>CM021103.1:548035511-548559390 GCA_007115665.2 Sequoiadendron giganteum | reverse complement strand
AATCCTGGTCATCCTAACCTTGCTTCTGACTTGGTTCCAGCTCCTGATTCGACTGTTGATTATCTGATCTTGCTTCGCTTCTAGATCCGCAACCATTGATTTGAAATTCAAACTTCATTTTCTCGCGCCTGTGACCACGCCCGTGACCACTCATAGTCAAGGATTCATTGATAAATTTTGAAAATGTATTCAATTATAATTCTTAGGAAAGTGTTATACGCATATTCATTTACTAATAGGTGTATGTTGATATTTAAGCATTTGCAGATTTTCACCACCACAGAATCATAATTATGTCTTTTGGAATCTCCAAAAATATGAAGACTTGTAAAATAATATTAATATATGCAAGCTCACTATAAAAATTAGTAAGGCTCCTTCTCTTGCCAATGAAAACCTCTTCATTTATATTTTTCTAAATAAACCATAAAATTCATCAAGACAAACTAAAAATATTAAGTTTAAAATGAAAGCCATTCACATAACTAACAAGAATCTCAATCCAAGTGAAAGCATCTTTGCAAACCCAACCAATATGATCCACAAGGAATAATGGCCATGAATAAAAGAAAATGAAGATTCAAACAAAAATTTCTCAAAAGTTTCAATTCGGTCACACATAGACCATGATAGAAAAACCACAAGAATGCAAAACATAAGTAACAACTAGGTTTTAAATCTAGTAACAACAATCTGAAACAATATTTATTAGGTTCACTAATATTAGAACACAAACTTGTTTCAATGCAACTATCAACAAAAGTAAAAAGAAAATTCCACCTCCTAATAAGTTGAGCCTATTTATTCCAAGGGGAATGGTATCACATCCCTCATAGTAGGAGGGTAGGAGAAAATAAATAAAAATAATTAAAAGCTATCAAGGGGAAAAAAATATTAAAAGGGGTATAGACAATGATAAATGATAAGGTTGATAGGAGAAAAGCAACAAACCAATCTATTATTGACAATATTTTCACTTTAGTAAATAATCAAGTAACACTAGGTCTAAATCTTTACTGACTCTATCAATGGGTCACTTGAGGGAGATATACACATCAACTAAAACATAAATTTAGAGGATACAAAGAGGCATGTTAGAAGCTTGGTTCATGAAAATAAATCATTTATTTTTTCTCACAAAGATCTTAATTGTGATCAAGTAGTGACATTTTTAAAAACATCCAAATTTGTTGCCAAGGCTAAGTGGGTGGCTGCAAGTGGTAAATCCTATTTATTTGAATTCATACAATAAGTTCTTCATGTACACGGTCCAAGGCTTGAAAAAGTAGTTTGGATCCCTTTTTATGCAAAATGGGTCAAAAAAATCTCATCATCATAAAAAAAAAATTAGTTGAATCGAGGACTATAATGTTTAATGAATTTAATGCCAACAGAATTGTGGACTCATTCTCTACTTAAATATTGTCAAACAATGGTTGGATGATTCATCAAGTAATTCAATTGTATTTGATATGGGGTTACTTCTCCTTTCTCCTTCATATAGGTGTTCTTCAACAATCACTTCTCCACATCAATGTCATACTGTGTATGTGACTAGGAAAATGCATTCTCATTGCACAAAAAACTTGATAATATTTTTGGTGATAGTGAAGCCTCAAATCCATGACTTCCTCATGTCACTCTTCTTAAACATCATTCCTTGAAGTAAGTATACTCGATCTTCCCCAATACTCTCCTAAAATAATAGTAAATTCTAAGTCATCCTCTCTTATAAACAAAGATAATTAATCTAGGTTGATCTTTGCATAAGGGAATTGTACAAAGAATGTTGTTGGTATTTTTTAGTTTAGCCATACACTTGCCAAATGTATTTTGTTAATCATTTTTATGCCTTCTCACAAAAAAAATTGAACAACCCTACAAACAAGGCATCTCATGAGATTTCTTTTCTTTGAGGAATTTTTTCAAATAGTTGAAACAAGATGTAAGTGCTCGCCTTCTTAAGGATTTTTTCATAGTATGGTTTCCCTATTCTTGTTCAATTTTTTACTAGTACAATTTTTGTTATACTATTCCTTAGCTTGTACATACCATTATACTTTACATGTTATCTACCCAAAAAAATGTTATGTTGGTATTGAATGACTTTTTTATATCTCTTTATTTAAGGAATGCCCAAGAAATTATGATAGGTATGCAATTTGTTTATAATCATCATTACAAAATGAAAGGTCTATATGGTTAGGTTGAAAATAGGGTTTACCAAAATGAATTGAATCAAGATGATAAACCACTAGAATTTTCCACATTGAACACTATAATTTATGTAATTGTGAGGGCAAAAGATGCGAATAACAACAAAAAATGATACCTTACTATTATAGCAACTCTGAGGGAAGTTTTCTAGAGCATAAAATGCTATGTAATTTTTTTAAAACACGTTGGTTTTAAGCTACAAGAGACTCATTCACCTTTAGTGGAAAATGGGTCCCTGTGTAATGCCTCGCCACATAACCCTAGAGGAAGTTAAAAACAACTACTTAAACAGGATAATTTTTTTGTTTTGTTTAAGTACAATTAATAAGCAAGTTCTCTAGCTAATTCCAACAACCTCTAAGGTTACGAGACATAGGTTATATAGAACCTCAACAAAAAACATGAACTTAAATCATGCCATTCATTTAATTAATAATTGAAACTCATACATTCCAAATAAGATAATATACATCAAAGCATAAGAGATAACTTCCAATTTCATTAATCCATTCATTAAACAATAATATTACAAATCTCATTCCCCAAATGAGGTAAGTTCAATAAACATAATTACAATTACAACTTCCACCTCGATAACAACTGAGGGGTAAAATAATACAAGATCAACTGAAATGAAATAAAGCAAGAATCTGATACTAAAACCAAATGCCACTAGCTCTCCCACTGGAAATATCCTCCACACGAACAAGAAGAAAGCCCAACGGATTTAGGTGCATGCCACTGAACCAAGTGGAGCCCAAAGGCCCACCCCCCATGCTAGGAGATAGTAGCAAGGAATCCTAGCCAAGACCATCTACCTCTAGACATAGGCTAAGACATAACTGAACCAATTGACACAACCAAACATATGTACAACACAAGTACAACTCATATACCATGCAAGTACAACACAAGTACAACTCTACATGGTCACATTGCTTCCAGAAATTAAGCAGATCAAGTATGTTAAGAGAACCATACACACATAATCAAATACCAACTATGGTCACATCAAATATGTTAAGGAAACCATACCCATAAAATTGAATAACAACTATGGTCACATCAAGTATGTTAAGGAAACCATACCCATAAAATCGAATACCAACTGTGGTCACATCAGGTATGTTAAGGAAACCATACCCATAAAATCGAATACCAACTATTTTCCTAGATAGAGTATCATCACATAGTTCATCATGGGTTGTCCTCTGAGAATCTTCATAGGCTCCGACCCCCACTATGGGTTATCCTGGTGACCTCTACCAAATCCTGACCCCCATACTCACTCGTGCGAAATCAAATACCTTTCATATATACAAGATAGATGACCTTGCCATTCTAGGCCTTCCCACTCATCCCAAGTCTAAATGAGCCTTTGTGTCTATGAGTGAGGCATAATTATCTTAATTAGTGAGAAGTACCACCTAATCTTCTAAGTTTTTTTCTAGTTATCACTTGATTAACCACCTCCGAAGGTTATCCAGTTTACCTCTTCGGGGCTCTGGCCCCTACAAAAGCCACTCTTCTAGTTGACAACACACGTACCATCCAAACACCTAGGGTACAAACTACAACAAACAAGATATCATGACCACTCCTTTCTCAGGAGGCGACATAAGATAAAACCATCTCCAAACATTAGAGGAAACAAACCACCCAACAAGGTTACTCCTTACAAGGAGACGTGGATCCCATAATCCACTCCTTTCACAGGAGACACAAAACATCCTCGTTTGTGGAAACCAGGTAAACACTAATTAGACATCATGCACTACCCAAGGCAATTCTCAATGGGTTGACATCACAAAACGACCACCCCAACCTCTAGGGTCCTCTAGAAGGCTTACAAAATAGAGACTCTTAACCGATTTCCCCAAACATGAACACACAGGAAATAGTCACATAAAGCACTTGCGAGGAAATAACTAATTTTGGATATATTAGATCCATTTCATTCAATAATTTATTGCACAACAAAATGATTCAACAACGCCTCTTTTAGACGAGGTATGAAATTTTAAACCAACATTCCCTTCTCTAATTGTTTTTAAAGTAATGTTAAATGAGTATTTACTTCTACAGTTCAGAAAATAACGTAAAACAAATAAATAGTTGTTTCCCTTGTTCAACATATTCATTTCCAATACAGTTAACTTAACCAACCAAAAATCAAAACGACTGTTCCAATAAATCCATTATTTTAAACTAAAATCCATTATTTGCCTCCAATACAATATTTCATTTCCTCAATTAAATTAAATCATGCCCCTTTTAAATTCAACTGTTTCTTATGCATATTAAATTTATGTCACAACTGAAATATATAAATACATATTAACATTCTACAACTATATAATATAATATCAAATATTATATTATAAATTTTCGTTGGCAAATAAACATATTAATATTTTAATATATTAAAATTATTAAATATATTTTAATATTATAAAATTATAATATTAAAATCATTAAATATATTTTAATATTAAAAAATTATAATACTAAAACTCTGAAATATATTTTAACATTTAAAACGAGTCAATGCCTATTTTTTGGGTCGCGCACATGTCTCGGGCAACACTTTGCTTAGGTTTTCGCTGACTGTGCAAAGCACAATCGGTGCTGCTGGTAAGGCACCACCATCGGTGGTGGTGGTTGTGTACACAGCTAGCCACCATCTCCGGTGGCGCTCTGCATAGCACAACCAACCACCGACAATGGTGGCGACGGTTGTGTAAACTGCCACCACACCACTGGTGAGTGACAGCGGGAGGTCTGTGGGGGTCGTATTGGGCGCGGATCCCCCCACTCACCTCCCATGGGAGGTGTGGTGGGGGTGAGCCCCTAGTGCCCCCACCAATTTTTTTTAAAATATTTTTTTTTACAAAAAAAACGAAAACCTTCAACCTATGGATTTTTGAAATCCGTGCCCTCTCATAAGGGCTTTTACAAAAAAAAATAAAAATATTAATAGCAAACATTTTTTTCTTTTAAAACAAGAATATTTATAAATAAATATAGATATATAATATATTTATATATACATATATCTCAATATATATATATATATATATCTATTTTCACAGCTAAAATTGCAATTAAATTGAGAAGCCCAAGTTGAAAACAACCAGCCATAGCGAAGAACACCATTTTTTCATGGATAAATTTATTTTCAAACAGGGTTTTTCTTTCCTTTCAAATTTTGAATCAAGAACCAAGATGGGTTTTGCTTGCAAACCAAACCTAGGCTTTGAATGTTCCCAAATAGAAAAACATATAATATAGAACAACTAAATTTAATGAACAAAGAACCTGGTATCCTTGAGTTTGAGGAGATCCATATGATGCTTAGCTTCCAACCTTGCATCCAAATCTAGTTCCACAAATTTTGCAGCTTCAATCCCAAAACCCCCAAAATCCAACAATTTCTCCACCTTCTATTTCCATCTTTTTTCAAAACTTCATAATCCAAAATTGAGAAGAAAAATTCCATAATAAAGAAATTCCAAAAATATCTCCAAAATATCAGTGCAACCACCCTCATCAATTTCAGAAAACAGAAATAGAAAATATCTCATTTTTCCAATTTTTGAATTCAAATTTCTAAAAATGCAACTTAAATCATTTTCTTTTATTTTCAATTTTAATTCCAATTTCCAATTAAAATATCAATCAATTCAAACAAGTAACTTAATTCAATTTAATTAATTTAATAAAATGAAGCTAATCCAAGATTAACTCATTTTATTAATTAAATTTAATTAATTAATTAATTAAATGACATCTTCCAACATAAAAACTAAATTAAATTTAATCAATAACTTAAATACAAAAAACCCATTTAATTAATTTTTTCTAACTTGAAATAAAATAACAAAGAGAGAGAACAACATTCAAAGAAACACAACCCGACAACACTTGGCAACACACTAGGACTAGGGTGACGACTTGGCATGAAAAACCTAGCTTCTTTCTCCCAATTGAATACTGTTGGGCATTGAACACGCTCAAACCTATGAATCCAGGTGGAGTCGATGTCCTGTACCTATCAACCTACAAACAAAGAGTATATCCACATGCATATATATGTCAATTAAAACACACCATGAAGAGGGAATCATGGAATCGTAGGGCACTCGCAAGCGAGTGATGCTATCTGTCCCCTTCACCAATACAATATTACTAACTGACGAATCTAACATCATTAATATGATCAAAAGCATAAACATCATTAATTCAATTATCCACTATGCTAATCCAAAGCATGCCATAATGATAACATCATAAAAATACACCATCACACCAAAATATAACATTTGCATCACTTTATAGATAATGATCAAATAACAACTGAGTTCTAAGTCAAAGTACAAACATAAAATAAGACATAACCAAATAGAACACTATTCGATCAAAAGAGAAAAATGGAGGGGTATGACACCCTGTTAAGGTTTCTCAAACTAAGATTAGGGTTCTATTCTTTGATTTATCCACTCTCAAAATCTTGTTTATCAACTTCTAGAAGCCTATAGGTAATTTTGTAGCTTCAAAGATTTGATTTTTGCAATTTAGATGAAAACTTTGCAACTTTGACAATTTTGTTCCAAACTTATTCCACTTGACCTTCACCTTGTAAATCTACAATCACACATTCAAGGGAAGAAAAAATTTATGTTTGTTAGTGAATGGGGGTTTTCCTTAGTCAAACCCCTTGTAGGTAATTAAACCAAATTATGAAATAAAGAAAATGAAGCATGAAACATGAAATATGCAATTGATATCACCTTGGATGATGTCTTCTGAAACAAATCTACAATCTAACATGTAGTGTCCATGAAGAATGTAGATATTTATCCTTGAATATGATGTGTAATAATGCTTGTAAGTATATCTTCAATGCCACACTCACAATCTTAGCTCAACAATATGCATGAATGCATCAAACCCTTATCATGATGAATGGATCTTGAATTGTTGCAATGGAATCTTGAAATTTGCCTTGAAATGCCTTGAAAATTCTCTTGTAATGCTCTAATTCTTGTAAAATTGAATGCTTGGAGACTTATGATGAATTGATAGGAGAAGCAGTGTGAATAAACCCCTTATTTATACTAAATTAGGAGATTAACCCCAAAATTCAAATAATTAAGGTTGACAGCATATCTAGAAGTAAAATTTATTAAATTTCCGCCAAAATTAAATTTTAAAAGGGGGTCCTCATTAAGAAAGAACCCATTCGCCACCTAGGGTGAATGGATCCTAGCTCAGTTTTCTAGAACCTAACCCCAAGGGATGGAAAGTGCATTAAAAGCCCATTTAAAATCAACTGATAAAAGGGGGTCATATTAAAGGAGGATCCATTGACCACCTAGGGAGAATGGGTCCTAGCACCATTTTCTAGGACCTAATTTTTTCCCAATTAAATTTTATGTTTTTTGAATTATGGGTGTTAGAATAGATCTTTAAGAGGTGTCATAAATAAGGTTTAGATTTGAATTAAAGGGGTTTATTTAATCCAATTAACCATAATTAATTAAGACCACCCTAGATAAATGTGAAATTTCTTTATAGCACTTTACAATACCTAAATAAGGTACAAATTTTAATACACTTTATTAATAAGGGACCCATTATGCTGAATTATGTAAATAAATCCTAGAAAAATGTGAAAGTGTTACAAAACTTCACAAAACCTTTGGAAAGGATCCATTAAAGAAGTTTTTAATCAAATAAATGTCTTACAATGGTGTGAATGTGTACAAAACATTGCAACACTATTCTAGGAAACTATTAATTCAATTTTAATGTCAATTATCAAACCAAGTAAGGGAAAAGTCTAATTTTTTAGTTACTACATTTCCCCCCCACTTTAGTGAGAGGATGATGCCATGTCAAACTCACACTAAATTATAAATCCAAGACACTTAATTATGAATGTTAAATAACAGATATATAATCATACCCTGTCAAAGGCTAAGAAAAAGAATAAACAAAGGATCGAGCACAACCATTCCAAAGCGATGTGCAATAGGGATATTTGTCCATAACATACACTGCTCACTCTGGGGTAATGAAACCTCAATCTTTCCACTAGGTGAGTTTTCGCAACAAAGTGACAAATGAGAGAATCATATAAGCCTCTCATACCATACTGAAGTTATCCTCCAGACAACTTCGATAAGGCACAACAATGTAATGATTTTTTAAATGCTTCTTTTATGTAAATTTTTGTTAGAAGGGATTTTTATTTGTTCATGTAAAGCTCTTCTTCTTAGGGAGCATTGTTCCTAATGTATCCAAGAGAGGACAAGTCAAAATTGTTAGATCGTCACCCATGGAATGCCTCGGTTGCATCATGCCATGAAAATAGATTGTACACTCTTAGATGACATCAAACACAATGACACCACCAACGAGCGGAATGATATGTTACTCAATCATTGGATGTCAATCATTGTCATCAAAGTGAATTTCTCAAGACCAATTTGAATGCTTGACACTCATCAGTACTATGTCCAAGATTGTTGTGGTTTTGACAATGCAAAATGTTTGCACCTTTAGGATATAGTATTATATTTTCTTTCAGAGGTCATAATGTTATAAGTTTTCTGTTTATAAGTAGTTGTATATTTATTTGACTTTTAGGTGGAAAATAAGGGAAATTTAGTTTCTTTAACTTGTAAGGCCTCTTTTGCTTGCTAGATTCACCAACTTCTCTAGATGGAATTAGGGAAGGAGGTCCTTAGATGATCTTGACTTTGTATCATTATCCTCAAGAGGTATGAGTTTCTCTTTAGGAAGGACACTTATATTAGGACGATGATCTAAGACAATCCTACCCTCATTACAAAGCATTATTTATTCTTTGGGGATTAGAACATTTATGTCAAGAAGGGAATCTTGATATCCTAAACCTTTGGTATTCTTAGTGGGTATTTTCTCTAGGAGTTGATGAATTTCATGTTCACTTGTTGTATCACATCCTTGTTTATTCAAGATTATAAATACATTTTAATATGTCTCTTCAAGGTTAATTAATGTGTCGGTTACATTTTTGACATGTAGCATGGTTGATTGTTTTCTTGTTTAGAGTACCTAGGTTCATCTATGGTATGGAACTTAGGTTCAACTTGTGACTCAATTTTGGGATGTGACATCTCAAGTTGTGGTGGTTGTTTTAGTGAAGGATAAAAGGATGCATTGGAATCAAGGTTGTTAAGTAAATCATTTATGAATTCATTCATGATGGCATCATCTTCTCCAATGATGTCAAAATCACGAGGAGTACATGCATTACGAGTTGCATGACCATGAGAAAGTTCAATTTCATATAGGATTATTGCCAAAAACACAACTTGAAACATCAACCAAAGAGAACAATAGTTCCACACATTGCCTAAATAGTTCTGCGTTTTCAAAATTTAATATGTAAACATAGTAAATTACTAATTACACAATGCAATGACATTTTTTAATGAAATAAAAATGCATTGAAATGAATAAATTTAAGCTAAATGCAATGAATTTGATGAAACAAAAAATCAAGAAACTAAAATAGGAAGGTAACAATAGAAAATAGAAGCTAGAAATTGAGATTTTAATGTCCAAAAAATGCAGATCAGTAACTAATAGGGTCTCATTCAACAATAAGGGAAAATGGGTCTTGGTTAGATGTTTCTAAGATGTTTATGTGGATTTTAGAGTGAATTTAGATGCTTTTTCAATTGCCAAAAGGTACACACAAGACCTAAACAAAGGACTCATTTTCAAGTAAGGGAAAATGGGCCTTGGTTAGGTGTTTTTAAACTATTTTAAATGATTTGCAAGACTTTAGTGATATCTTTTAGTTCCAAGTCTGAGATAGTGAATTTCAATTTCACATTTTCCAAAAATGCAATGTAAATTTTCATTGAAAAGATGAAATGCAAGGTCTAAATTTAAATGCAATTTTGTTTTTGATATTCAAATGCAATTGTATGATATCTAAATGAGATGCAAAATGACTAATTTTATTTATGTATTTTTTAGATTTAGAGAGATGCAAAACAATGCAAGTCTAAACCCTAGATGAGATGCAAAATTTAATACAAAGATAGTAAATCTAAAAGATATATTAATTCAATGCACTAACAAATGAAATATCTAACCTAGGATGAAATGAGATACTTTAAAATTAGAAAATTGTAATGCTCAATAGGTTGGGTTCACTATTAATGATTAAGTGGAAAATAGGGTTTACCAAAATGAATTGAAGCAAGATGATAAGACACTAGACTTTTCCTCACTAAATACTACAATTTAAGTGATTGTGAGGGCCAAAAGATGCAAATAACAATAAAAAATGATACCTAATTGTTATAGAAACTATGATGGAAGTTTTTAGAGCATAAAAAGTTGTGTACCTTGACAAAAGCTTGTTTTTAAGCTACAAAGGACTCATTTTCCTTTAGTGGTAAATAGGTCCCTATTAGGGTTTTCGAAACTAAGATCTGTGTTTTGTTCCTTGATGTATAGACTCTAAAGATATTGATTATCATCTTTTGGAAGTCTGTAGGTAATTTCGTAGCTTCAAATCTTTGATTTTACACTTTAGATGACAACTTTTGCAACTTTGACAATTTTGATCCAAACTTGGGCCACTTGATCTTTAACCTTTAAATTTGCAACCACACATTCAAGGGAAGAAAAAAATTGTTTTTTGTTAGTGAATGGGGGTTTGCCTTGGTCAAACCCCTTGTTGGTAATTAAACCAAATGATAAAATAAGGTAAATGAAGCATGAAACATGAAATATGGAATTGATATCACCTTGGATGATGTCTTGTAAAAAAATATTGCAATCTATAATGTAGTGGCCATGAATAATGTAGATCTTGATCCTTGAATATGATGTGTAACAATTCTTGCAACTATATCTTCAATGATACACTCACAATCTTATTTCAACAATATGCATAAATGTATCAAACCCTTGTCATGATGAATTGATCTTGAATTGTTGCAATGGAATATTGAAATCTACCTTGAAATGCCGGGAAAATTCTTTTGTAATTCTCCAAGGCTTGTAAAATTGAATGCTTGGAGACTTAGAATGAATTTATAGGAGAAGCAATGTGAACTAGCCCATTATTTATACTTAATTAGGAGATTAACCCCAAAATTCAATCAATCAAGACCAAGACCAGATCTAGAAGTAAAATTTATTAAATTCAAGCAAAAATTAAATTTGAAAAGGGGGTCCTCATTAACGAAGGACCCATACACCAGCTATGGAAAATGGGTCCTGGCTCAAATTTCTAGGACCTAACCATAGATGATGGAATTTACATTAAAAACCCATTTAGAATCAACTAGTAAAGGGGGTTCCTATTAAAGGAGGACGCATTCGCCACCTAGGGTGAATGGGTCTTGGCACCATTTTTTATGACCTAATTTTTGCCCAAATAATTATTATATTCTTTGAATTATGGGTGTTAGGATAGATCTTTCGGAGGTGTCATAAGTTGTAATGCCCTACCACACAACCCTAGAGAAAGTTACAATTAACTTAAAAAAACTAATTTTTTTTTGTTTAAGGACAATTAATATGCAAGTTCACTACCCATTTCCAAAAACCTCTAAGGTTACGAGAGTGAGGTTAATTTAGAAGCTCAACATAAAATATGAATTGAAACCATGTCAATTATTTAATTACAAAATTTAAAGACATACATTCCATACAAGATAAATTACATCAAAGAAAAAGAGATAACTTACAATTTCATTTATCAATAATTAACAATAAGATTACATCTCTCATTCCCCGAATGAGGTAAGTCCACTAATCATGATTACAATTGCAACTTTCCACCCCGATAACAAATTAGGGGTAATAAATCAAAAAGATCAACTAAAATAAATAAGGCATGAATGGAAACTAGATCCCACGAGCTCTCCAACTAGAAATCTCGTCAACACGAATAAGAAGAAAACTCAACGGAGTAAGGTGCATGTTCCACCCAACCAAGTGGAACCCAAAGGCCCACCCCCCATGCTAGGAGATAGTAATAAGGATTCCTAGCCAAGACCATCTACCTCTAGACACAGGCTAAAACAAAATTGAACTAAATAAAATATAAACACATCACTAACACCAAGGATACATTGCTTCCAGAATAACATAATCAATTGCATCACTGATATAAACATACTGCTGACTTAGGAGAAGTGTCATCACAATGTTATATGGGTTATCTTGGTAAGTAATCCTAGTCCCCGACCCCTATCTTGGGTTATCCTGGTATCCTCCAATGACTTTTAGCCCCTTATGCAATCCAATACGGAATCAATTATCTTTCGTAGAGACAAGATAATGATCTTACCATTCTAGGCCTTCTTGTCTCATCCCAAGCCTATACAAGCCTTGCATCATGAGCGAGGCATAATTATCTTATTAAATATTTGATACTACATAATCCTCTAATTAGCTTAATTACGTTATCACTGGATTAACTAACTTAAAATGAGTTATCTTGGCACCACTTTGTGTGTTGTCCCTTTTTGCAAGCCACTCTTCTAAGACAACATGTGGAACAACTCCACAACCCAAGGGTACACAAGTGCGACCTAAGGATATCAAATCCCTATCCATGACATAAATTCAACACATCCCCATTCGTGATAACTGGGTAACAAACGGGATACAATTAAATGCACTACCCAAGGCAATCCAAAGGTTGACTACACAGTACGACAACCTACATAATTAAAACCCCATCTTGAAGACTTATCAATCTCTATAAATCAATTTCCCCCAGACTAAAATGGAAATATTTCACAATCAAGACGAACAAGAAGACAAGAATTGAACCTACTTTGGATTTACTACATCCATTTCCTTATTAACATTCAGAATTTATTGCATTAATAACACTGATTTAAAAATACGTCTTTTTCAGACAAGAGGAGAAATTAAAACCCAATATTTTAATTCCCTATTTTATTTTAAATAATAATGAAATAACCATTTATTTCTACAAATCAGAATACATTGTTCTAAAATAATTATTGTTTCCTCTTTTGAACATAATGATTATAAAATAATTAACTTGCCTTAAAAAGCATATTATTTAAAATCAACACTACATCTCCATGAAACATAATATTTTAAAATAAAAACAATCATCTAACCAAAATTACCATGTTTTTATTTCCTCAATTAAACTTAAATAATGCCTTCAAGAATATCATAATTTAAATACATATACACATAATATATATATATATATATATATATATATATATAACATGTAGATATATACATTATATGTAGATCAATTTTAATTAACTAAAATAAATATATATAATATTATATTAAATATTAACACCCATTATATTAACTATAATGTATTTAATATATTGATATTATAAAATATAATAATAAATATTAATATATTATTATATTAAAATATTTTATTTTATTTTTTTGAAAAAGAAGGGCAACCTCATGTGCCTCGGGCCACATGCCAACCCTAAGGGATGGGCTACAGATTTCGGGCCGCGTGCAAAGAAGGCACCAACTATGCAAAGCATTGTCGACCCTAGTGGTGTCGGCGATGACGGTGTCTGTGTGCACAAGCGGCCACCAATGTTGGTGGCATTGTGCTATGCACAGCCTCTCACCAACAGTGGTGGCGACGACTGTGCAACAAAATGGTCGCACAGGGGTGGTAATGGGGGTCACGTTGGGCGCGGATCTCCCCACTTGCCTCCCATGGGGGCACGGTGGGGGTGAGCCCCCAATGTCCCTCCTCTAAACCCTCAGTAATTTATTTTTATAAAAAATAAAGAAATAGTAAAAAAGATGTAGAGAACCCTATGGATTTTGAAATCCGTGCATTTTCCAGTGTTGCATTTAAAAAAAAAAATCAGCAGCATGACACTTCAATAAAATATATACATATATATATATATATATAGGGATATAATTCAGTATCTATATATATACATATATATTAAAATAATCAAAAGAAGGGATTTGCATAACTAATTGAGAAAATAATATTTAAAAAGATAATTTTGAGTGAAGAAAATAATTTTTTTCTTGAGAAAACTCAAATAGAAACAGAGGTTTATGATAGGATTTAAAAAAAAAAAAACCTAGTAGTTTAGAAACTACATTCAATTTTCTACAGATTATATTCTTACTTATTTTTGAAATAATATAGATAACTTATTCAAATTTTTACATCAAGTTGCCTAACTCTAATTTTCTGAATTGACATCGCCACTTAAGGGCTTGTTTTTTCCATGATGATACTACACATACCCAAGAAGGTGGAGAGATTGAGAGAGGGGAGGAGGGAGAGAGGGAGAGAGAGAGAATGAGGTATAAAGGGATAAACAAGTAGAGAGAAGTAGAGAGGGGAGGAGATATGGAGGGAGAGGTAGGGATGGAGAGAGAGATGTAGGTAGAGAGATGAAGGGGAGATATAGAGAGGTATAGATGGAAGGAGAGATGGATGGAGAGGTAGGGATTGAGGGAGATATAATTATTTAGAGAGAGAGAGGTGAGAGAGTGCAATAGATAGAGAGAGGTGAGTAAGTGGAGGGAGTGGGAGATAAAGAGAAGTAGAGAGGGGAGGAGAGAGGGAATAAGAGGTAGGGAGGGAGGAAGAGAGAGAGAGAGGTGAGATAGAGAGAGGATGGAGGGAGGGATATATAGGGAGAGAGGTGAGATAGAGAGAAAGAAAGTAAATAGGGAAGGGAGAGAGAGAGGTTATAGAGAGAAGTAGAGACGTAAGGAGGAAGGTAGAGAGATTGAGAGAGGGAAAGAGAAAGAGGTATATAGGGGTAGGTTAGATAGAGAGAAGTAGAGGGAAGTTTGGTGGAAGAGAGAGAGGAGGGAGGGATAGGTAAATATGGATATTTTAGATAGATAGAAGGAGAGAGAGATAGGTAGAGAGAGGGAAAGGAGAGACAGAAAGAGGGAAAGGGAGACAGGAGAGATAGAAACAATGGGGGGAGGGAGAAGTAGAGAGAGTAGAGAGGGATGAGAGAGATAGAGAGAGGTGATAGAGAGAGAAGTAGAGAGGGAAATAAGGTAGAGATATTGAGAGAGAGGATATAAGGAGGGTGAGAGAAATAGGCATAGAGTGACAACTAGGTAGAGAGAAGTAAATATGAAAGGAGAGATATAGGCAGATGTATGGATGGAGAGAGAGGTGAGGCAAGAAGAAAAGAGAGGTCTAGGTAGATAGACAAAGGAGGAGATAAGTATAACTATAGAGGGAATGAGAGATAGAGGAATAGGTAGGGATGGAGAGAGAGGGGTGAGAGAGATAAGAGAGAAGAGGGAGGGATAGGTAGGGAGAGAGAGGTGAGATAAAGAGAAAGAGATTAGAGAGGGAAGGGGAGAGAGAGAAGTGAGATAGGTAATAGAGATGTGTGATGGAGAGAAAAGTAGTTATGTAAGGAGGAAGGTGGATAGATTGAGAGGGAAGAAGGGGGAAGAGAGAAAGATGAATAGAGGGAGGTTAGATAGCAAGAAGTAGAGAGAAAAGTTTTGTTAAAGGAAGAGAGAGGGAGAGAGAGAGGAAGGAGAAATAAAAGTGAGATAGAGAGAAGTAGAAAGGGAAGGAGAGAGGGGGAGATAGAGAAAATTAGAGAAGGACGGAGGGAGGGAGAGAGAAGTGAGATAGAGAGAACTTGAGAGGGAAGGATAGAGAGAATGGAGAGATAGAGAGTAGAGAGGTAAGGAGAAAGATAGGGAAGCAGAGAGGGAGAGAAAGGTGTAAGAGAGAGGGAGAGAGGGATGGGTAATTATAGAGAGAGGTGATATAGAGAGTAGAGAGAGATATAGATATAAAAGGAGAGGGAGGAGAGACAGAGAAATGTAGAGAGGGAAGGAGGGAGGGAGATAGATATTGGAGAGGGAAGGAGAGAGATGGACATGTAGAGACATAGTTCTTGACTAAGTTGAATTTTTTAAGATCTTCCAAAAACTAGAATTTGCATTATAACTCCTAGAGATCTGAAACAACTCTAGAACATCCTAAATATATCCATGAAATATAACTTAAAAGTATAAGAAGTTAAATGTCCATATGTAAATTTCAACTTATACTTCAATTTTTTATTTCATGTATGTAGTTTCCCTAGCAAAGAAAGAGAAAATCAAAGAGTTTAGAAAAATGCATTCCAAAAGTCATGAATGACATTTGGCGCTCACCAAATTTTGCACTAGCCAAATGAAGCAACCCATTTGGAAAGTGCCAAATAGGTTGCACTGGGAAATACCAACCCAATGGGTTGGATTTTACATTGGACATCCGACCCAAAGGTTTGGACAACCATTTCATGAAAAAGACGTGATATTTTGAAATGGTGCCAAATTTCCTCATATTTTTGTTTGTTCTCCCTATCTCATTTGTATGTCTTTCAATGCAAGTTTTGATCAATAGTTTCTATTGTAAATGCCTCCGTTTTTGGTAAAAAATTAACATCTGCTAGTTTTAGGATAGATTTTTAATCATTCATCAAAATTAAAAACAAATTACATTTTTTGAAACTAGAGTCCATTCTACACATGATAAAAAAAATTCTATATTCCATTAGTTTTCAAAAAATTTAGAGGGGAGCACACTCAAAATTTAGCTTTTCAAGATGTGTCCACTTTGAAAATTCATAAAATATTATATATTCATTGAAAAAAATATTCGAAAGAATGAGGATAAACTATATGGTGTTAGCTAATTTCTCACCGTTAATCAAAAAAGGGGGAGCCCTCAAGTGTTATGCTATTTCTTTTGATAAAAATAGGACTTGTTTTGGGACCCCCCCCTTTTTTGAGACCCTTATACTCATTAATTTCAAAAAGAATTAGTATCTTAGAATCTAGACTCAGAGCACTTCAACTTTTGTTCTTGCTAGATCTTAAAATTTTGAGCATAACCATCTTCATTTTATTTGTGCAAATCAGATTTTCTTTTATTTCAGAAAGAAAGTGACATCTTAAGAGCCAAAATTGTGTCACAGATCCATGCAATTACCTGTGTGCATACATATATATGTATACATATATGTATATATATGTATATGTATGCATATACATAGTTGTCTATACATATATATGTACATAACTTTCTGAACTTCAATTACATTAATTTATTAATTTCCATTTAAATTTTCAAATACATATACATATATAGATGTATACTTATATATGTGTGTATACATATACATATATATATGTGTATACATATAAATATACACATATATGTATACATATAGATATATATGCATGTGTATACATATACATATACATATATATGTATACATACATATATAGGTATATGTACACATACATATATAGATATATGTATGCATATTCATAAACATGTATACATATATATTGAGTGGAATCATCCCACAATATTATAAAGCCACATTATAACTACAATATGGAACTCTAGAAGACATAAACTAGATAGAATCCCTTAGAAATAAATTACATAGGAACAATACTGACAGCCTCAAAAAATCTAATAGTAACAGGAGAAGAAAGAAAAAAGGAGAAGAAAGGATAGCATTTTTTTAATTCTCATAAACAACCCAAGCCTTTCTCAACACAAAAAATTCATCTTCCCCTTATATTAGAAATAATTCTTTATAAACTATTAGGTTATAACTATGAAACAAACAATCTCATTTATTCTATCATAAACAAAAACTCTCATAAGGAATTATATCCTAAAAAATATCAGAGTTTTTGATGTTGGTATTATGAAAAATTTCCATACAAAGAAGGTGCATAATCCCAAGTTCTCATGTGCATTTTAAATAATGTTAGTTTGATGAATACAAGAAACAAATATCCAAAAAAATTATACTTACATGAGTACAACCAACAAAAAACCAATTTGGACTCACAAAAAGCTTCTTGCCACAACATTTATAGAAATCGAGCTCATTGTTCCTATAATAGATCTGCTATTTTTTTTGCTATAAAAAGCATAAATCCTTAACTTGGGAAAGTCTCGAAACATTCCTAGGTATAACCTTCTCTGAAACAATAATGTTATCCAATTTTGTGAGGTAATCCTAAGATTTCATTGCATTATTTCTCATTTCATAACCTCCTTGTAAAATTCTTATAAAATACCACTTTTGAAATCAATATTTATTTCATCATCAAATTTATCATGCTTTTCAAATGTTCCATTGAACACAATGCAACTCAATGTATATATATGTATGTTTGTATCTATATATATGCATTTTTGTATCTATATATATATATATATATCAACATGTGGTGGTGATGGCATGAACATTCATTCATCCCCTTGACTAAAATTTAGATGCACCCCTAGTTTTAAAGCTTCATCTTGAAATCTATATGGTAGATTGAGACTTCCTTCATTTTTTGTTTCCTAATGACATATTGTTTGATTTGTAGGTTCTTCTTCAATTTTTGTTGCCTCAATATTTTCTATGGAATTTCCTTCTTCTTCATTTGTTGGAATTGGGGGATTTATTGTAGTAAAATTTTCCACAAACTATCCAATTTGTTTCTCATTTGAACCTACTATCCTCAAACAAGTCTTTGCTGCCATGGACTATGCCTCATGTTTAGTTGTCTCACCCTTTGTTTTTGCTCCCATAGTGGTTCCTTCATCTTCAACTACAAAATATTTTCTTGGCCCCATATCCAATTCAAGTGCATGTCAATCTAATGGCCAAATTAATATTCTTCTAAAACCACCTACAATATTATTAGGATTCAAATCTTGTGCAAAATCTTTACTAACAAGTGTTGCCAATTCTTCCATTCCAATGTCAAGTTGAGGATGTGCAGAGATCCATGCATTCCTATGTTGTTTGAATTAGTTTTTGAATTGTGATAATAAAATAAAATCAATGGGCTTCAATTTATGGTTTCAATGTGTTGGAAGTGTGAGAAAATTTATTTCCATTTTCTACTTCTTTGATCATTTAGAATGCCACATGGCTGAGATAGCTATCAAAGATGAGAAGCTATCTATTTGTTGGTGGCACCACTCTTGGGCTATTTCTTGCAAAGTGTTTTAACCATTCCATAAATAATTATTTGGTCATCTAAGCATGATACTAGATTTACATGCATGAACTTGGCTCATAGTAATATAATTCTTAATGTTCCTCTTTGACTTGATCAAATAGTAACCAGGTATAGCTTGACCTACTGCACTAACACAAGCTAGAACAGTGATCCATTATCTGCTTTTAGAGATTAATTGAGGAACACATCTGGTCCCTATCATTGCAAGAACTCTCATTGCATAATTTTTTCTAGCCTACACACTTGTTTCATCATATTTCCATATTCTATTGGGCCCATAATTGTGTTTACTGTACAACTCCTCCAAGTTTTCATAGAAGGAATAAACTATTTTGGGGCATAGCATTATAGATCAGTTTGTGTCCAATCCTTCTAGTGTTAAAATTATCATATTAAGATTCCTTTGTCAAAATCCAATCCACCATGACCTCCCTGTTATGCCATTTGTGAATTGGTTCGGCCTTGCTCCAACCATTTAGGCCACCATCAACTTAATTTGTGAGACTTAAAGGCCATGGCCAATATTAGCCATGCATGTAGTATTTACACCAATACACTATTTTAGCTTCTTATTTGTCAAATAGTATTATTCTTAGCCCATTTCTTTTTGTGGATGTCACACCATTGAGTCATGCCCTCAAAATTCTAGGTGGGATTCCCCATTTGATCGCTAAACCTCTGATTGAAATTTGATTGTCCTCAACATCTATAATTTATTTTTCAATGTGATACATTGTCCAATTTTCCATGGATAGATCTAGGGATGTTACATGGTAAACAACTAACTCTTGAACATGAACAAGTAGCTCCATTTCTATCTCAATATTATGAAAAATTGGTTCAAAACCATCATTTTCACTTGTTTGGTCTACATTTTATAAAATAACATCCTCGTTTATGTTGACTACTGGCTCTTCCTCAGCAACATCTAGGACATTGAAACTCACTCCAAAAGGTATTCTAATTAAGCACATCCAACTTGATCTTTTCATCTTCTTCCGTCATGCCATGATTATCATTGATCGTGTACATTGTAAGCCATAAAATGTCAGATAAACAATGTTCAAATCAGTAAAAAGAAGTAGTAATCTTTATTGAAATAAATAAAAAACCGAGGAGTACCATTCTTTGCATTCTGAAAGGAGAATGTTTTTTTTCATTACCTCACACCATGGAGATAAAATATAAGCAAATCGTCAAGGATTTATATATATACGTACATATAGATGTATGTATATACATTTGTATAGATATGTGTATACATGTATCTCTGTATACATATAATTAAAAAGATATATGTATGTACATATATCTATACATATACATATACATATATATATATATATATATATATATATTTATATATATATATATATATGTATTCACATATATATATACATACACACACATATATATATGTATTAATATGTATACATGTATATATGTAAAGATGTAATGCCCATAATTCACACTAGGGCAAAAAGGCAACTAAGATTTTTTTTTATAACAATATTACAATATACTAACATTTAACAACCATACACTACATGGTACATGCAATGTGTATAGAGTGACATTGCTTGTGCAACATTTTCATCGACATGTCACTCGAGAGTGGGATAAGGAAACAAAAATGATTTTTTTGATTGATTCCAAACACAGGGTTTACAATACTCTCAACTCACTTTTGCATAATAGTTTATGTTCTTGTTAAACCCCCATGGTATGGGTTCTCACATGGTTCGAGATCCATAAAACTATCATCAAATTTTACTATTATTCCAAAAGGTTGTATGATGGAACACTATTTTAATTGTTAGCCCTACTCCTTCTAGTCATAGAGACGATATTGCTAAAACCCACATAGAACATTTCACCACGCGATTTCGTTATGCAAGTAATTAAAATATTTAAAATCTATATGATAATTATTAAAACTCCATTATTGTTCAATTATTATTCTTAGTATTTAATTATTAAAATCCAATTAATATGTATCTAATATCTATATATTTATTTTCTAAAGAATAAATTTAAAGGTTATAAGATGAAGGAATAATTTATAAAAATAAAACATATTTTAATTTCCTTAACATTTACATATTATCAATTTAGGAGAAGGAATTTAAATAAGGATATAATATCTTTTAAGGAATTCCTAGTATTACGTGATATATACCCCTAAATATATCCTTATTTAAAGTTATAGAATCTTTTATAAGGTATGGGAGTATATTTCCCTCTCTTTATTTTACGAATGAGTCTCATTGAGGGCCTCGTTTTACATTTTAAAACATAGCAAGGATAAGGAATTGAAATTTATTAATAGAAATTTAGTTCACGCTAGGCTAGCTGCTTACCCAAGTCCTTAACTAACACCATATTAAATTACTAAAGAACATATTTATCCTTTCTTGGTAATAATGACTGAAACCTACTTTTCCATGCCACATTGTAATAAAACTCTCTATTGACGACCTTGTTGAATCATGAGGGAATGCCAATGTCAAAGAATTATTAATTAAATATAGTTTGTGAGAAAGATGGTAATATTAATTCCTTCCCTATCAATTTAGAGGTAGATGTAGTTAGCAGACATAGCGAAGTTATGCTAGAACAATTTTTTTTAATATTATAATTATTATTTTGACAAGCATTAATACTTACCCAAAATCACTATGCAAAAAAAATAAAATTCCCCACAGTGCTTTACGATAGTTACCGTAGAAAGGATAAACTCGATCGTATTTTAATGAACTTAGAGATTATTTAGAAATTCAAATTATAAACTGATTTGCTATTTGGTTAACCTCCATTTTAAACTTTAGACTTGGCACCTCACTAACAGTACCAATCCTAAATTTCACGGACTGGCATGACTATTCTCCATTTACCATTGTTGTTTAGGGAGGCAAATTTCAAGCTTTCGTGAGCAGGAAGGGCACCTCTATTTAACATGAAATCGCAAGAGAGTCTCCTTTGAATGCCCATGAACTGATTGCTACTTGTCCCACTACCCAAACTTGTGTTTGAAAACGATGATAACATAATCTTATACTCAAATTTTTATTTTTATTTTTCTTAGTGTTTGTTTATTTGTTTTGCTAGGAAAATGAATGATGCTATAGGTTTAATAAAACTCTCTGTTTCCTGATGGGGATCACAGCTGTAGCCCCCGCCGAAGCCACGCCTTAGAAGTGCAATGCACGAGAAAGGGGAGTGGCCCTCATCCCTTTAGGGATTGGCAACTAAGCTTTGCACCACCAGATTTTACGAGTTGTGTAGATACCTAAAATTGGTCTAGCCCTGCGAGTACATAATTCGACATAATTTTCTATAGTCTATGGTCATGATTAAATAATGTCAATTATTTAATTACCCTTTCTAATACATTTTCCTCTATTAATTAAATACCCCTTTTTAATTAATTTATTATTAATCTTTATTCAACTTGATTAATTAAATAAATCATATTTATTTAATTATGTCGCTAACTTATTAAATCCTCTTTCAATTAAATAATTATTATTTAATTACCCCTTTTATCATATGTCAACTATAATTAAATATTTTTATTTAATTATTCATTTAACTCCCTTTTCAACTATAATTAAATATTTATTATTTAATTATTCAATTCCACCCTTTTCGAAAGTCAAATTAAATAAACTACTTTATTTATTTAATTAAATCTTTTATTTGCGAATGTTGAATTAAATTAAAATTTAATTCATATTTAATTATTTATGTCACATTCTTCTGCCAATCAGTTATCTAAATCATTCACTCACTTTCTGATTCGAGATCTATTTTTAGTTCTCTAGTTATCTCCAAATTTGACATTTGCTTATCTCTATGAGAAGACTCTCCATCATAACTAGTCGATTAACTAGTTCTAACTCATATGCATGTATGCATCTATTAATTAAATATGTTTTATTTAATTAATTAATTTAATTATGCATTCAAATTCCTCATCTTCGACTTCGGACTTTGTCTTTGACATTCAAAGTCTATTTCTTCTATTTTTGAAGATTCTTAACTGAAGATTAAGGTCTTTTTTTATTTTGTCTTTCTTGACTCATGTTCTAACTCATGTTCTATCTGAGGCAGAACTCACATCGCATGACATTCATCAATCTCATCCATCGATCTCTCTTTCAATCTGAGCCGATCGTTCGAAAACACAAAATCTATAAAATGGCCTGTCATTATCATTATTCCTCCTCCCGAAATCACATACTTTTAAGAAGAGACCATTCTTTGATATTTTTATTATACATTCAACACATCTATACTTGCATTCAAACACATAAATCTGAGGGCAAGAATACTAAAAAGGCAAAATGGAGATAATTTGAAGTGATGAATACATATTTGGTGAGATCATTTCAACTTGTTTAGTTTTTATCACGTTTTCATATTCATTCTTTATTGTTAGATTTTAGATTAGTTTTGATTTGAATTAGGCTTAACAATTGTTTGTTCTAGCTGCAGATCTTATCACAAGATTTATTCTAATGTTACATTTGGTGAACCCGACATATTCAACCATAACTTTCAAATGACTATAGATTTTTTCACAAAATTTGTTTTACAAGTAGACGACATTATCAAGAGATTTCACGAAAAAAAACAATTTTTTTGGTGATGTTTTGAATTTATTATTATTTTTTTGTTATTTTTCATTAAAAATCAATTTTGAGAGAAAATTGTCAAATATTTTGGATATGTTTAAATTTCTAGAAATAAATTTTAATTTCAATAGGGGTCTGTTCTTTACGTTTAAAATTTGGATGAAATTTGTTTAGTCAAACAATAGATCTTTGAAAATTATGGTTTCATAGATATTTGCTTGAATCTCACAATAAGTTGTAGATCTATTCAGAAATTTTATTATGCAGATTTTGAATTACGTCAAGCACCTTCAGTAAAAAAAATCAGAATTTTTGGATCTGTTCTAAATTTTTAATAATTTTTTATGATTTTTCATAAAAAAATAATTTCAGGTGCAAAACAGACAATCTTTCAAATTTATTTACATTTTTGGAAAGCTCTTAAAATTTTAATATGGGTCTATTCTCTATAAATTTATTTTTAATGTCAAAAATATTTACAAAAATCAGATTTGTCTTGACTAGCTATTAGGGTTTTGGCTTTGTTCGATTTGTGCATGTGCAGAAAAAAAAAAAAAAACACTTCAAAGCACATTTGGATCAAGTGGACAAAAACAACTTGGAGCTAAATAAAGTCTAAATGAATAACATAGTTTTTGTAGGACGAAGCTTTGAAGACAATTAAAACCAAACACAATTTTCTGCATGACGAAAGCTAACGAACAATGAACTACTGATAAATTTGCATGCAGGACCTAATGCCTTTGTGTTGATTTATTTATTTAAGCAAGCTTTTGTTTGGTAGATAGATAATCGTCGTGTGGGATTAAAATGAAGTTTTTGATTGATAGATAGAAAATTGTCATTTGGATTAAAAAGAACCATTGTCTTCTTTGTTTGGTGCTTTGCACATATCTGTAACCCTTACGATTTAGTACACTAAAGTATCCTCTCCCCTTGCATAGTCATGCAATCCTTGGTGTAAGAGAAACGGTTGCTGACTCTAGAACTTGGGCTTGTCTTGGTGGGGAAAAGTACTCACCCCAAGATGACTCAAACCGGTAGCACGCTAAATCCAAGCGACTTCCAGCCGGTATATAAAAGTGGATTCTTGGGGAAAGCCCAAGAATCACGCACACTATTCCAACGAGATGGAAAAAAATGGACTCTCATCGATGTTGGATAGTGTCCCATGAATAGAATTCCCTTATTAAACACCTTGTTATAGAGTTATGGAAATCCTATCTATTTGTTGGCATAACAGGTGCATAACTTGTGAAGTCATCTTACAAATTTACGGTTCTTGTGTTGAGGTGACATGTATTCCATGGAAGTTTCATAGGTATAATAGCTTGGATACCCCATATAAGTGAGTGTCGTGGAGGGGATCCAGTGGGGTCAAGCTACTAGTCATCCACCTTGAATGTGCATAGCTGGAGAAATCCAAGTAAGAATTTAGCAAATAATATCCAAAATGCCTAGGTTGTAATTGTTTTTCGAGTCTTAACAGTCTTTTCATCACAAAACCTGAAATATATTGATTGATGTGTTTTCTCTTTGCATGTATTCGTCAAAAACTTGATCAAACAAACAAAGTCAGTTAACAAATTTTGGGAAAAATTTAATTATCAAAAAACTGAGCTGCATGTGTCTGTCAAAAATATTCATTTTCCACAGTCTAGATATTACGAGATGCAACTATCATATTTTGAGTCGCATGTGTTCATGCAAACTGCAACTATCAGAAAACCCCACATGCACTGTCAAAAGCCGCATCTGTCAAAATCTGAACCACAACTTTAGGTGAACCACATTTGCCTGTCAATAGAAAACTTCAAAAAACCACAAACTGAGTCTGAAGCATAACTCTCATTCTATTTTTTGTTTCTTAAGATCAACCTTGGACAAAAACTGGAATTTTTTGCTAAAAAACCTTGCATCATTAGGTGTCATATACTTCTTAGTCATAGTCATCCTAAGTTGCATGCATATAGGTACTCCCTAGGAAATTGCATATCGTTGCATGGGTAACTTTCCTCATCATTAGATACATTCATGTTCCGGTTTGTCACAATCATTGAACCTAGTTACTTTAGTCCTTTTGTGAATCTTTACAGCTCAACAGTCTAGTTTGGGAAATTCACCTTGTCAACTATCCTTGTCCTACAATCAGGTTCCTTGGTTAAACACAAATCCTTGCATGCATTTATTCCATAGGTGGTAGGTTATACCTGTCTTAGAGTCATTTATCATCTTAGTCTGCTCAACATTTTGCATATCGTACATCCTAGAGCATGTCATTCTAGTATATGTCATTGTCGTAACATCCATCATATTCGGAAAATCCAAAAAAATATAGACTAGAAATCATATCATTTAGAGACATAATTCCATATCATTTGCATTACCATCTATCACCATGTCTTTCGTTGGCCGTGATATACTTTTTAGTCAAGTTGAATACCAATTACTTTGCATGGGTCAATACCAACAAGCCATAGACTTCAAAAGAAAATTTATCCAATCCAAATTCCAATCAACCTCAACCCATGGTCAACTACCCACATATCCACCTTATCAACAACCCATAAAATCTAGTCTTCCATCCATCCACCCTCATTATCAAGATTCCCCTAACACCATTCATGACACTAAGTCACAACAAACTTTCATTAGTCATACCCACCCTAACCTTGACAAGGGAAATCAACCATCCATCAATCCAGTCCAAGTCTCCACATCATATCCTAGTCCTTCATCTTATCCCAATCCTTTATCCATGTCCTATTCTAGTCCTTCATCTCACCCTAAGCCTCCATTCACGTCATATCCTATTCTTCCATCCACGTCATATCCTGGTCCTCCATCCACGCCATATCCTGGTCATGCATTCATGTCCTATCCTAGCCCATCATCCCTCAACCCATTCCAAGCCTCCACATCCTATCCTAGTCCATCATCCACTAATCCATTCCTACTCACTCCATCCCGACCTGTATTTAGTCATGAGAATTTATTTATTCATGGTCTCCAAAATCACATCCCATTGCCTACACTTGAGGATACATGTCAAAAAGAAAGTCCAAAGCATGACATCATGGCTTCACCTTCATGTCAAGATCAATGAAGTCCATCCCATGACCCTATCTTTAGGTCTATTCAAGAAGTTCTCCTAGAAAATCATGGCATTCCAAATACACCAATCCTTATCCACAACCATGTCATCCAGGACAACCCCATCTTTGACCAAGACCCTACCATTGATCTAGAAGTTCAAAACGATCCAATCCTCGACCTCTATGCCATTCATGATGAAACACTTGAAGATGATTCCATCCAAACTTCAAGTATTGACACTTCCAAAAGTGAGACACTTGCCTCGATGGGAAACATAGATGATCTTCCTCCAGAACAAGAGTCTTCTATACTAGACATATTTTCAAGTGATCAAGCTATAGCTAAATTCACTAGACTCCATGATAATGACCATAAGGACAATTTCTACATCGACATGGAAGCACTGATATCTTTTGAAGAGCAGTCAAAATGTAATGTTTCAAAAAGTCAAACCGAAGATGTTAATAAAAAATACATCCAACATGTTAACGAAGCTATAACATCTTATCGGATAGGATCATCTATATTTGTTAGAGTAGGATTTCTTTCAGAAGAGAAGATTCCAAGTAACAGTGTCTACATACACAATGATGGGCTAACATCTTGTTTTCAAAACAAAAAATACCCCATTGCAAATAGAATCTATCAGAACATGCAATATCAAGGCAAAGGACTAGGCCTACACGAGCAAGGAATTCAAGAACCAATACAACTTCAAGAAAATCCTAGACATCAGGGTCTTGGTTATTCATTAGTCAGAGAATCTAATGATGTTAGTGATACCTCCTTGATATTGGGGGAAACTTTATCTGATATAAACATCAAAATGGGGGCCATGAGTAGTTCTTACCATAATATTTATGCCAAAACTCCTTCCATCCACACCATAAACCGTCATTCCAACATGAATACACCTTCCATTTGGAACCAACAAAAAGAAAAAAATTATTACAAATCCAAAGTTCAAAATCAAATGTCAAACACTATCAAAGCAATCAAAAATATGAGTGGACAAATGAAGTTAAAATGGATCCCAAAGAAAAATGGATCAAGCAAAGAAAATATTTCAAATCCAAAATTCAATCAAAATGTGGAGCCACAAGAAAAGACGACTCCCACATATAATAAATGTCCACCTCCTTCACAATGGTCATCAAGCAAGGCATATAAAAGTGTTGGTTCCAAACGCTATCCCAATCAAAATTCAAAACTCCGCCATCCAACATCCCAAGTTTGGAAAATAAAAAGTGATTCATCTAAATTTCTGAACAATCCCCCTACATCTACCATCATCCGTCATAATCCAGCATCTCGTCTAAAGTCCAAATATCCCATGTCACAAATCCATCGCATCTTGGCAGCAACTCTTTATTGTAAGGACTCTCATGGCACTCTATCGCGATGTGCATATTCTAATAAGGCCAACTCTAGTATCACAAAGGATCACAATGAAATCGATCAATTGTATGCAAATGCTATGATCTGAACAAGACAACTACTTCATAAAGGTCATTATTGGCATATCATGGCTCTAGTCTCTGCATCAACACCATCAATGGATTCAACACAATCAGTGATCATCTAAAGTATCGAGACAATCTTGAAAAAATTGTTACCTTGATGAAAACTTGGAAAATAGTTGTCATGGTGACACCACAAAAATAAAAATAAATGACAAAAAGAGTAAAGAGAAAAAAATTCGTCCAACAGTGAAAACCTGGCAAACAGGCGCTTTGGATAAGTACCATGATGAAAACCTAGAAAATAGGTGTCATGTGTAAAATAAATTACCTATGTGGATCATTACACTTGGGGGCAAGTCATCTCATCTCCCATTCGCTTCACATGACATTTCCTATAAAATTTCAATCTATCCATCTAAACCCTATCACTTTCCATCCATTTTCCCATCGACTTTGATCTTGATAAGGACTACAATACAAACATAAATCATGCTTTGGGAAAACTTTTGACATGTCTATCTTTTGGTCATACCTTATTCATTAAAAATCATGTCATTACCTTCATAGCCTCCTTTTTACTATGCGACATCATCCTTGGAGACCATATGATATTTCTCTTGTCCAGACCATCCATGTCTCCTATCTTTTACCAAATCCATCCATTGTCCTTTTATACCTATCATCCATCTTGGTTTTCCTTGTCTATGCTGTAAAGATCCCTCGTCATCCCATCCAATCCTCATCTAGTCATTCCAAAATGAAACAATATGGAAACCTAACACATCATCCAAAACATTCCTTGACTTTGACCTTGGCCCTGCTATAGACTATTATCCTCTTGTCATATCATTGTCATCTTCACGTTGTTTCGAGAAGTGTCCTTCCCACGTCAAACAACATTGTTGTCATCATCACCTATCAATTGGTATTCAACTTGAATAGGAGCAAGATCATGGTTGTCCTTGGATTCTTGTGTGAAGGCATCATTTACATGCATTTTTCACAACCCACCATCAGAAAATGTCTTGAAAAATCCCCAAAAAATTAGAAAACATAAAAACTCCAAAAAATCAGAAATATGTCAGAAAATCCCAAAAACAGAGTCAAGTCAATCATGTCAAGTCAGTCATGTCAAGTCAATCATGTCAAGTCGGTCATGTTAAGTCAGTTGTAGACATAGTCAAACAGTATTTCAATGACATAACTTTTCAACAAATACAACATATCCAAAATAGAGCTGCAGATGCAATGGCAACCATCAGTTCTTTGTTGGATATTCCAAGTAATGTGCCTAAGTTTGAGTTTTTTTTGAACAACTTTTGATCCCCACTTATGATGTCCTTGATACTACAATAGTGTGTACCATTGTTGGTCCTACGTCTCCTTGGTATAAAGACATATTCGATTACCTCACTGACCAAACCTTACCTCAAGACTTGTCCAATAACCAATGTCGAACCTTCATCCGAAAGTCAGCTAAGTACACCATCATCGGAGAAACCCTATATAGACGTACCTTAGATAATGCCCTAATGAGATGTCTCCATGCTAAGGAAGCATAAACAACTTTGCGAGTGGTACACGAGGGTATATGCGGATCTTGTTCGAGTGGTCCCACTCTAGCCAATAAGATTTTGAGACTAGGTTACTATTGGCCTACAATGGAGAAAGATTCATACATCTTTGTAAAGAAATGTAGACAATGTAAAATACATGGAGACTTGATAAGAGCACCAACGTAGGAGCTTCTTCCAATTACTTCACCATGGCCCTTCGCCCAATGGGACTTGACCTCATAGGTAAGATACACCCTTCATCATCCAATGGCTACAAATTCATCATCACCGCCACCAAATACTTCACCAAATGTATCAAAGCCATCCCCATGATATACATAACCGACACACAAATATCTAAGTTTATCCTAAACTATATCATTTGTTAGTATGGTGTGCCTCAATCCATAATCATAGACAATGGCCGCCCATTCAAGAACCAAGAAGTACGCCATTTATGTGAAGAATTCCACATGAAACACCATTTCTCTACCCCATATTACCCACAAGGTAATGGTCAAGCTGAGGCATCTAATAAAACTATTGTTAGAATCCTTAAGAAGACTGTCAATGACGCTAGTTGTGATTGGCACCTGCAGCTTAATCCTGCCTTATGGGCTTATCGCACAAGCATTCGTACTCCCACTAGCGCCACTCCATATTCCCTCGTATTTGGGTCTGAAGCTATCTTACCTATTGAGGTTGAAATACCTTCTCTATGGGTATCCTTGAAGGGTCATATCGACGATGAAGAATACCATGTCTCTAGGTTACAAGAGCTAGAATTGTTGGATGAATGAAGACATAAATCATTAGATCATTTACAAGCATATGAGAATCGTCTTCATCATAGTTACAATAGGAAGGTTCTCAATAGACACTTTGATATTGGTGACCTGGTATTAATGGAGAATCCCAAGAACCAAGCTAAACGCGAGAAACCAAGAAAGTTTGAACCTAACTGGTTGGGGCCATACATTGTCATAGAAGCCTTTGGATCAGGAGCGTACCAACTCTCTACTCCTAAAGGAGAATCGCTTTTGTCCCCTATCAACAGTCTACATCTAAAGAGGTTCTACACTTAAGTCTCCAAGAATCTATGTCTTAATCTGGAAAAAACAAAAATATGGTTACTTTGATGAAAACCTGGCAAATAGGCATCTTTGTAACACCAAAAACATTGAGAAAATCAAAAAAGTAAATATAAATAAATCCGTCCACAAGTGAAAATCGCTTTGGTTGCGCTATAGATAAGTACCATGGTGGAAACCTGGAAAATAGGTGCCATGTGTAGTCAATCTCACTCTTTTGTCTACCATCATTCTAATCAAACTTTTTCACCATCACTCATAATAGATGGTTGTCCTATCCATTATTTGGAATGATCGACATCTAAATGTCCATTCCATCACATTAACCACTCCATCTTCCAAATCCTATTCCTGACTGGGGGAAAATCCTTGTTATGTGCCCTAACACTTTGTACATAATGTCACACCATTGAAAATGTCTTGAAAACTCCCAAAAACATTGGAAAACATCAAAAATACAAAAAATTCAAAATAGTCAGAAAATCCCAAAAATAGTGTCAAGTCGGTCATGTCTAGTCAATCATGTCAAGTCAGTCATGTCTAGTCAATCATGTCAAGTAAGTCATGTCTAGTCAATTATGTCAAGTCGTTCATGTTCAGTCAGTCGTAGGCATAGTCGAACTACGTTGCCTCTGCGACTGGGACGTAGGCAAGGCCATAATTGATGTGCCCCCGAGGTATTAGGTATGTCAGTCTAGGTTTTTTCATATATCACACACTTTAAATCATGACTCTTTGTATATTCAAAGTCATTGGTCATGTTGAAGTACGAGGTCTCTGCGTGTACAATGTAGACAAAGGTAATCAATTGATGAGCTCCCGAGACCACACTAGGTCAGTCCAATAGGGTTCATTCAATCACTATCACACAAGTTGCATATCATAGTTTAAGGTATCATTTCATGTCATATGCTATCTACACATACACACACTTTTATCAGTCAAGGAATCAAAACAAGTCATGCAACAACAAAGCAAAACATCTCAAATTATCATCAAGTCAATATCAAACACATTGTCAAAGCAATCAACCTATGACTTATGCAAGATATGTCTTTCTTGTCAACATACATCATCAAATTCTCATAGTCTCATGTGGCTTGTCACCTCAACATCATCAGACTCCAACGTCTTATACGACATGTGTCATACTAAAACCAGGCTTTTTCATGCCTTATATAGAAGTCACCAAGTCAAAACCAGACTCAATGTCTTATGCGGTATGTGACATTCTCTCACATTACGCTATGTCAAACATCAACATCAAACAATCCCACAAGATCAAGTTTTGGAAAATACATTTATTTGGCTTTATGACTTTATATCTTATTTTGTCTTATCTTTTTATCGATTTGTGCAAGATCCTGTTACTATATTTCTCAAGGATGTCCCTTGAAGGATTTAGAGAAGCAATGACGTCTTAGGATTCTTTTTCTTTGGCTGCTATCTGTCAACTGTCTTTTTAACATAGGTTTTTGAGTCATGTTACTAGTTTCCTCAAGGATGTCCTATCAAGGATTTAGAGGAGCAATGACATCTCATGACCCGTCTTTTATTTGTCTGTTGTTTATGGTTTGTCTTGACCAAACGACTAGGGCATCATGTCCTTAGTCTGAGTTAAGACACTCCTTGTCTACGACTGTCTATTTTTCATAGGTGGATAACTTTGTACACTATGGTCTATCTCATATCATAGTGTGTACTATCCATCTGTGTCATGTCCCTCCCAATGATGATAACAAAGCAAGTATAGCGTATTTGGCAATATATCGAAGGTTATATCTTTTTCTTAAATCGATCAACCATCATTATCTCATTACATTACATTCCACATCATGACATTAATTATTTCTTACTGACATTCTGAATTCATTATCATCCTCACATTTCTCTTCTTTGACATTAAGATAAAGTCCTGTGACACACTATAAAGAAAATAAAAACATTAGGTCATTTGCATTTGCATCCATTCAATAAACATTTTATATAGTTGCATTGCATTTTCAACATATAGATAGTAACATGCATTTTCATTAAATTTCACATCATAGCATAATAGGCATTGCATCATCATAACATACATCATGTAAACATTGCATGTACATATTACCATCACATATAAGCATCATGTAGAACATTGCATCCATTATCATAAATAAAATAAGGCATCCATAACATCATTATTCAATGCATAACTCATAAACATATAGAAACATTCATTCATAACACATGTACATACATCATTTAGGAAACATAATCATGTAGTAATAAAGCATCATCCATAACATAGAACTACATATCATGTAGAAGCCGCCAAAAATCATATATATATATATATATCTCTCAAAACAATAGTGTGTCACAGTACAATGTCTGAATGTCACCATAAATAAAACATGAGCTCGCAGGCTCTTTGATCAAAAATAAAAATGTCTACAAGTATCTGAAGCCCTGTCATCATGTCCCGCTACCCCTGCTGTCAAGTGGTGATGGTGGTGGGAAGGGACCCGAAGGTGGCCTCTGTGAGGTGGAAGGCCTATCATATGGACCTATCCTCGATGGTCCTATCACCCCCTCAGTGCTCTATGTCTTATGACTCCGAGTATGACCCCTGTTTTGACTACGCACCTCTGAAAATGTAGGAGCCCGTCTCTCTGCTGGCACTGCGGCCTCATAGAAATCCTTGTAATAAGTGGCTCTCTCCACCAATTTGACTAACTCTTGTACCATTCTATCAGATGAGGACCCACTACAAAGGCGTCTAACCTTTGCAAAGTGCTACTCTATCTCATGTCTCCGAGTTATAGCCTGGTCTCTCTCCATGAGAGCACTGTCCCTCTTTATACATGCACTTTCCCTCTCGGTATATGCACTATCCCTCTCTACATAGGCACTGTCCCTCTCTGAGTAGGCACTTCTCTCTCTAGTCTCATAACCTCAAACTCTGTAGTCATAAGTCTGAGTTTCTAATCTAATGCCTCCTTGTCACTGTCTCTAAGAGCATCCTCATCCCGTCTCCCCTCCACTATCCAATCTCTGAGCTCTCTCTCCTACTCATCCATCAGTGCCTCCTCCTCAACATCCTCCTCAACATCATCCTCTACATCATCCTCTCCATATCTTGCTAACACACCCAGAGGATCTTAGGCCATGTTTGCATCAGAATCCTCTACGACATCCTCTACACGCTCCTCAACCACTACCTTCACTATAGCATGGTCACCCCTAGCTGGTACATCCACTCTCTCTCCGATATCTGTCATCAGTCCATCAACTGCAACTGCCTCCTGCATAGGTGCATCTCCACCTACTTGACCCCCTCTTTGTCCTTTCTATCCTCATCTCCTGCCTCTACCTCCACCTCTGTCGTCATCTCCATCACCTCTACCACCAACTCTACCAGCTCTGGCACCTCCACCTCTCTGACATCCTCTAGGCCCTGTGCCTCGTCTCTTGACTGGTGCTAGCTAGTATGGGTTTGTACAAGGAATCCGGTGATGCATTGCCCACCATGCCTCATAAGCAGTCGTGGTCCCTAGATCTGCTAATCCACATCTCCATCCCCACTGCACTGGCTAAAGTGCCTGTATCTCTGTCTCCATTGTAGCCACTGGAATAAGGGGTCCCCACCATGTAACCTCTATTGATGACCGAGCAAACTTTGCTCTACTCTGAGGCTCATCCTGAACCTCCCCGAACTATCTCAGCACTCTGTCTGGAAAATGTCGCTCAATAATATGAACACTCGAAAGAGTCCTCCCAATGAGATACTGTGTCTGTCTCCAGAATGGCAAATATATGTCCTTGTCCTCCCACTCTTCACAATCCATGTAAGGTCTCCATGTGAACTGATCAAGAATATCCAAGGCATGTTCCCAGTATCTTGTGTCACCCACATGAGTCTATGTGATCTACCCTGTATATCAAAACACATATGGGTTTCTCTCCTCTCTCTCAACTGTAACTGGAGGACAGAAGACAACTATCCTCTCCCAACCCCATACCATCAAAAGTGTCATCCCATAGCTCAACAATTGTGCATCTCTATAAGCGATGTCATGCAAATGAAAATACAACATCCCAAGGAGACATGGACCCCATGCATATCTAGTCTCACTCTCCAACATGCCGACCAACATAGCTCCCCATTCTACTAGAAATCCATGTCCTCGTCTGTCAGGAAGAACTATACCCCAATCAAGGTACATAAGATGCAGTCTATCTGCTCGTACTTGTTTACTAGAACTGGCCATCTAATCTCGTAATGCTCGATCTTGAGCCTACTGATGTCGTCTACCTGATAGAATTGTGCGAACTCCATCAGTCCTTGTTGGGTATCATACATACCCGCTCACCTTTGATAGGAAATCTTAGAATCCTGTACACATCGTGACAGTAGCCTCCCCAGTCCGTAAATGAAATGACAATGTCTCTGAATGCTATCGCTTGCAAAGTGCTATCAGCATCCCCCTGTTTGCCCGAATGGCAGGCATCGACAAACAGTGACGTAGGCCTAGCTTCCATAGAAGTTGAATCTCTATAGAGCTCAAACTGTCTCTTAGGGAAAACATATCTAGTCATGACTCTCGTGTGTAGATAGGATCTATCACCACCTGCAATTTAACCATGATGTCAGTATTTTTTCAAATTTTCCATGAAATTTTTTTTCAAAAATTTTACCAGTCAAATGCGGCTCACTTTTGCAGATGCAGTGCATTTTTGAAAATGCATTGCACATAGCCTCACATGCGGTGCATATTACATATGCATTGCATTTTCTCCCCACCCTTTCCGACTACTGCACATGCGGTTCATGAAAACCACATGCGGTGCATTTTTGCATATGCGGTTCACTTTAAAAATTCTCCCGCCATTACTCAAATGTGTTTCAAGATTTACATTTGCAATGCTCCACCTCACATGCGTCTATCCCTAGTGTCGATGCATTTCACAACTAGACATGCGGTGTGTAATGCTCCACATGCGGTCATTCCCTTATCTGCCTAACCTAGCCCTAGCCCGTTTTCGCAAATGCGTAGTCTCATAGTCAAATGCGGAAAATACGATGGCATATGCATCCTTTACGATGCACCACATTTGCACTATTTCCTCAGTTAGTCAGAGAAAAATCTCAAGTTTTTCTATCTCCTCTCGGTGCAAATGAAATGCTTTTAGCCCTAATTCCTATTTATAGGTGGGTTAGAAGTGGCATTTCTTCAGCCCTTCTCTATTGGTCGCTTAGCCTTTCAACTCCCAACGACCCATATTCGTCTGAAACATCTCTGATTTCAATTCTGTCAACTCCATAGCATTTCTAACTATCATTTTGACTTATCGGGAATTTTTCCTAATTTTTTTGAAACATTTCAATAAATGTCAAATTTCCTGAGGGGGCATACCTTACCCTATTTCATGCTGGAGCACGATCAGGGCATATTTTCTTTGACACAATGTCGTACAAATGTTGTATCAAAAAGGGGCAAACTATAGATACCTAAAATTGGTCTAGGTCTGCGAGTACATAATTCGACATAATTTTCTATAGTCTATGGTCATGATTAAATAATGTCAATTATTTAATTACCCTTTCTAATACAATTTCCTCTATTAATTAAATACCCCTTTTTAATTAATTCATTATTAATATTTATTCAACTTGATTAATTAAATAAATCATATTTATTTAATTATGTCACTAACTTATTAAATCCTCTTTCAATTAAATAATTTATTATTTAATTACCCCTTTTATCATATGTCAACTATAATTAAATATCTTTATTTAATTATTCATTTAACTCCCTTTTCAACTATAATTAAATATTTAATTCCACCCTTTTCGAAAGCCAAATTAAATAAACTACTTTATTTATTTAATTAAATCTTTTTTTTTCGAATGTTGAATTAAATTAACATTTAATTCATATTTAATTATTTATGTCACATTCTTCTGTCAATCATTTATCTAGATCATTCACTCACCTTCTGACTCAAGATCTATTTTTAGTTCTCTAGTTATCTCCAGATTTAACATCTGATTATCTCTGTGAGAAGACTCTCCGTCATAACTAGTCGATTAACTAGTTCTAACTCATATGCGTGTATGCATCTATTAATTAAATATGTTTTATTTAATTAATTAATTTAATTATGCATTTGAATTCCTCATCTTTGAGTTTTGACTTTGTCTTTGACATTCAAAGTCTATTTCTTCTATTTTTGAAGATTCTTAACTGAACATTAAAGTCTTGTTCTATTTTTAGTCTTTCCTGACTCATGTTCTAAGTCACGTTCTATCTTAGACAGAACTCACATCGCATGGCATTCATCAATCTCATCTGTCGATCTCTCTTTCAATCTGAGCCGATCGTTCGAAAACAAAAAATCTATAAAATGGTCTCTCATTATCATTATTCCTCCTCCCGAAATCACATACTTTTGAGAAGAGACCATTCTTCGATATTTCGCTTAGACAATCAACACAGCTATACTTGCATTCAAACACACAAATATGAGGGCAAGAATACTAAAAAGGAAAAATGGAGAAGAGCAATGGAGATAATTCAAAGGGATGAATGCATATTCGGTGAGATCAATTCAGTTTGTTTAGTTTTTATCATGTTTTCATATTCATTCTTTATTGTTAGATTTTAGATTAGTTTTGATTTAGATTAGGATTAACAATTGTTTGTTCTAGCTGTAGATCTTATCACAAGATTTATTCTAATGTTACAAGTTGCACTCAAACCAGTGGGGTTTGGAAATGGCAGAGGGATTCCAAAGCAAGGCGGAAGGGTTCCTAATTTGCTTTATATCTTTTCAAATATGACATTAGAAGATATACACTAGGGTAGAAGGTAAGGTACACATCTTATCTATTATATCACAAGCATAGTCAGTCGATTCTATGCTATTGAGCCTCTCGCCATTGATTGAACATTTCTTATGGCCTAGTCGGTACTAAGGAAACAAGGGTAAAACTTGGTTGCTTCTACTCAATCAGAGAAAATTTAAAGAATCAATTACACACATTTTGTTTTCTTTTGTATTCCCGACTCATTCATTTACTGCAAGTTTACTAGGTTGAACCATGTCAGAGAAAATTTATGTATATCATTCTCTAAATGTAACATAGATCTTTTCCACATCATAATATGTACTTATATGTTTTCTAAATTTTGTATTTAATTATTTCGCACTTTCCTATGCTTACAACCTGGAGTTCTCTAAATTGTTTTTTAAAAAAACATAAGAAATTTTTTTATTTTAGTGCTCTATATTACATTTCGTGCCTTACTTTTATGATGACTCAGAGGCCAGGTATACACAATAATCTATCTTTTCTTCTCTTTCCTTCCTCATAATGCATGCTACTTTAAAAGGAACCATTTTATTCCTCTTGTATATAAACAAAAAAAATACATAAAATTAGAAAGAAATCAAGTTGAACAGAGTCTTCTTTTAAATACTTTTTATCAGTTTATTATTATTATTATTTTTTCCAAGAACAAAGAGACATCTATATAAATTATGTGCTATAGAATAATGTTTATTCAAAGGTCAGAGAAGGAATGCTTAATTTGCAATAAAAAAAATTTGAAAAAAAACAGTAAATTTACATATGTAGCTTGTCTATGTTATTTTAATTATGAAAACAGTAGATATACCTATGAAACTTTTCTTTTTTATTTTTCTTTCTGAAAACAATAGATATACATTTTAAACTTCACAAATGAACAATAAAACTCTCTTTCTTTTTCTTTTTTTCATAAGATAAATACCTAATTGTCCACAATTTTTATTTCTATGGAAGCTGAGCTATATGAAGATGTACACACATAATTCTATTTTTCAAAGGACAAAATAGAAAAGAAAACTAGAGAGTAACATATTCCTCTCTTTCTTTTGTTTCTACAATGTGGATTATCTATACACACCATATCAGGCAGTAGTTTGTTCTGTAAGGGAATACTTCATACAATAGTTATATACTTGCAACATATTTATTTATTTACAAGCTCTTTACATCAGCCTTTCATGGCTACAATATTTAATAAAATAAATTAAAAAAAAAAAGTTTCTATGTGACATATTAACACCAACATTATCCACAAGAAACATGATTATTCCATGAGTTGTTTTTGCTTATTTCAAATCTGCAACCTTCATACTTAGCTCCAACCTAAAAAATACACACCAATCTTTCTCTAGAGGCCAATGGAGTGCTCACCTCCCAACCTTTGGTTGGAAAACCAACCACCCCCAAGCTAGGAGGCACCTTGGAACCAAGTATATTCATACAAGCCAAATACATTTAACACACAATACTCATAGAACATATACACACCCACCCAAGGGGAATTTCGCATAACAAAGAGTTTGTTAGGAACCCAAAATGAGGAATGGAGGGTGGAATACACACTCCATTTTGGGGACTCAAAAGTAAACACCATGAATAACCATCAAAAAATTTCAACCCTTCATAACCATCCCTTCTTTCACATCTCTTTAACCACCCAAACTATCCTTCACATTTCACATGACATAGGGGTACTCATACCCTTCTTTTTTCATCTCCTTTTTAAGGAGGGATAACTTGTCCCCATGAAGGTTCCTACTCCAAACCATACCCAACTTGGGATGCTCTGCCCAAATTTGGGTGAGCCTATCCCTTTACAACCCTTTTTCCACACAAAACAAAATTTAAGGGAAAACATTTCAAACACACAATCACATTTACATAGCATGCAAATATAAGAAACATAAGAAGAAAAAAAATGTGGAAATCCTACCTGAATCCAAGCTTTGAAAACTTAAGTGATGAGAAAGACAACAAATCCTCCTCCAAGATTTATCTCCAATTCCCCAAGCCAAATCCAAGAGCTCACAACCAAAATTACAACTCCAAAACAAAGAATGCAAAAGAGAACCCCTAAAACCCTTGTTCGTGGTTTTCTATATAGGAATTCATGTTTGAATTCCTTTGAATGGGGAAGTGACATTTGTCACTCATCCATTCACTCTCCCAAGGACATCCACCAATGTGTGCTCACACATGTGTGAGAGCTTGGGAGGCTTCCAAGGCAATCTGGAGAAGTGGGAGTGGAAAGAGACTAGTCCCCATCCCACTTCTCAAAATCTTAATTTCGTCAAACCTTTTTAAAGCTTCAAAAAGGGTCCCCAATCATGAAATTGACTCAACATTCCAAGCTAAAAAGTACTTAAACCATAGGTACTTGACCTAGGTACCTTAAACCCATTAAAATACTTTAAAAACATAACTTTTTAACCCCCAAAAAGTGCCCTAAAGTTCAAATCCGAGTAGGTCCACTTGGATGGACAACTCACCATCTAGGTGGATTGACATGGAAATAAAAATCACTTACAAACATTCACAAACAACATTATGAATAAAATACATTACAAAATGGAACTATAGTCCCTTCATATGGATTATAGCTTGGTTTGACTGGTTAATTACTTAGGGTTCCCAAAATTACCTCCAATTTCCATTGGCCATGGAAAGTGTACGTGCACACTAAATTTGCCCATTAAATCATCCAATAAATCATATTTCAAAAAAATTGAATCACCATTTCATATACATAACTTTTCATTCAAATAAATCATATATCTAAAAAATTGAATCACCATTTCATATACCCAAGTTTCAAAATTTCTCATAGCATATATATATCTCATATCCTAACTAGAATAATCACTAATCACATCATTTCCAATTCATTTACCTTAATTTCAAACTGCAATGTGGTTCATTCTTATCACATATGTCATTTGTTCATCATTTCAAAACCAAATTGAATGACCACAGTAACTAGCATAAAATTTGGTTAACCATCACAATAAGATAACTAAGCAATAATCTAATCATCATAAGAATTAAAATGTTTAAGCTTCATAATAAAACCATCATAAAAAGTCAATTGTCTAAAATATCATGTCCTAAATGGTATCACCAAACATAGTCAATAATTCTAAAACTCAAAATAGTCTAAGCAATAAATGTATCAGAGAGATGGACCTCACAAAAGATATATATGTATGTGTGAACATATAAGAGTGCAATGAAAACATAAGCTATGAAGTAAATAATATATGATACAAAGGACTAAGATTTCAAAACAAGTAAAAAATTTAACAATAATTAATAACACATTTGGTAATAAATGAAAGAAGTTGTGTTGTATTCAATAGTGATAGGATAAATATTTCAATAGAGGTAGATCGCTTATAGACTTGGGTTTTCAGAATTATACACAAAAAAGTAACAAAGGATTTTATGATAATAGTTCCTTAGTCATAGGAATACAAAAGTGAATTTTTAGATAGATTTCGAATAAACCAAGCAAGGGTTTCATGAGATTAATTCCTTAAGCACGCGTATTTGGAAAAAACCAAGCAAGGGTTTTCATATATATGGAGTATAATAAATGGAGAGTAGGAAATATTCATTTAACCCTAGAAAATCGATGGGAAAAAACCACCACCATCACTCGACAAAATCAAACAACACATGGAGAAAATTTGTTGAAGAGGAATGATTTGTTTCATAAAAAAGTGTAGAAATAATTTTTCAATTGGCGAATAAACCCTTCATGGGTCCTGAAAGATGTAGACAAAAATTATTAACAAGTACCATTATTTTCATTTTGAAAGGATAGCCAAAGGATACACATATACCAATTTATTGAATGAACATATGTAAAGATATTTATGGATACCCAAAGGATGCACACACACATATATACTGATTTGTTGAATGAATAATAGACATAGAATATAAAGGATCCTTTTATGAAATAAATGATAAATATATGTGTGTTGGCCTATTGTATGTGCAATGGAAAGTAGAAAGATAGTAAAATTTTTTATAGTAAATAAATGCTAGTCTATCGTATTAGATAGCCTATTGATAGAAATTTAAACAAAGGTAAGACAAAAATAGAGTTATATACATATATATCTGTGAGCTTGTATGTATATATGTATATATATATATGTATGTATATATGTATTTATATGTATGTATGTATATGTATATATATCTATGTATATTTTTTTAAATACATAATGGGTAAAAGCAAGAAGATGAGTCCACAAAATGTGGAAGTTTTTTCCTTAGAAATAAATCCAAAATCGACCTCAAGAAAATAGGATCCTATTTTTTAATAAATAGGATCTCATTTAGGTTGGCGGTCCAAAAAATGAGACCCCATTTCTAAAACAAAAAACGGGATCCCGTTTCTTAAATAAAAAGATCCCATTTTAAAATGGCTTGCTAAAAAATGGGTCGTTATAAAACAATATTCCATTTTTTATTGACACTTATTAAAATGAGATCCCATTTTTTAACAACCCATTTCATAAAAAGATATTTTTTTACTTTTAAGAATTGGGATCTTGTTTTGAAAAACATAATATCATTTTATAGAACGCGATCTCATTTTCAAAATGGGATCTTGTTTCATTCAAGTATAAAAAAATATATTTTTATGAAATGGGATCCCATTTTAGATCAGGATCCCGTTTTTAAATTTTTTTATTTTTGGTCAAGTTTTTGCTTTGTTTTTCGGTCGGGAAAAGGCTTGGGGACCTAAACCTAAGCCTTGGTTTGACCTACAAGTTGAAGGTCTTGACAATGTCACATGAAAATAGCTACTTTGTGCATATGTCTCAAGACCTTTTTCACATTATTTTTTGACGAAATTAAAACCCACTATAGATGAGACAATGTAGATTCCAAATGTATAATTTTTTTACTGTAATTGGATAATTTTTTAATTTTTCAATTAATTTCTAATGAAACAAGTCCGTAAACTTTAATTATTAGTTTTTTTTTAATATTTTAATAACTTTTTATCAACATAATTTTTTGACGAATGGATTGCACGAAAGTGCACTTCAGACAATTATTTTCAATTTAAAAACAAAACAAAAAAAATAATTATAATTTTAGGTTATCTTATGCATGATGTACATGACGATTTATCAAAACTTAAAATATGGCTGGTAAAAAATTACCAAAAAAAATCAATAAAAAATTACACAAAAATATAGAAAGCATGCTTCAATGATTTACAAATATTTCCCAAAATGACTTAGAAAAATATGATTATTTAGGTCAAAATATGGATGATGTACATGTGCATGGTATGGTAGAAAAAAGCGAATTTTAAACAATAGTTTTTAGAAATGCCTATTGAAAATTAGTTTGTATCATCTCGGTATTGAAATAAATTGCATATTTGGAAGCTAGACTTTGAGTACTACATTTTATGATCACTAAATTTTTTCAAAAGTGCTTCAAATTTTAAGGACACATGTGTCAAAATTTAAAAATTGGGGAAAAAATTTCCAGTAAATGGCCAAAAAGTGGACTCAACTTCTTGTCAACACCCTAATATACATATATACATATATAAAATAATATAAATATATAGAGAAACACATATATATACACATATATACATATGTAATACAATTCTAGATGATGTGTATAATTATATTGAATATAAAGGAGTCTAATGGGTGATTAAACATGCTTATATTTATGAAGTAAATGACAAATATAAACCCTAAGAAATAACTGCAAATAGTAAATGAACAATATATATATATATATATATATATATATATATATATATATATATATGTATGTATGTATGTATATGTACACGTATATACATATATAATAAAAATGTAAGTTGATGTGTACACTTAAATTTTGAATATAAATGAGTCTAGCATATGATTCATTCAACATGAGTCTAAGTGAGCATGGAGTGAGCGGTAATTCGATGGGGGGAGGTGATTAGGAAATATCCCCTAGTAAGTTTTTTGGATGTTGCAGGGGTAGGCAATTTTGATATTGGTGATGGTTGTTTCAAAGATCTATTATTTATTGTTTCCATTTATCAGATTACTCATGGAGGGGTCCCAAAGACTATAGAGTTCACTTTAAATTCTATTTTCATTAGAGAGGTAGATGCTATGAAAGTGATTGTTGTTGGTGGAGTTGTTCACAAGTCTCATCTCTATGCCTTTCCTCATTTTGTTGTTGATGATGATTATGAGCCTCACACCCCTCTTGCTAGGTTGATAGCAATTCCTAGAGAGAGATTGGTCATTTGAACTTTGGAGTTCTTCAAACCTATGTTGATTCATCTCCTATTGTTTTAGAGCTCGGTTCTTCAACAAAACATGATTTTTTATCATTTGGATCTTTTTTTGTGGGATAGTCACATGATAGGTCTTTTGGAGTTGTTTTGTGAATCTAAAATTTCTTATTTGGATGATGCTTTTGATGGTATATCCCTTCTTCTTTAAGAAAATATCTACACTTATTTCACATCATATGTGTCTTTGGAGATCATTGCTTCAGAGTTTCCACATGGTCTTATTGATTCACCTTCTTCAATTGAGGTTTCACCTGATCATGATGTGACATTTGGTTATGTGGAGACACTTGGACAGTTTTAAGAGGCACTTTTCATGTTTATTCATCCTCTCCCTTCTCTTTTTTCAGAGTTGGATTTTCTCCCTAAATCGAGGCATGTTGTTTGCGGTTGTGGGATATTCTTCAAACTTCCAAGATTATCATAGGATTTTCTTCATCATGGGGGATCTTCAGTATTTAACCTCGTATGGGGGGTCATTAGTTGTATATACATAATAATGTATGTAGTCCTTGGGGAGTGTTATTTAGTCCTCCTCCCATGCATAAGTTTTTGTTTTATTTTCTCTCTTTTGGAGAGGGTTTTTTTACCAGAGGGTTTTTATCCTTTTCTACGGTTGTGGGAGATTTATTTTTTGTATTGTAAATGGGTACCTAACATGGTTGTGTAGTTGAGATCGATATTGCATTTGCATTCTGCATAATAATATCCCTAATTTTTCACTTAAGGGGGGTGTTAGTGTAGTGATTAAGTTAAAATTAGGTTAATCTCTTAGATGGTTTCTTTCTTGTATCGAGTAGTTTTACACCTGTTCCTTTTTCATTCCTTTAAAAGGTTGTACATTATTTATTTTACAACATCACATTTTCATTCACTTTTGGTGAAATAGTGTGTACTTCTCTTGTGCATTGTGAATGTTTTCTGTTGTATTTGGTGATTGTGGGTTTGGTGGTCTCCACCTATAGAGAAAAATAATTATAAAAGATCAATTTAAGTGGAATATAAGAGGAATAGGTGCCTCAAGAATGATATCTTTTACGTGCGATTTTTTAAAATGAAAAATATGCTAATAAATATTATAGTTGCAACATGTAAAATTCTAATTTAGACCCCAAAATTATTTTAAGAAACATAATGTTGCTCACTTGAGATGGCTAAAATAATATGATCACTATCCAAACTAAAAATATATCTTCCGAATTTCTAACATAAATATATACATTAATTGTTTGATTATTGCTCCTATAGTAAGCCACTCTTTCATATATGATTATAACTAAATATATAAATCAACATGAAACCTAAATCCTAAACCATCTCTCGCTATCTCTCACTCCATCCCTCTTTCTCTCTCGCTCTCCCTCCCTCCCTCCTCCTCCTTACCTCTCTACTTATCTCAATTTCACCTCTATATTTATCCCTCTATATGATTATCACTAAATATATAAATTTTATAGTTGTGACATGTAAAATTCTAATTTAGACCCCAAAATTATTTTAAGAAACATAATGTTGCTCGCTTGAGATGGCTAAAATAATATGATCACTATCCAAACTAAAAATATATCTTCCAAATTTCTAACACAAATATATACATTAATTGTTTGATTATTGCTCCTATAGTAAGCCACCCTTTCATATATGATTATCACTAAATATATAAATCAACATCAAACCTAAATCCTAAACCCTCTCTCGCTATCTCTCAATCCCTCCCTCTTTCTCTCTCGCTCTCCCTCCCTCCCTCCTCCTCCTTACCTCTCTACTTATGTCAATTTCACCTCTATATTTATCCCTCTAGGTATCTCTCTATATCTCTCTACCCTCTCCCTCTAACTCTATCTACCTCTCCCTCGCTCCCTATCTCTCTCTACCCACCTCTCTCTAACTCTTCCCCCTCTGTGCAATGGAATTATCAAAAAAATTATAACACAAGTGTGTCTTTTGGATTCACAAAAAATGGTAAAAATTAATGCGGATCCCATGATTTAAGACACACATTCTATTATTTTTTATGTAATATACACTTTATTTGACATATAGAAACACATTTTTCATGGTGTTCATAAAATATCAATCAATGTTTGACAATTCTACCACTTTAATATTCTATGAATCTAGAAGAACTAAATTACATGTTTTAGCCTGAATTTGATTCCACGAACTAATATTTTAATTTTCCTAGTGTTGGAATGATAATTATCATTTAATTAATTTAATTCAAGAATATATATTTTTAAATTTTTTTAAAACTAATTCTATTAGATTCAGTTTGAACTAAATATTGGATACTAGGGAGGTTGGCAAAAATCTCAAATTTTGCTAGAGTGTGAAGTTGAAAATGAACTAGACAACATTGTGTAATTTTTGAAATCAAATCATATAACTTAAGGTAAATTCTCTTTGTCTTTCTACCTATTGTTCATGCAACCTTGTAAACATAGTTCATGTCTTAAATATCAGTTTTAGTTCACTTCATTTCAGCCCTATTATTGACTTAAAACACATAGACATAAAGAAGAAAAAAGTTACCAAACTCTTCTTATTATAAATCTAAATAATGAAAGAACTCATTGCACTCTATGGATGATTCACCATCTGATCTTAACACTGCTAATCCCACCTCTATTGAAACTCTTTTGAAAAATCTGAATTCCCATATTCCGAAATTCCTTATTTACAATTTGTAATATCTAATAGGCCTATCATGGTGTAGATACCACTTAAAATTAGGCCGGTTGTTATCTATTTTTCCAATTTTTTCCTAATAAATATCCTCCAATATTTGTCCTTAATATACACTATTTTGAAAAAATATGTTGCATTGCATGATTAAATGATATGTGGTGATATAATTAGTGTATGATGACCCATTTCATCATATTAAATTTTAGTCAAAATAATGACTTCAATTGCAATGTCAAAAAAACACTTAGATTGTATCAGATAGAAGTGAACTTATAGAGGTAGCAATAAATAAATAAAAACGCATTTTTGAGAAGTGATGCATAATTATCTTGCACAAAATCCTTTCCATATTCTATATATTTTTTTTATGATAATTTCATTCTCAAATGTCTCTACACTTTAGTGATCTAAAATGGCATGACCCTAATGGTCTAATTCCAACTTAGTCTTAATTTCTAAATTAGTCAAAACCCTCTTTTTAATTTTACAAAAGTCCTATTTGATAGATTTTTTTATTTCTTTGTGGCCTAATTAAATCACCTAGTTAGGTTTCATTTTGAACCAACCTAAGAAACTAAAACTATTAAGTTTCATAATATTTTTTTCACTTTCATCATGAGTTATTATGACTATCCTGTGAATTTTACAAATGTTTTATAGTTTAGGCCAACTTTATAAGGGTGTTTAATTTTGTAATATTCATTTCTAAATACCCATCCAAGGTTTTGTGATCATTTTGAATTTGTTTAATTTGTTTTAAATAGGGCAAGATGAATGAAAAAAATAAAAATTCTAGGTCTCTCTAAGGTGTTATAATAGTGTCTTAAGCTCTTATTTTACATTATACTATTATCTCTTATAACTTGAAGGTTCTTGACATGTATTCCACTCTAGCATACTTTTACATTTGGAAATATTTTTCAAGGTTCTCGTTACCATATTAAGGCGTGATTAGTATCCTAAGATCCTAATTTCTAATAGGAAGCCTATGCCAGGGACACTAGCATGTTGTGTAGACTTCTTAAAAAAATTCTTTAATACAAACCAAATATAAAATGAAAAGTGCTACCATGCGTAGATGTGCCTCCTATATGTACATAATATAAAATACATGATTTTAAAGTTCATAAAATTTTAGAATAATGAAAATGATAATGAAAATAACTAATTGAATAGTCAAAGGAAATGAATTTAAATACAAAATAATTTTTGGAGAGGATGTCCCTAGATGGCACTTCTCCAAAAAATAATACAAATGAGGAAAAAGAAGAAACTTTTTTTTCACAACTTGTGTGGGGTTTTCCTTAGTAAAACCCCCAATTTGGTCTTTCAACCTCCACTAACAACCTAGATTTTTTATATAGTTTTAAGTAGGAAATGAAAATTATTTGAATTAAATAAAAAAGATATATGAGATACGAACAATCCTAAATACACTATGCTAACACTTAGTATTTTGTAAAATAAAAATAAGAAATACAAATAAGAAGAAAAAGAATAATATTTCAAGAACAAAATCGCTTGAAATATTTTTTAAAATTTCCAAAGAATATTGTGTTTCCTTGTTTCTACTATTCACTACAATCTCCCAAAGATATTATGTGAAAGTACTAAAGTAATTCACATGCAAATTGTTGTTATGGTTTTATAGCTTGTTGGTTTTTACTTGAAGATGATATAGATTTTTCCTAGATTGTTAAAGTGAATAGTTTGAAGTGAAAACAATCTTGCTTGATAGTCAAAATATGAAGTTTTAAGTCAAGATGTTGTTCAGACTCACATATAGATTTGAACATGTTACCTCCTCGACTGCCTATTAGGCTGGGGGAATGTAACATTCAATAACTATTGGATTCATGATTACTTTTTGGGATGCTGACACATCACATAGATGTCAACACATTTTGGTCCTATCTAGAAAAAAATAAACTCGAAAAGTCTAGATATTCATAAAAATGCAAGAAATATAGAATCCATGTGCGAAAATTTTATATTTAAAATTCTTTGTATCATAATTTTGAACAAATGACATGATATAGTATGAAATTGTAAAGGTATCCAATATTTGATAGTGCACTATTCCACAAGTTTGAACCTATACTCATAGATTTGGTCTGGCAGGAAATGAATGACTAGAACTCACTTGATTCAATATTTTTGTATCTAAACCTTGGTAATGAGTAAAAATAGCCACCAAAACCTTCCTATAATCTTTTTAATTGTGAATTTCACGTTTTCCTTAGTCAAATCCTGATGACCAATTTAGTGGCTCTAGAAAAATAATTAAGGACAACAAGAAAGTGCACAATGCACTTAAAATGGTGTCATATTGGTGTATACATTAATAATCTATAAAATATTCTTCAATGAATTTAACGATGCTTAATAGTCCTTGATCATTTTAAATGAATGAATGAATTCTTTAAATACAACAAAATAAAATATAAATCCACATAAACATGTGCTAAGCTGGTTTGTAATAACTAGTAAAATGTATAGCACTTCTTAGATTCAATTTTATATTTTAAAAGTTTGGAACTTTAAAATTTGTGACCATGGAAATAAGCTATATCACTCCTCCCCCCACACATCTGATCTAAGGTTGTAAATATGAGATTTAGTAACTATGATTAAATCTATAGGATGGGTGATAATAGACTCAAGATATGGTGATGACATGAGATGAATTTACACAATAATATGTCACTTGTAGAATTATTAGTACATTAAAGGCACTCTAATCAATGAAATCCCAAAACATAAGGGAGAAAGGAATGAGCATATGTAATTCTCACTATTATATTTTTCTCCCAAATTTGATGTGTACGCAAGCTACTAGGTGGATACACGATATAGTAAAAAAAATAGACAACATGAAAATGAAGTGAATTTCATGGACTAAAAAGGATATGAAACAAGTCAAAGTATACAATTCATTCTTAGGCTTGTCTTTACTAATAGATCCACTAGGAATTTATAGAATAGAAAAGCATGCAATGTGTTATATAACATAAGTGATGGTGTTTATGAGCACCATTTGAAGTTAAACCTGAATTGGGTAGAGGAGTATTTTATTAATCAAATTGTGAGATATAACATCATTTAGAACCTTTCTTTTGGAAATTTAGTTATTTTGATTATCCACAAGTAAAATGCATTCATGTGGGTGATGTGACAACTTGAACTTAAAAAAAAAAACATGTAATAAATTTAAGTATCAAGATTTTTTAGGTCATAATTCATTATCAATTATCACAATGACAATTTATTTATTCCATTATCATCCTAATCATGTATAGTGGGTTGTGACTGAAAATATTGATGTTAAAAATCTATCGTATAATAGGTTGATGTTGTTATAATTAATAAACACCCAAAATTTTAACTCTACTATATGCACACAATATAAAATATGCTTTTTGAAGGTTGTTGATAGTAGTGATAGTTTTGAAACATAGAATATATTTAATGATAGTGAGGGTGTTTGCATAGACTACAACATTTATTTTTTTGAGGAAGAAGGATTGAAATAATTTATTTGAATAATGTAGTAATGTTCTTTCAAACCTCTAAACTTTCAACATATTTACCTTTTTTAGATCCTTAGTTGTGAGTCTTGCTTCTTTAATGATGTCACTTGAGGATGGTCTTATATTCAATAATAAATTAAACAATGTTACCCTTACCAAGAATTGTAACTAATTAATGACATATTTTTGCAACAATATATATATATATATATATATCAATGTTTAGATTTTTCATCTTGAATTGTGATATGGGATAAGAATTAAGTTTGGTTATAAATTCTTATTGTAAACAACCTTATTTAATCAATTAAAAATTCAATAACAAAACACAAAGATTGGATAGATTAAAAGAATTTATTAGTGAATCCTTAATATTGAAAGATGAATTTTCTCAATTTTAAAAATCATTAAATTGCTGAGAAAACACACACAATCAAATTCTCATTCATTTCTCCTATTATTCATCGACTTGTAGCTCCTCCACTTCTCAAGTTGAAGAAATAGCCAAAATAACATTAAGATATAAATTATTTGTTAATGAATGTTTAGTAAGAAGACTTTTTGTTTTCTCTAAAACAATAGAAGTACCTTTCTTTATAATTTATTTTTTCTAAATGATAATGATTTCATTTAAATTTCTTAAAATTTATCATAATTGAAGTGTTCCCTTACTCAAAATTTGTTTTGTTAAAATATTGATTGTTAATAATTTAGGATTCTTTTCTATTAAAGTTAATATTTTTAGATTTAAAAAATGATAGAAAAGAAATAAAGATAAAGCATATTAGAAACCAAGAAAGCAAATTTATTTTTTCTGAATTGCTTGAATACAAACACAGGATTGATGTGTCATATTTCCCCATTCCAAATGTTCTTGGACACGGCCAACGGTAAACAAACAGAATTGAATCTTTATATATATCCATATATGTGTTTTCTTACTCCACATTTCGCACAGTAGGCACTCTCCTCTAGATTCTAGAGGTTCTTTTGCAGGCAAAGAAAATAAGATTGCAGTAATGGCAACCACAAAGTTAATGGCAAGAGCATTGGCAACAGACAGGTTGTCTGCATTACCAGATACGATTCTTGCAATTCATATTCTGTCAAGGTTTTCTTACAGAGATGTCTTACGTTTCTCTCTGCTCTCGAAGAGATGGCGAGTCTTATCGAATAAATTATCGATTCTCAAATTTAGTTGGCAAGATTTCGAGAAACTAAAAGATGACAAGATACTCAGCATAATTAGCAATGCCCTGCTCCAGCAGGATGCTCTTCTTTGTCAGTTGGACCTTCAAATTGGCTTGGATGACCCTAAGAGTGCCGATCTGAACAAGTGGGTTGGCCTTGCAGCTGAAAAACAGGTGGAACACATGGCTTTACATATCTTTTATAGAGATCCCGAGACTGGTAAGATGTTGAACAAGTTTTCCATGGTGGAGCTTGGGGACTCTCTTTTTAGGTGTGAAAACCTCATTTTCCTAAACCTGAAATCTATCAATCTTCCCAAGATGCCCACTAGTTTTGGGGTTTTCCAATCCCTGAAAACATTTTATTTGGGGTTTTCCAATCGGAAAGTGGATGATGCTAAGTTTGAAGAATTCATCCGCGTGTGCCCACATCTTGAGAATTTGGACATTCGCGGTTGTTTGGGGTTAAAAATTTTGAAGATACATGCTTCCAATCTCAAATTCCTGAGTCTAGGAGTGTTAAAGCCTGATATATCATTGCAGATGGCTTGCCCTCGGTTGATGGGAATCCGCTTAATTGATTTTGGGCCATATCAAGTGCTTAGATTACTACAAGGAATTTCAGGAGCAGAATCAGTTAAAGTAATGAATCTTCAGAATTATGGTACAAACAATGCTGTCAATCCAGGAATCCCTAGTATTACTGTTTTAAAGGGTTTTCCTCAGCTTGAAGAATTGACATTGCATGGCCTATGTTTTCAGGTTAGTATTTTGTACATTGAAGTTAAATATTCTTAGCTTGTGATGATAGGCCTACATCTATATCAGGCCTTTTATGCATTGTAGAGAATGGTGCTTAGCTTCTATGAAATAATAATATATATTTGTGGGCAGTAATATTATTTCTTTCATTCTTGTATACATTATGTTTGATGCAGGAGATGAGGCAGGAGATGACGTCAGATGAGATGGAAGAAGCAGAGGTGACATTGCCAAGTTTGAAGAGGGTGTGTGCCCATATTAAGACAGACAAGGGTGGAGAGGCACTGACTTTTCTGGGTTTTCTTCTCACAAAGAGTCCATCTATTGTAATGAGGGTTTATCTGCCAAAAAGCTGCCCTGCAATCATGCGAAATAAATTGCTAGCTCTGGAAAAAGAGTTTTCAAAATCAAGATTATCCACTGCCTAAAGAAGATGGCCATTGCTAAGTTTGAAATCCGTTCTAATGTAGAGAATCTATTTTTAGAAAAGCATAGTAGATGAAACATTATTATCTATTGCCCACTGTGTTCTGTTGTTAGTGTGCTGTTAATGCTCGTTTGTTGTTGATCATGTGCTGGGCCTTTGTATTAAAAGAACAGCACCCATGTTTTGCTGCTTTTAATATAAAAAACATTATTATCTATTGCTTTGAAATTTTTGAAGCATAATAGATGAATCTAAAGTATTTGTTATTTGGATTTTATTTTGTAATAAATAAAACAAAATTCTGTCACCAACCATTTCCATTGTTTACTTTTTAAGATGTGCTGAGGACCTAATCCATTTATAAAGCAATATGCCATTTCTGTTTCAAAATTCATTGCACTCTGTTACAATACTTCTGATTTTCTTAAAGATTTTGGTATCCAGCTATTCTTGTTTACTGATATTAAGTTTTTTCCTTAAATATCAATAATTTATTTGAAAGCATGTTCTCTTTATTTTGAATAAGAAATTTAGTAAATGAAATCTAATTTTTGGTTCAAAATTGAAATAAAATGACTTTTTTTATGTTGGCTTGGAGAGAAGTATAAGTATAAATTTATTTGCAGGTTATTACATATTTGATTAAAGGATAAATGCATATGATTCAAAATTTTATTTGATGGTTTTCTAAAACTTAATTTTATATTGGATACAATTGTTATTTTGATAAAAGTTTTTATAACAAAATGTATTAATATTGTTTTTAATATGTGGACAAAATTATATTTAATTATATATATAAATATATTGACATTTAATTTTTTCTGTTTATTTTGAATTCCTTTTTTATATTTTATTATCTTTTACTTGGAAGTGTATTTGATTAAATTTTACACTAATATATGATATAAAAGTTATTTTCTTAGTATTAGGTAAAGGTGGGTTTTCAAAGTGCCCAAACCCTTATAAATAGGCTTAATAACATAAAAGTTGGACAAACAATTGAGAAACAATAGCACAAGGGAAAATACAAAATCTTCACAAAATAAAAAATTAAGACCTATAACACAAGGCAACCATCCAACTACAAGGGCCACATGTAGCTAAAGAAGCACCAAATCATACTAGTTTTATTCTAAAAGACCTGTGTCCAAACACTTTGTTAATTAAAAAGATAATAAGAAGTGAAAAGCTATATATAACTAGGACAAAGTTATTCAAGTGTTCTAGAGTGGTAGTAAGCATGGAACATCATATATAAATATATAAAATTGAAAATTAACATATTTGTATACCAACATATCTATATTTAGAAATAGGAATTCTATGTAAAAATACTAAGAGATATCATTATCAAGATGTCTAGTTTTGTCTAGATTTATGATTTAAGAAGAATAGGTGGCTTTAGAATGATATCTTTCAACATATTGTATATAGGCCTTTCTAAAAATATGTATTCTAGTAGCAACATGTAAGATGTTAATTTAGTCCCTAAAATTATGTTAAGATAAGTAATTCTACCTACTTGAGATGGTTGAAAAACTAAAAAAATTCCTTCCAAATTTCCAACAAAAAGTTATATTAATTGTTTGATTATTAAGCCTTTAGTAAGACACCCTTCCATGTATGGTTATCACTAAACTTATAGGTAACCATCACACCTACTTATATTAATGGATTGTCAATTACAATATAAATAATGAAGCAAAAAAAGAAAAAGAGAATAGAATTTTTCTATTAAAGACCATAAAAAATTACTTTATTTTAACAATATAAGGAGTTGGAGTTTAGTAGAAACCAAGTTGTAAATCAATCATCCAAAAGAAGGATATAAATGCAATACTAAGTAGAAAATTAAAGTAGATACTATAAACCAATAATCAAAGAAGTACTACTCCCAACCACACCTAAAATTTCTACCAGTTTCACATTGATCATAGTCATAAGTGTTAATGGGTGGCACAATCAGTGCAAGACCAACATCTTTTACCAATTATTGAAATCTATCTCTAGGTTCTCTTACAACTTTATCATAGTCCATAGGCTTCTGAATATTGTGTTTTTCCATGAAATATTTAAGAATATCCAACTCTTCCTTGTTTAATTTATTCCTCCCATATGGGAAGAAATGCGTAGAATTGATCTCTATTTTATAGACAATTTCCAATCCTCCTCCAATAGAATCATAATTATGTCTTTTGGAATCTCCAAAACTACAAAGACTTGTAAAATAATATTAAGATATTCGAGTTCACTATAAAAATTAGAAAGGCTCCTTCTCTTGCCAAGGAAAACCTCTTCATTTATATTTTTCGAAATAAACCATAAAATCGCATTCACCATGACAAGCAAAAAATATTAAGTTTAAAATTAAAGCCATTCACATACCTAACAAGAATCTCAATCCAAGTGAAACCATCTTTGCAAACCCAACCAGTATGATCCCCAAGGAATAATGGCCATGGATAAAAGAAAATGAAGATATTCAAAAAACAATTTCTCATAAGTTTCAACTTGGTCACACATAAACCATGATAGAAAAACCACAAGAATGCAAAAAAATAATTAACAACCAACTTTTAAATCTAGCAACAACCATTTGAAACAATCTTTATTAGGTTCACTAATATTAGAACAAAAACTTGTTTCAATGCAACTATCAACAAAAGTAAAGAGAAAATTTCACCTAATAAGTTGAGCTTATTTATTCCAAGGGGAATGGTATCACATCCCTCATAGTAGGAGGGTAGGAGAAAATAAATTAAAATAATTAAAATCTATCAAGGAGACAAAAATATTAAAAGGAGTATAGACAATATTAAATGATAATGTTGATATGAGAAAAGCAACAAACCAATCTATTATTGATAATATAATTTGCACTTTAGTAAATAATCAAGCAACACCAGCTCTAAATCTTTACTAACTCTCTCAATGGATCACTTGAGGGGGATATACAGACCAAATATAACATAAATGTAGAGGATTCAAAGAGGCATGTTAGAAGCTTGATTCAGGAAAATAAATCCTTAATTTAATTAATTTTCTCTCATAAAGATCTTAATTGTGATCAAGTACTGACATTTGAAAAAACAACAAAATTTGTTGCCAAGGCTGAGTGGGTGGCCACAAGTGGTAAATCCTATTTATTTGACATCATCCAAGAAGCTCTTCATCTACATGGTCCAAGGCTTGAAAAATTAGTTTGGATCCCTTTTTATACAAAATGGGTCAAAATAATCTCATCATCATAAAAAAAAAAATTAGTTGAATCGTGGACTATAATGTTTAATGAATTTAATGGAAACAGAATTGTGGACTCATTCTCTACTTAAATATTGTCAAACAATGGTTGGATGATTCATCAAGTAATTAAATTGTATTTGATATGGGGTTACTTCCGTTTTCTCCTTCATATAGGTATTATTCAACAATCACTTCTCCACATCAATGACATATTGTGTATGTGACTAGGAAAATGCATTCTCATTGCACAAAAAAGTGTTGATAATATTTTTGGTGATAGAGAAGCCTCAAATCCATGACTTTCTCATGTTACTCTTCTTCAACATCATTCCTCTCTTATAAACAAAGATAATTAATCTAGGTTGATCTTTGCATAAGGGAATTGTACCAAGAATATTGTTGGTATTTTGTAGTTTAGCCATACACTTGCCAAATGTATTTTGTTAATCATTTTTTATGCCTTCTCACAAATAATTTTGAACAACCCTACAAATAAGGCATCTCATGAGATTTCTTTTCTTTGGGGAATTTTGTAAAATAGTTCAAACAAGATGTAAGTGCTCACCTTCTTAAGGATTTTTTCATGGTATAGTTTCCCTATTCTTGTTCAATTTTTTACCGGTGCCATTTTTGTTATAATATTCCTTACCTTGTACATACCATTATATTTTACATGTTATGTACCCAAGAAATTGTAATGTTCGTACTAAATGATTTTTTCATATCTCTTTATCTAAGGAATGCTCAAGAAATTATGATAAATATGCAATTTGTTTATAATCATCATTATGAAATGAAAGTTCTATATGGTTAGGTGGAAAATAGGGTTTACCAAAATGAATTGAATCAAGATGATAAACCACTAGAATTTTCCACACTGAACACTATAATTTATGTAATTGTGAGGGACAAAAGATGCAAATAACAATAAAAAATGATACCTTACTATTATAGCAACTATGAGAGAATTCTTTAGAGAATAAAATGCTATGTACTTCATTGAAAACACATTGGTTTTAAGCTACAGGAGCCTCATTCACCTTTAGTGGTGAATGGGTCCCTAGTAAGGTTTCTCAAACTAAGATCAAGGTTTTATTCCTTGATTTATGCACTCTCAAAATCTTGGTTATCAGCTTCTAGAAGCCTATAGGTAATTTTGTAGCTTCAAAGATTTGATTTTTGTAGTTTAGATGAAAAATTTGCAACTTTAACAAGTTTGACATTTTTTCTCCAAACTTGCTCCACTTGACCTTCACCCTATAAATCTACAATCACACATTCAAGGGAAGAAAAAACTATTGTTTGTTAGTTAATGGGGATTTTCCTTAGTGAAACCCCTTGTAGGTAATTAAACCAAATTATGGAATAAAGGAAATGAAGCATGAAACATGAAATATGCAATTGACATGACCTTGGATGATGTCTTGTGAAACAAATCTACGATCTACCATGTAGTGTCCATGAAGAATGTAGATCTTCATCCTTCAATATGATGTGTAATAATGCTTTCAAGTATATCTTCAATGCTACACTCACAATCTTAGCTCAACAATATGCATGAATGCATCAAACCCTTATCATGATGAATTGATCTTGAATTGTTGCAATGGAATCTTGAAATCTACCTTGAAATTCTTTGAAAATTCTCTTGTAATGCTCTAATCCTTATAAGCTTGAATGCTTGGAGACTTAGGATGTATTGATAGGAGAAGTAGTGTGAATTAACCCCTTATTTATACTTAATTAGGAGATTAACCCTAAAATTCAAATAATTAAGGTCGACACCATATCTAGAAGTAAAATTTATTAAATTTCCGCTAGAATTAAATTTGAAAAGGGGGTCCTCATTAAGGGAGAACCCATTCAACACCTAGGGTGAATGGATCCTAGCTTAGTTTTCCAAGACCTAACCCCAAGGGATGTAAAGCACATAAAAAACCCATTTCAAATCAACTGATAAAGGGGGGTCCTATTAAAGGAGGATCCATTCACCACCTAGGGAGAATGGGTCCTAGCACCGTTTTATAGGACCTAATTTTTTCCCAGTTAAATTTTATTTTATATGAATTATGGGTGTCAGAATAGATCTTTGAGAGGTGTCATAAATAAGGTTTAGATATGAATTAAAAGGGTTTATTAAATCCAATTAACCATAATTAATTAAGACCACCCTAGATAAATGTGAAATTTCTTTACAACACTTTACAACACCTAAATAAGGTACAAATTTTAATACACTTTATTAATAAGGGGCCCATTGTGTTGAATTAAGTAAATAAATCCTAGAAAAATGTGAAAGTGTTACAACACTTCACAAAACCTTTGGAAAGGATCAATTAAAGCATTTTTTAATCAAATAAAGGTCTTAGAATGATGTGAATGTGTACAAAACATTACAACACTATTCCAAGAAACTATTAATTTAGTTTTAATGTCAATTATCAAACCAAGGAAGGGAAAAGACTACATTTTTAGTTACTAAAATTTTCCCCCACTTTAGTGAGAGGATGACCCCATGTCAAACTCAAACTAAAGTAGAAATCCAAGACACTTAAGGATGAATGTTAAATAACATAGATATATAATCATACCCTGTCAAAGGCCAAGAAAAAGAATAAACAAAGGATCAAGCACAACAATTCCAAAGCGATGTGGAATAGGGTTATTTGTCCATAACATACACTGCTCACTCTAGCATAGTGGAACCTCAGTCTGTACACTAGGTGATTTGTCCCAAAGAGGTGGAAAATGAGAGAATCATATAAGACTCTCATACCATACCAAAGTTATCCTCTAGACAACTTCGATAAGGCACCATAATTTAATGCTTTTTTAAATGATTTTGTTATGTAAAATTTTTTTAGAATGGATTTTTATTTGTTCATTTAAAGGTCTTGTTCTTAGGGAGAATTTCTCCTAATGTCTCCAAGAGAGGACAAGTCAAAAGTGTTAGATTGTCGCCTACGGGATGTCTCATTCACATCATGCCATGAAAATAGATCATACACTCTTGGATGACATCAAACCCAATGAAACCACCAAGGAGCAGAAGGATATGTTACTCAATCATTGGATGACAATCATTGCCATCAAAGTGAAAATTTGTCAAGACCAATTTGAATGCTTGACACTCATCAACACTATGTCCAAGATTTTTGTGGTATCGACAATACAAAAAATTTGCACCTTTAGGATATAGTATTATCTTTTCTTTCAGAGGTGGTAATGTTATAAGTTCTTGATTTAGAAGTAGTTGTATATTTATTTCACTTTTAGGTGGTAGATAAGGGAACTTTAATTTCTTTAACTTGTAAGGCCTCTTTCACTTGCTAGATTCACCAACTTCTCTAGATGGAATTAGGGAAGGAGGTCCTAAGATGATCTTGTCTTTGTATCATTATTCTCAAGAGGTATGAGTTTATCTTTATGAAGGACACTTATATTAGGAGGATGATCTAAGACAATCCTACCCTCATTATGAAGCATTGTTTGTTCTTTGGGGATCAAAGCACTTATGTTGGGAAGGGAATCTTGATATCCTAGCCCTTTGGTATTCTTAGTGGGTATTTTATCTAGTAGTTGATGAATTTCATGTTCACTTGTTGTATCACATCCTTGTTTACTCAAGATTATAAATAATTTTCCATATGTCTCCTCAAGGTTAATTAATGTGTTGGTTACCTTTTTGACATGTAGCATGGTTGAGTGTTTGCTTGTTTAGAGGACCTAGGTTCACCTATGGCAGGGAACTTACATTCAACTTGTGACTCAATTTTGGGATGTGACATCTCAAGTTGTAGTGGTTGTTTTAGTGAAGGATAAAAGGATGCATTGGACTAAAGTTTGTTAAGGAAATCATTTATGAATTCATTCATGATGGTATCGTCTTCTGCAATTATGTCAAAATCATTAGAAGTACATGCATTAGGAGTTGTGTGACTGTGAAAAAGTTAAATGTCATTTAGGGTTATTGCCAAAAACACAACTTGAAACATCAACCAAAGAGAAAAATACTTTCACACATTGCCTAAATAGTTCTCCATTTTCAAAATTTCCAATGTAAACATGGTAACCTATTGAGTACAAAATGCAATGAATTTTAACAATGCATTGAAATGAAGCAATTTTAGCTAAATGCAATGAATTTGATGAAACAGAAAATGAGGAAACTAAAATAGGAAGGTAACAATAGAAAATAGAAGCTAAAAATTGACATCTTAATGTCCAAAAAATGTAGATCAATACCTAATAGGGACTCATTCAACAATAAGGGAAAATAGGTCTTGTTTAGATGTTTCTAAGATGTTTATGTGGATTTTATAGTGAATTTAGATTCTTTTTCAGTTGCCAAAAGGTACAGACAAGACTTGATCAAGGACTCATTTTCTAGTAAGGGAAAATTAGATGTTTTTTTAGTTGCCAAAAGGTACAGACAAGACCTCATCAAGGACTCATTTTCTAGTAAGGGAAAATTAGATGCTTTTTTAGTTGCCAAAAGGTACAGACAAGACCTCATGAAGGAATCATTTTCCTGTAAGGGAAAATGGGTCCTAGTTAGGTGTTTTAAAATTATTTTTAAATGATTTGCAAGACTTTAGTGATATCTATAATGATGGATTTCTGCAAAATAGATTGGTTAGTCCTATAATGCATGCAATAGTTAAATCCAAACAACACAATACAATGCAAAGGAGAAGTGTGAAAGAAAAGGAATAAAACTAGAACAGTCTCACCCATTTCTCTCCTCCATGACTAACTTCCATTGTACCTCATTAGCTTTTTGTGATAATGGATGCCCTCAGATTTGATGAGAAAAATCTATTGTCTAGTCCTGAACAATGCTCTGAAGGGTTTAAAATTTATTTGCACAAGAAAATTAATCCTATAATGCAAGTGGCTAAAATGTCAAATATGCAAGAAGATTATAATATGAAATCAGAGAGTAAAAGATAAGATATAGAGCTCAAGATTAAAGATAAGAGATGTCAAAAATAAGGACAAGATTTTCATTTTATAGAAAATGCAATCTTGAACGGACGAATGAGATGAGAGATTGAGAAAAAGGCCCTAGAATCAATGGTTTAGATTCAACATGGCAACTCTCTATTAGGGTTATGGCAAAAATCCCAAATGTGTGAATAAGATTTAATTAAATAAATTAAATCAAAGATAAATGTGACAGTGAGATGAAATTAGTAAAAATCAAAAGATAAGAAGATGAGATTTTAGAAAATCAGCAATTTTACAAATTACTTGATTTGTAGAAGAATCTTTCCATTTTGAATTAAATTCATTCAAAATATGGATTTTATGAGATAATAAGTAATTAATTTTTGAAATTAATTACTAAAAGAAGAATCAGTTAACTACGTGAGACATTTTTAAATAAATTGTTTTATTTAAAAATAAAGAAGTGTCACATACAACAATTAAATAATTAAAAAAAATTATTTAATTTAGAAGTAGTTAATTAATTAAATAAATTAATGAATCTATTTAATTAAGAGAGGATTTAGGAATTGGTGACATATTGAATAAATATATTAAAATATATTTATTTAATAATCAGGAGGACATCGATGATAAAGATTAATTAAAAAAATGAGACTTTATTTAATTATGAGATGACTTTGTTAATTAGTGACACATTAAATATATAAATAAGATTTATTTATTTAATAATCATTAAGAATGAAAGATAATGAATTTATTAAATAATTACGAATTATCTAATTAATAGTTGAAGGTGAGTTAGAAACATAATTAAAACATCATAATTATGCTAGGATGAAAGAAATTATTGCTTGCAAGATTTGGTCATTTTTGTGTGTCTATAGTTTCCCCTCCTTGTCATAATGCATCTTGTCGCATTGTGGCAAAGAAAACAAGTCCAGAATATGCCCCAGTGAAGGTACGGAGTGCCTATGCCAACTCGGAAATTTTTTTGAATTTCAACTTAGGGTAAAAAAAAATTGGAAAGTGTCCCGATTAATTCAGTTAATGACCAGACAAATAATGACTCGATTGGTTTCGAGAACGAAGGACGTTGAGTCAGCGAAAATGCCAATCAAAGGTAGTCAAATGAGCCTCCAGTACAAATCCACCAGGTCAAAACCCTAATTTCCAGCCTATAAATAGGTTGAAAAGGCAAAAATAAGTGTCATTTGCTCATTTTCTATATATAAATTTTAGAGATCAGAGCTCAGAGAGACGATGGTGATTCTAGTGACTACCCACCATGGATACTGTGTGCGGACCTTCAGATGACCTGAGGGCACAGAGGCACCGGTAAGTACCCCATCCACTTGTTGATTTTTAAATTTAATGCATTTATGAGGGTTTAAGGGGGGCTAAACAGATACGTTGTGACACAAATGATGTTGTGTAAGCCGTAATTGCCTTCACATTTGACACATTTTTTTGCGTCGCGACGCAAGTGCAATGGGTAGCTAGGATATTTTGGTCGTGCGTGCAATCGCGTTGGGAAACGACGCAATCGCCAGATTGCATCGCAAGTGAGGCAATCCGCGACGCATCTGAACTGTTGCGACGTAATTAGCAGGTCAAAAAATGCAATTGCAAAAACCACAATGCCATTGCATATGGATCGATGCAATCGCTGTTAGGTTGTGCAATTACTGGATAAAATGGCACATTTGACATATTGCGACGCAATTGCCATGTGAAAAGCCGTAATTCACTAATTGTGACACATTTGTGGTCAACGTGACGCAATTGTAGTTGACCAAAATTGACTTTTGTTGACCTTAGTTTTAGATGTATTTTGATTTTAGTAATGCTAACCCATGTGTGCTAATTCTTGTCTTTTCCTATGTAGAGTCGACTAGTTCCTATCTATACCTAAGAGTTCAAGCCGAGAACATACGCCTTTAGAGACCATTTGAGTGACAGGGAGAGACAACGCCTGATGTCACTAGGTTACTAGGTTATACTACATCGCATATATGCCCATTATTCGGGCAAACAGGGGTTTGCTGATAGGTCTTTGTGAGAGATGGCACTTAGAGACTTGCTCTTTTCATCTGCCTATAGGAGAGGCGATGGTCACCTTAGAGGATGTGTACCGCATTCTTCGCATACCAATCCATGGAGAGAGGGTTGTTTATGACCTGCATCGAGGGTGACAGGCCCTATTAGATATGTATGAGGATGTCAATGGTGCTCAGATGGGTATTGACGGTTATGAGATTGGTTGGGATGTTGTAGCCGATCGGTTTCTCAGGTGGGATGCTATGTTGATGATACTGATTGTTGGGTTACTAATTCCATATCGTCGTGGCCATGGATTTCCCATTGGATGGGGGGATGTATTAGTCCATATGTGGGGACAAAGGACAATTTTTGTCTAGGGGCCTTGCTTGTTGGCCATGTTATATCATCAGCTGCATGAGGTTGTTTATCATCAGGGCCATAGTATGAGCTGTGGGACAACCCTTCTCATGATCTGGGCATGGGAGCTTATTCCCATCTTTCAACCACTAGTACAGATGCAGAAGCTAGGTGATGGGATGTCGTATGTCTACCTTATGTGAGTTCGGTCAGTCAGACCCGCGTTGGAGATACTGGATACTGGCGTCACAAGATTGACACCATGATTAGTTTTATTTGGAGGCCTTACAAATATTGTGGTCAGTGGCCAGATGAGGATAGCCATTTACCATTATGCATATAGTTTAGATACCTGATTGGCCATACAGTGTAGAGTTAACGTATCATAGAGATGTACCTGCCCCAACGGGTAGTATGATAGTTCAAAGAGCAATAGGATGTGCCAGTAGGCACGACAGAGTATGCATGGTCTTCCAGAGAGACCATATGGGGGTCACCCATATCAGTGACAGTGGCCGAGCGACAGGTAGATGGCCTAGTTGTAGTTCTGTGGATATGGAGGGGAGGTCTAGGAGATGCAAGTACATCTGCTGAGTTCGACACCTTGTGGTAGGTTCACAGGTCTATCCCCTTGACAGATCCAAATGGTCTGCTGCGTATAGATCGAAGGTCAATTATCCCACAGGTACTAAGAAGAGGTTGGGGTGGTAGGGATGGAGGCAGGGGAGATGGGGGTCAAGGAGATGGAGGCCGAGGTGGGGGAGATGATGGAGGTGGTGGGGGAAGAGGTTATGGAGGAGATTGGAGGGGTGTGAGGAGGAGGGATGGCAGAGGGAAGAAGCCCAGGAGAGTTAGGAGGAGAGTGGGTGGTGCACCACTATCACCCATCTGAGAGGAGGGCAAGGAGAGAGAGATGCCAGCCTAGCAGGAGGCAAGGGAGGATCTCAGAGGGGGTGAGAAGGAGGCGGAGGTGGTCAAGGGTGGAGAGGAGGAGGTAGAGGAGAGGAGAGGGCTAAGGAGAGGGTAGAGGAGGATCCATTTGTTGGGGGACAACCTCTTGATATAGATGTGGAGGAGATCCAGGCAAAGGAGGAGAGGGATGAGGAGGAGGAGGAGGAGGATGAGATAGACTAGAGATTGCGGGAGCGAATGATTACCGGGGATGAGGAGGGTGACATATCACCCATTTTTCTTGTCGATGCTACTATTGATTAGATGATCACCAATTTTCAGAGTAGACTCAATGTAGCCTTGACAACAGAGTTAGAGGTTACCCGGGTGGAGAGAGATTAGGTCATCATCCGACGACAGGATTCAGAGTGGTGGATGTCAGAGTTTGTAGGGTTATGCTCGAGGCCAGTAGGGGATATGGCCTAGGAGTTGGCCAAGATGGTAGAGAGCAAGGGCCGGTATAGAGCATTATATGAGTAGGCCATTCCACCAGAGCGACGAGACCCAAGTTTTTCCCGATCCTATAGTAGTACAAGTAGTGGCACCCGGACACACAACCGCAACAGGTCACACCACAGTAGTCATACCAATGCTGGGGGTTCCACCGCATCAGGCCAGTCATTAGGCCATAGGTCACACAACTCGCACAAACATTCATCAAGTCAAGGCCACAGGTCAGATCATGGGCATGAATCAGTGTCATCAGGACATGAGGCAGAACAGAGCTAGCCTCCCATTACTGATCCCTCAGAATCACAGGGTTAGACTCGGGACACCACTCCAATTCAGGTCACCTTCCATGTGGTTGATTAGCCATAGCTACCTTGTAGTTCACCCCCATGGAATGGAGGAGGAGGAAAATCATAGGGCTTGCATCTAGACATTCTGTTTTAGATATTTGTATGTTTTGATATTTGAGCCTGCGAGCTCCATTTTTGGGATATCATGTGACTCTATCCTACGAAATTACATTTTGAGATTATATATATGTGATGCAGTTGTTGGTTCAACCTATATGATTCTATGTGTTATGGTGGTTTATGATTTACTAGATGTTATGTGATGCATTTACTATACTATGAGATGTATGGATGTTATGCTTATTTTTATGAATGCAATTTATGGATGTCATCATGTATGTATGCATTGTGTAATGTGATGATGATGTGATTCTTATATGTTAATGCAAATATTATTTATATGTTGATGCAAATGAAGGTTTTATGGACATATGTAAATGCAATGTGAATTATGGTGTTTGATTTATGCAAATGTGAAATATGAGTATGAAATGCTCGTGCAATCATGTATGTGACTTTGTTTTTGTGTATGTCACAGGATATTATCAGAAAATGAGAGAAGAGAAGATGAAGATGGATGTTAGTGTGGAGAAAGACATGCATGTTAGTGCAGGAACAAGATCCTTCAAAGCTTTTCTATAGTGCTATTCTAGTTGTTGCTCTTTAATCATCATTGAGCGAAAATGACATGATGAATGACAAATACTATGATATGACGTAAATCAATAGTGTGCAAGGTTGAATCATCACATAGATCAACAGTCATAGAAAAGGATGGCCATGAATCATACGAGGAACATGGTTTCCCCTAGTTATTTTTTCATGTCCAACTGCTAGGAAACTAGACTAATCATGAGACGTCGATGCTTCTCTAAATCTTGATGTTAGGACATCCTTGAGAAACTGGCCATATGATAGTCAAAACCAACATAAAAAATCATCATGCTAAGTCATTGCTTCTCTAGATACTGAAGTCGGGACATCCTTAAGAAAATATTAGCAAGGTGATCAAAAAATAGACACGAAAACCATCGTACTACGTTGTTGCTTTTCTAAATCTTGAAGTCAAGACATCCTTGAGAAACTAGTAGCAAAGTGATCACAAAAAGACAAGAATAATCATCATGATATGTCATGGCTCCTATGATGTAAGGGACTAATATCATGATAACCATCAAAAGACAAATAAGTTACCAAGTGTTTACCAAGTGTTGAGCGATATCAAATTCAGGAAGGACACATCCTAAATGACATTGATATCCAAGAGATCGATTCTTGGAGCCAAGAGAATCCATCTAAATGCCAAATGATGATTGATGATGCTTAGGAAGGACACATCCAAAAGCATTAAGAAAGATGATGAGAGTTGTTCTGCAGAAGGAGACATTTGAAGAAGAACCCGAAATTTTTTCCAAGGTGAATTGTCTTGATAGAAGTTGGATTACATGTTCTTGCTGACATGCTGATTTGACTGAAAGCGTTTGATGAAACAAATTGTTGATAGATTTCCTACTTGAGATTGATTGGATATTCACTTTATTTGAAGATAGTTGACGTGTGTGAAAGTGTAGTGCCATAAACCCTAATGGACTGACCTAGTGCGGCCTCAAGGGCTCATTGATTGATGGCCTTGCCTACGTCATGCACTCAGAGACCTCGTAGTTTGACACAACCAAATGAAGTTGTCCAAAGGACATAAGTTTGAATCATGATTTTATTCTGACAAACCTAAAGGGACTAACCTAATGTCTCGGGGATTCAAAGATGAATCTTGCCTACATAGCGAATGCGTAGAGACAACATAGTTCAAACATGGACAAAAGACTGATTGATGCGACCAATTGGATTGACAAGACAAGACATTGATTTTGATTCTATTTTTTGGATTTTGACATTGATTTGGATGTTTTTGTGTTTTCTTAGTAAATTTTCAAATGTTTAAGACTTTTTTCGAAGACTTTTTCAAATTTTTAGGACTTTTTCAGGACTTTTTCAGATTTTTAAGACTTTTTTCAAGACTTTTTCAAAATTTTAAGACCTTTTTCAAGACTTTTTCAGATTTTTAATAATTTTTTCAGGACGTTTTCAAAATTTTAAGACTTTTTTCAAGACTTTTTCATATTTTTAAGACTTTTTTCAGGACTTTTCCAAAATTTTAAGACTTTTTTCAGGACTTTTTCAAAATGTGGGATTATGTGTGACACGCACTGCAGTTACACGATAAAGGTCTTGCCCCCTAGATAGATTGAGTACATATGGACATAGGCAGACATGGGGCAAAAGGCAAGGAGATGCAAGGGATGATGTCAACCAAATGTTAACCATGGTCGGAATCGACAAGACTAAGGACGAAGGTCATGAATGTGTCAGGCTATCATGATTATGAATAAGTGGATAAAGGCCGATGAGAGTAATAGTAGATGGCAAAGCAACGAATGACTACGCATGGCGCCTGTTTACTAGGTTTTCACCATGGTACTTATCCAAAGTGCCTATTTGCTAGGTTTTCACTATTAGACGAATTTATTTCTTTTTACTCTTTTTGTCATTTTTTTATTTTTCTGGTGTCCCCAAGATGCCTGTTTGCGAGGTTTTCATCAAGGGATGATTTTTTTTTTCTATTTTTCTATTTTTTTGTATTTTTAGGTTTTTAGCCAAGCTCTCCAATGCTATGTGTAGAACTTTTGCAGATGTAAGTTGTTGATGGGTTTTGTCAACTATTCTCCATCAGGTGTGGCCAACTGATAAGCTCCAGAACCGAATGTGGTAGTAATGATATAAGGACCAAGCCAATTAGCCTCAAACTTGCCAGGCTTTTCCTGGTCCACCTAATTTCTTGGGTTCTGCATGAGAACCAAGTCACTGATTTAATATTTTCTCACTATTACTCTTTTGTTATACCTTCAGCAGAGACTATTTTGATATGCCTGCAAATGATTCAAGACATTTTGTCATCTTTCTTAGCCCATTTCTAGCTCATGCAGGCAAGAGTATCTATATTCTTCATCATCACTCATGCCTTTCAAGGAGACTCAAAGAGAAGGAATTTCGACCTCGATGGGCAATATGGCCTCAGATCCGTAGACTAGGGAAAATGGAGTGGCTCCAGTGGGGGTACCAATGCTGGTACAATAGGCTCATAAAGCAAGATTAAGTTATAGGTGCCAATCTCAGCCAACATCATTGACAGTCTTCTTAAGGATACAAAGAATTGTTTTATTTGACACGTCAGCTTGGCCGTTACCTTGTGGGTAATATGGGGCGGAGAAATGATGTTGGATGTGGAATCACTCATAGAGTTCACGAACGTCCTGATTTTTTAATGGAATGTCATTATTTGTGATGATGGATTGTGGGACACCATACCGAAAAATGATGTAATTAAGGATAAATTTAGATATTTGCTTATCGGTGATGTAAGTGAGGGGGACAGCTTCAATCCACTTAGTAGAGTACTCAGTGGAGGTGATTATGAATTTATGGCCATTAGAGGAAGATGGATGGATCTTGCCCACGAGGTTGAGTCCCTATTGTGTGAAAGTCCATGGAGAAGTGATCGGTCTCAGCTCCTGTGCAGGTGCATGGATTAGGTCACTATGCACCTGGCATTTCTGACATGTTCTAACAAACTGAAGAGCATCTTTTTCTAATGTCGGCCAATAGTATCCCAATCACATGACTTTCCTAGCTAACGTTGGACCACTCAAATGAGATCCGCATATACCCTCATGTACTTCCCATAAAGTTGTTTGGGCTTCATCAGTGTCGAGACAACGGAAAAGGATGTTATCAAAGCCATGGTGGTATAAGGTATCACTAACGATGGTGTGTTGGGAAACCTTTTAGATAAAGGATTTTATTTGGCTGTTGGAAAGGCTAGGTGGTAAGGTTTGGGATTTAAGATAATCATAGATTTCTTGGTACTAAGGTGAACTAGGACCAACAATCTCGCAAACCATTTCTGATTCTGGGATATCGTATGCAGGCATCAACAACTATTCCACTAAGAACTCAAATTGTGACACATTTTTAGGGATGTCTAGGAGAGATCCAATAGTAGTCATTGCATCGGCTACCTTATTTTGTGTCCTTGGGATTTTTTCAAACGAAATCATCTTGAAATATTTCATGAAGCTATCCACCATTCGTTTGTAGGGAAGTAACTTCTCATCTTTTTTTTCATAATCATCATTTACCTGGTTGATCACTAACTGAGAATCCCCGAATACGAGCAATGTCTGAATTTTCTATTTAATTGCTATCTTGAGACCTGTGACCAATGGTTCATATTTTGCAATGTTATTTGTACAAGGGAAGGAAATCTAGATGACTTAGGGATTGAATCCCCTTGTGTAGTGATGAATAGGATACCAACTCCTGAGCCGTGACCGGTGTGGGATCCATCAAAATATAGCTTCCATGGTAAGGTTGGTTCTACGTGAAAGATAGACTCATTTGGAAAGTTAGTTATCAGTGGATGAGTGGCTTGGATCGGTGCATCTGCAAGTTGATCTGCTATTACTTGTTCTTTTATTTCCTTGCGCTCAACATATTGTATGTCATACTCGCTCAATATCATGACCCACTTCTTCAACCAGCCTGTCAATGCTGCCCGAATTAGTAGATATTTTAGTGGATCAATTTTGGCTACCAGGTGTGTTTGGTGGCTCAACATGTAATGCCTTAGTTTTTGTGAAGCAAAGACAACTGGAAGGCATGCACGTTCAATTGTTGTGTAGTTCAACTCATACCCTATCAATGTGTGTCTGATGGAGTAGATGGCTCTTTCGTTTTCCTCATAATCATTTTGTGCAAATAATTCCCCTAGTGCATTTGTAGTTGCAGAGACATAAAAGATCAATGGTTTTCCTTCAATTGGTGGCATTAAAACAAGTGGCATTAACATATATTCTTTTATTTGTTTGAAGGTTGTGTGACATTTGTCTATCCATACAAAGGGGATGCTTTTGCATAGTAGGTATTGAAATGGTTGGTACTTGTCTACCAACTATGCGATGAACCATTAGATGGACTGCAGTCTGCCTTGAGAAGTGTTCTCAACTCACTGATGCCTTTTGGTGGAGGCATGCCCAATATTTCTTTTACCTTTGCGAGATTGACTTCTATGCCTTGTCATGAAACTATGTAGCCTAGTAACTTGCCTGAACTGACCCCAAAGACACATTTTTTTGGGTTCAAGTGGACCTTGTAATCTTCTAGCCATCTAAAAATTTTATCCAATACCTTGAGATGATCTTTTCATGTCAAATATTTAGCCAAAAGGTCATCCACATAATCTTCCATTAATATATGCATCATGTCATGAAATATTGTGGTCATGGCTCTTTGGTATGTGGCGCCTGCATTCTTCAAACCGAATGGCATGAAATTCCAGCAATATGTTCCCCATGGGTAGGTGAATGTCATTTTGTGTTGATCCTCAATTGCAATTCAGATTTGGTTATAGCCAAAGAAACCATCCATGAGAGATAGCATCTCATATCCTACTATAAGATCAACAATCATGTCTATATTTGGTAAGGCGAAATCATCTTTTGGACAAGCCCTATTCAAATCTTTGAAATATGTACAGATATGGATTTGTCCATTTGGCTTTGTGATAGGGATGATGTTGGATATCCAATCAACATAGTTAATTGATCTTATCAATCCTGCATCTAGTAACTTTTTTAGTTCAGCCTTTACAAGTAATGTAATTTGTGGATGCATTTTCCACAACTTTTGTTTGACTGGCTTGATATTTGGGATTAGCGGAAGACGATCTAATACCAATTTTGGATCTAGGCACGACATGTCAGAATATGACCATACGAAGTTAACCTTCCTTTCTGCAAAGAATTGTTGAAACTAAGGTTTTTCTTCTTCTGTTAGGGATGTAGCTAAGAGAACCATTTTGGGATTCTCGGGTGTGGCTATGTTAACTTTGCTTGTGTCTTCAATGAGAATTGCTGATTTTTCCTAAGTTACGAGAAGAAAGTCCAATCCTCCATCCTTAGGCGCCTCAAAGAGGTTTTCACCTTCGGATACATCCTTTATTTTTCCTATTTTGTTGTCAGAAGGTGCCTTGCGGTTTTCACCTAAAGACAAATCCTTTTTTGTTTTATTCTTTGTATTTTTATGACTGGAGGATTGCACAGTCTGCCTGAAGTAAGTTGCACAATCTAGATCAATGGAAAACCCTATTTTGTGATCACCCCACAGTATTCCCTCTCGGAGCCCCATGAATTTTGCTATTGCCTCATCATTCTAAAAGATATCCATCACTGGTGGTTCTTGTTGGTCCCAGACAATTAGTTGTGGGTAAACAAGGGGAATCTCATCATCAGTATTGGTAAAGGATGGGGAAGATGCAGAAAGTGTGTAAATTGAAGCCTCAAGTGTGAAGGAAAAGTTGTCAATTTTGACATCTGTATCAGATGCGATAAATGGACCATATTCCAATTCCGATGAGTCAAACTCAAAGTCATTATAGAGAAAAAAAAGTATCAGCATCATTACTATTGGATGACCTTTCAGAGATATGGATAGTAGGTTTAGATAAGTCAAGCTCATGGCTGGCCTTAGGTGTGGGGTGGGATAGTTCAGGTAATTTATGTTCTTTTGGATCCCAAGGAATGCATACCCATTCCTTATTTTTGGAGTTTTGATCAATGGGATCAATATTGTATTCTTGTCAGAATCGTTATTCGAAGGGAAGCTGACCCAGTTCCAAGAATAGTTCATTGATATCATAGTTGCTCAGGGTTTTCTCAAATCCCCATTCCCATTCATTTGAGTCAATTTTGGTAAGGGATTCTTTGCTTGTCTTGACACTTTTTGTAGCCATTACGTCCTTACTTGAAAGTTCATAGGTACATTGATCGTCAATTCGAGTTGGTCAAATCCTAGCCCTATGTACCTTGGTCTTGCAGAAATGATAATAGGTTCCCTCCTTCCATTGCTATCCTTTCCAAGGCCACTTTTTCCATCAAAACCTAGGGCCTTGCAGATATCATAGCCTTTTCCATAGAGATGCACTGGTAGTGGAGGTGACTCTTCCAGGCCTTTGTAGATCCAGTAAACTATGTCAATGATGAGTTCATTACCCATATCTCCCCATAGTGTGAAAACAAATTTCAATGGAACCTTGAAAGTTGTTTTGGGCTCAATTGCAAAACACAGTCTACCATAAAATTTAGGCGGCTTAGGTATTGTGGTGATACAAAAAGTTGTATTCAATTTGAATTCTCCATAGATAAGGTCTTGGATCTAAAGGTCTTTACTTGGTATGGAGACCGAGGAACATGGTGCAGAAGATTTTGGTGGGATGGATGATTTTGTGAGTGTCGATGGGTCAATATATTTGGAAGAGGTGGAGGCTGAAGCTTCTCGATTGATGGGTACCTAGTGCTTAGTAGTGGCTCTTAGGTTGGTACAGTATTCAAATGGATTCGGATCTCCTGGGATAGTGATTTTAGTACCATCAAAAGGGAACTTCAAACATTGGTGTTATGTGCAAGGAATGGCGTTTAAGGCATGACTCCAGGGGCGCCCAAGTAAGATTTTATAATGTATATCATGATCTAGGACTTGGCATGTTGTTTCTATAATAACTGGTCCCACATGGATTGGAATTGTAATGAAGCCTTTAGAAGCATGTTCCTCATCATTATATGCCTTGATGACAATCCTCTTGGTATCATCCACACATGCATAAAAGAAGCCAAGAGCTTTAACCATTTTTAAAGAGCAGATGTTCAATCCTGCTCTGCCATCTACTAAGACTCGTCGTACCTTATGTTTATGGACAAAAAACTTGATGTGAAGGGCTTCATTATGAGATGGATTAGGGGAGGAATAGTCAATGTCTGAAAACATAATGTGGTGAAGCGAAGTCAGATATCTGACCATAGTTTCAAAAATTTTGACATCAATGTTGGTTGGGATAGAAGAGTCTTGCAATACTTTATCCAAGATGGCGTTATGTGTTGGTGAGATGGAGAGCAATTCAAGAATGGAGATTCATGCAGATGTTTTGTTCAACTACTCGATGAGGTTGAACTCTGGCTTAGGATTTGACTATCTAGTAGACGGACCAAGGATGGTTGTTTTAGGCTGTTGTATTAAGGGACCTGGGATGGTGACCTTGCCTCCATGTGTTGTAACGTTACAGTCTAGGGCCTTTTTAATGGTAATAGTGTTGACACATTGTTCTTCATCAACAGCTTGCAAGTTATTGATAGTTGGAAGACTAGGATAATTGAAGGCAAGATGGATATGATTGGCTTGGTTATTGATATTCCTTTTGCTAGATGAGGAAGGTTTATCAGACCCATGATCCTATAGTGGATTCTTGTGGATTATGTGATCTATATTGGATGTAAATGGTTGACCACCTAACTCAATGGTATGGTTTTCAATGAGGTCTTGCACCAAATTTCGTAATTGGTGACAAGAGGAAGTCTTGTGCCCTTTGCCACAGTGGTAATCACAGAAGGTGTTATCATCCCACCATGACAGCTTGAATTGACCAGGTTCATATGGTTTAGGTTCTTCTAGAGTTATGACACCATTTTGGATTAGATTTTTTAAGACAATTTCAATAGGCTCACCCAAAGGGGTGTATGTGCATTTTTTAAATTGTTGCGTTCGATGTAGTGACCTTTGATTCGATTGATTGAGGTTATTCTGAAGAGAATTTGTAGTTGGTGTTGGTGTAGTCATAGGTTTGTTTTGATTTTGTACTCCTTTGATGGTGAGTACATGACTTGTTGTATTGACTATTTTTGCATCGACCACACCGTCATTGGTGATGTTTTTGCTCTTAACCCAGTATTTGGTTTTGTCGTTGGAGTTACTTGGGTTATTTTTTGTGGTGGTTTTGATGGTTTTCCCACCATACTTTAATTTTCCTTTAGCAATCAAGGCTTTCTCAAGTTGAACACCTTTTTCCACAAGGTTCACAAAGGTGGTGCAACAATGGACTTGTAAGCCATACCTTAGTGGTCTGAGGAGAGTTTGTACAAAAATGGTGACTTTCTCCTTTTCTGGTATTTCTCCTGGGCAACTGCTTGCTAAATTTCTCCATCTTTGAAAAAATCAGATAAAAGTCTCTCCTACATCCTCTTGGGTAAGTCTACATAAGGAGGCAATGTCGATATCAGTGTCAATATTATAAGCATAGTTTTCAACAAACATATTTGCCAATTCATCCCATGTTTTTATTCACCTAGGCAATAGTGAGAACCATTCCAATGCAGAACCTGCGAGACTTCTAGAAAAAAGTCTCATGAGATAGGTTTGCTCATATGCAATGTCCATGCAACTGGTGGTGAATTCTCTTATGTGTTCAATAGGATTTGTTTTTCCTTTGTATTTAGGGAAATGAGGTACCACATATCCATGAGGAAAGGGTTGCATATACAAGTTTGTGTTGAAAGGATATGGACACAAGTCATGTGACATGTAAGACATTTTGTTGGATTGTTGCAAAGTCTCCACTTGCATTTGAAGAGTAGCGAGTTGGAGTGTGAGTGCTTCCACAATTGGGTTGTTGGTGGAATCACACATGTTGGTGATGGGTATAGATTGGTTTCTCACTTGGTGTAATGATATATGTTGGTTAGGAATTGGTTGATGGTGAGAAAAATGTGTATTTTGATTTGCCGATTGTTGGAAATGAGTGTTTTGATGAGGGTTGTGTTGTTGTGTATGAACTTGAGAGGCATAAGTGGGGATGTGAGATCCTACCATGTGGGATTGAACTTGAGGACCTTGTTGATGTTGAGAATGTTGATGTCCAAATGGAGTGAAAGATTGGGTGCCTTGATTACCTTGTCCAAATAAGAAATTGTGGCCATGAGGAATATTGGTGTTTTGGCTTATAGGAATGTTGGTATTAACCTGTGAGGAATTAGGTTGGGTGCCTTGAATGAAAAATCTTCGTTTATTTCTCCCAAAAGGGTTGGATGAGTTGGTTGCCATGGAAATTTGAGGAACCTAATAACAGGTTTTCTGATGTACCCATGGAACTAGATGAAGTTCCAAAGAGATTTGAGGTAGTTGCACCCATTGTTTGTGAAGGGATGGTGGATGCTTCTTGGGGGATGGATTATGATGGGGTGTTGATTTGGGTAGATGGTCCCCCAATAGAAGTGGTGTTGGTTGTGGCAGAAGTATGATCAAGGGAGGTAGCACTGATGGTGTTGATGACATTTTGTGAAGAAGCTCCCACGGAAGAATTGTGTGATGAGGGATTGGGAGATGTTTCTCTAAGAACATTAAGATCAAATCCCTTTGGTAACTCCACCCCGTGGTCAAGAAGCATAGCTAGGAATCTTGAGGAGTCATTAGGGACTACTTCTTCCACAAAGGCAACGGCTAGTAAGTCTTCTTCAAAGACTTCCCCATTTTGATCCCTACAGATAAATGGTTCAAAAATATGTTGTGAAGAGGATGGGATGCTCATCTCACTAAAAGGATTGATATTGGAATTTCCCATGTTATAAGAAGGATCATTCATGTCATTAGGGAAAGAATCCATGCCAGTTGTGAAACCAAGAAAGTTGGTGTCTTGTCCAAAGGAATCCATGAGTCTTTTCTTTTTCTATAATCTAGTTTCGACCATAAAAGTTTTGCTCAACTTTGGGATGATGGGGGAGAATGATCTAAATATGACACTATGTTTTAATAAATATTGGGTTCACCAATGTAATGATGGATTTGTGCAAAATAGATTGGTTAGTCATATAATGCATGCAATAGTTAAATCCAAACAACATAATAGAATGCAAAGGAGAAGTGTGAAAGAAAAAAGGAATAAAACTAGAACAATCTCTCCCATTTCTCTCCTCCATGACAAGCTTCCATTGTACCTCCTTAGCTTGTTGTGATAATGGATGCCCTCAGATTTGATGAGCAAACTCTATTGTCTAGTCCCAAACAATGCTTTGAAGGGTTTAAAATTTATTTGCACAAGAAAATTAATCGTATAATGTAAGTGGATAAAATGAAAAATATGCAAGAAGATTATAATATGAAATCAGAGAGTAAAAGATAAGAGATGTCGAAAATGAGGACAAGATTTCCATTTTATAGAACATGCAATCTTGAATGGATGGATGAGATGAGAGATTGAGAAAAATGCCCTAGAATCAATGGTTAAGATTCAACATGGAAACTCTCAATTAGGGTTAGGGCAAAAATCCCAAATGTGTGAATAAGATTTAATTAAATAAATTAAATCAAAGATAAATGTGACAGTGAGATGAAATTAGTAAAAATCAAAAGATAAGAAGATGAGATTTTAGAAAATCAGTAATTTTATAAATTACTTGATTTGTAGAAGAATCTTTGCATTTTGAATTAAATTCATTCAAAATATGGATTTTGTGAGATAATAAGTAATTGATTTTTGAAATTAATTACTAAAAAAAGAATAAGTTACCGACGTGAGACATTTTTAAATAAATTGTTTTATTTAAAAATAAAGAAGTGTCACATACAACAATTAAATAATTAAAAATAATTATTTAATTTAGAAGAACTAGTTAATTAATTAAATAAATTAATGAATCTATTTAATTAAGAGGGGATTTAAGAATTAGTGACCTATTGAATAAATATATTAAAATATATTTATTTAATAATCAGGAGGACATCAATGATAAAGATTAATTAAATAAATGAGACTTTATTTAATTATGAGATGACTTTGATAATTAGTGACACATTAAATAAATAAATAAGATTTATTTATTTAATAATCATAAAGAACAAAAGATAATGAATTAATTAAATAATTACGAATTATCTAATTAATAGTTGAAGGTGAGTTAGAAATATAATTAAAACGTCATAATTATGCTAGGATGAAAGGTGGTAAAATATTGCTTGCAGGCTTTGGTCATTTTTATGTGTCTACAATATCTTTTAGTTCCAAGTCTAAGATAGTGAATTTCAATTGCACATTTTCCAAAAATACAATGTAAATCTGCATTGAAAAGATGAAATGCAAGGTCTAAATTGAAATGCAATTCTTTTTTTAATTTTCAAAAGCAATTTTATGAGATCTAAATGAGATACAAAATGACTAATTTTATTTATGTATTTTTTAGATTTAGAGAGATGCAAAACAATGCAAGTCTAAACCCTAAATGAGATGCAAGATTTAATACGAAATAAGTAAATCTAAAAGAGAAATTAATTCAATGCTAATAAATGGAAGATCTAACCTAAGATGAAATGAGATACTTTAAAATCAGAAAATTGCAATGCTCAATACGTTGGGTTCACTATTAATGATTAGGTGGAAAATAGGGTTTACCAAAATGAATTGAAGCAAGATGATAAGACACTAGAGTTTTCCTCACTAAACACTACAATTTAAGTAATTGTGAGTGCCAAAATATGCAAATAACAATAAAAATGATACCTCATTGTTATAGCAACTATGAGGGAAGTTTTTAGAGAATAAAAAGTTGTGTACCTTGCCGAAAACTTGCTTTTAAGCTACAAAGGACTCATTTTCCTTTAGTGGTGAATGGGTCCCTATTAGGGTTTTTGAAACTAAGATCAGGGTTTTGTTCTTCGATGTCTACACTCTAAAAATATTGATTATCATATTTTGGAAGTCTATAGATAATTTTGTAGCTGCAAATCTTTGATTTTACACTTTAGATGCCAATTTTTGCAACTTTGAAAACTTTGACAATTTTGATCGAAACCTGGCCCACTTGATCTTTAACTTTTAAATTTGCAGTCACACATTCAAGGGAAGAAATTTAATTTTTTGATTAGTGAATGGGGGTTTGCCTTGGTCAAACCCCTTGTTGGTAATTAAACCAAATGATAAAATAAGGTAAATGAAGCATGAAAGATGAAACATGGAATTGATATCACCTTGGATGATGTCTTGTGAAAAAAATCTGCAATCTATAATGTAGTGGCCATGAATAGTGTAGATCGTGATCCTTGAATATGATGTGTAACAATTCTTGCAAGTATGTCTTCAATGATACACTCACAATCTTGCCTCAACAACATGCATGAATGCATCAAACCCTTGTCATGATGAATCGATCTTGAATTGTTGCAATGTAATCTTGAAATCTACCTTGAAATGCCTTGAAAATTGTCTTGTAATGCTCTAATGCTTGTAAAATTGAATGCTTGGAGACTTAGAATGAATTTATAGGAGAATCAATGTGAATTAACCCCTTATTTATACTTAATTAGGAGATTAACCCCAAAATTCAATCAATCAAGACCAAGACCAGATATGGAACTAAACTTTATTAAATTCCTACTAAAATTAAATTTGAAAAGGGGGTCATCATTAAGGGAGGACCCATTCGCCAGCTATGGAAAATGGGTCCTGGCTCAAATTTCCAAGACCTAACCATAGGGGATGGAAAGTACATTAAAAACCCATTTAGAATCAACTAGTAAAGGGGGATCCTATTAAGGGAGGAGCCATTCACCACCTAGGGTGATTGGGTCTTGGTACCATGTTTTAGGACCTAATTTTTGCCTAATTAAATGTTATATTCTTTGAATTATGGGTGTTGGGATAGATCTTTGGGAGGTATCATAAATAAGGTTTAAATTTTAATTAAAGGGGTTAATTAACTCCAATTATTAATAATTAATTAAGACTACACTAAATAAATGTGAAAGTGCTTTACAATACTTTACAACACCTAAATAAGGTACAAATTTAAATTTACTTTATTAAAAGGGCGTCCATTAAGGTTAATTAAGTAAACAAATCCTAGAAAAGTATGAAAGTGTGTTACAACACTTCACAACACCTTTACAAGGGGTTAATTAAAGCATGTTTTAATCAAATAAAGGTCATAGAATGATGTGAATGTGTACAACACATTACAACACTATTCCAAGGCACCATTAATTTAGTTTTAATGTCAATTATCAAGAAAATTAAAGGGAAAAGGCTAATTTTTTGGTTACTACTACTATATATATATATAACATCAAGATAGCTATTAAATAACTCTTATGATGGGTGCATGTTTGTAATATTTAAGGTATCTCGACATTAGTGTGAGTGTTTGTAAGTGATTACATGATGTGTATGAACAATAATATGCAAATATTTATGTATGCCAAAAAAATTATACTAGATTAAACAACATAATTATATAGATAATTTCCTCTTAAAATTTTTGCAAGTATATGTAATTATAGTATGTGTTGATGTGAATGAGGTATATTACCTAATCAATTGGAATCTAGATTCTATTCATAATTAGTTAAGTTTACCTAAGGCATGTTTAGGTCATTTACTTGTATTTTAATATGATTGTGATACTTATCGTAACCATATGTTGTCCCATCATTCAACTTTAATATAAGAATGGTTCCTCTTATACATTATATAGACTATTATATATCCATTGTATCTTGTATGCACTATATATAATCTGGCCCTATTTCTTTCTACCCTCTTTTGGAATGTTGGTTTTCTGGTTTTACAAGTGATCTTGGTTTCTTGAGTTTGTTATGTTACACTAATAGTACCAATAATTTAGATTACATAATTGAAGGCTAATAATATGGAAACATATATAGTGATGGATCGTGAACATACTATTTTACTAAAATAATTCTATTTTGTGTATATTTCTACAAATGGATTTGAGTTTGGAAATTTTAGTAGGTGTTGGTAAGAAGTTAGGTGGAAATGAAGCTTAAATATTGTGTCATGGACTTGTAAATTAGGTATTAATGTCACTTGAGTTAAATGTATTTATGTATTTAGTCATATATTTCTTATTAGCATTAGCACTCGATGTTAGCTTATTATTGTATATGTTGGAAAATCAATAAATAAAACATTTCATATCTAGTTGGTAGTCTAAAAGGAGTTGTAGAGAAATGGTTCAACTCTTTATTTTCCCTAATATATCTATTAAAATACTTGAGCTATTGATATATTTTGGCTTATATTACTACAATCTACATAATAATGGTCACAAAATGTCTATACCAACAAAGGGTATTTTTTATTGATAAGAAATCAACCTAGCCTTTGTGTTCTTATAAGAGATTTTTATGATTTTCATGTTAAATTATGAATAATAATGGTGGTGAGGTCTAAATTGGGATCCCAATGCCCTTGGATTGAAGATATTTAGTACTTGTATTATAAATTGGGAACTTGGTTCAGTTTCCCTAGCATAACAACACAATAGGAAATTAGCGTCAACTTTTGTGCTAGATTTTAGTGTATTTGAGTGCATGAATTGAAAAATTTGCCTAGCACCAAACTCGACGCAAACATTCATGGTTAGCTCGGCATCAGATTTTGCATTGATTTTTGAGTTGAATGTAGCATCATATATAGCATCGTCTTTAGCACAAAGACATTATAGTGCCTCTATTGGCACCTAAAATTGTGTCGGGTAGTAACATCAGAAATTGCACCGAAATGGCCACCCAATTTGGCTTCTAGTTTTACTTTCATCTCTACTCCCTTTTTTGCTTCTAGTTTTGCTTCCAATTTGATGTCCAATTTTTCCTCTAGGTTTACTTCCAATTTTGCTTCCAGTTTTTCCTCCAAGTTTGCTTCCAATGTTGCTTCAAGTTTTGCTTCCGATTTTGCTTTTGGGTTTTCTTCCAAGTTTGCTTCCAAGCTTGCTTTTGGTTTTTCTTCTAGTTTCACTTCTAGTTTTGCTTCCAAGTTTTCTTCCGATTTTTCTTCTAGTTTTGCTTCTGATTTTGCTTCCATGTTTGTTTCCAGTTTTTCTTCCAGGATTTCTTCTAGTTTTCCTTCCAATTTTTCTTTCAAGATTGCTTCTAGTTTTTCTTCCATTGTTCCTTCCTTTTTTGCTTCTAAAAATGCTTCTTTTTTTCTTCCATTTATTATTTTAATATGTTTTATTTCAATTTGATTAGTTAAATATATTGTGCCTCTTAAATAACTCATATGATTATAGAGTAATTAATTTATTTATTTAACTCATATGATTAAATAACAATATAATTATTGGAACATGATTATCATCTATAATTAAAACAAGTGAGTCAAATATCTATAATTTAATTGAATTTGACAACATCCATCTTGAGAATTGAATTAAAATCATCATACTTAATAAATATCCATCCAAAAATCATCGACCACTTTTAATATATATAAATTGACAAGTCAATACTGACAAGATCATCATCATATATAACTAAAACAAGTGAAAGTCAAATATGCAAGTATATTAAAAACATGTCAAAATGATATATGTCCAACAGTCGACATAAGCAAAAATGATACATGTACAAATGATATAAAAAAATGATAAATTATGTAACTCAAATTGATACGAGTCAAGATGATACATGCCAAATGATATAGTTAAAATGATACATGTCAATATGATACAACTCATCAATATACTATTGTAGGCCGTGAAAATGATACATATGATAGTAACCATTAAAAGAGTCGTCATAACAATATATCAGCAATGATCCATGATTTAGTCTATATGATCACGAATGTCACTGGTTACTATCACCAACTATCTCATCATCATCATTGCCATCGACCTAGGTGTCTTCTGTATCTATGTCATCATCATCCTCTATGTTAGAATTGGCTATGAATGCCAAGATCTATGGACCAAATGGAAAACACAAAGAAGAGATAAAATAATGTGACAAGAATAAACTGTATTCAATGTCAATGATAATGGAATGATTGATTCTACAATGAGATATCCCTTGGTTATATAGCCAACGTGAGTATATAGGAGTGCATAATATTATGACAAATTTTGTAATCTTATGACATGAGATAACAATGAAAAGCTATCACTCCACCTAAAGTGGAAAGGTGATATTGTGATAACCATCACAAATAGTGGATCACCCACAAAAGGTGGATAGGTAATCACATGATATGTCCATGAAAGGTGGAGGTGATAAAGTTATAACATGATAAGTCCACCAAAGGTGGAAAATCTCCAATAACTCCTATGTGGTCTCTAAGTAAATTTAACTAAGGTGTAATTATGACCTAGGACAAGGTACAACACATTTAAATACACCAATACCCCCCCTTAAGTGCAACTTAGGGAGAATGTACACAAAAGAAAACAATGCAAGATGGATCCCGGCAACTAGGCCATGTTAGGTACCCATGTACAAATGCAATGCAATCTCTCACAAATGGAGAAAAGGAGAAAATCCAATGGGACAGAACTCCTCCCCAAAAGAGAAATGAAATACAATAAAGAAATGCTCTCAATGATTCATGAGAAGGTAAAAATCCCATGTAAGGAAAAACACCCCCCCATAAGAGAGAAGTAGAAGAGAGACAAGGCATTCCCCCCTCAATGTTGAGTTTTCTGCAGTGATGGTAGAAGCTCGACATTGAATGTTGAAGATGATCCAATCTTGTTGAACAATGTTCCTCCCCTTAGGAAGAAAAAAAACCAAGAATGTATGCAGGATGATGTATGATGTCTTTGAAGCATGCTCAAGTGTCTCCATGTCGATGTCGAAAGTTGACACACTCGAAATAGGTGTTCTAGGCCACATTGCTAAAGAGGACAATCCAACATCTAGTAGAGATGAATGTAGAGCACAATCCAAAGACAAGGATATCCCCTATAAAGACAAAGAAGCCTCCTCCAAATGTTGTCCAAAAATATCCACAGTCATGCCAAACTACAAAGAATGATCATGTAGAGAATGAACAAGAGGGTCAGAAAATTCCCTCGCAACAACTGAAGGAGCATATTCATCAAAGAGAAGATGAATGTAAGCAATAGGGTATGCACAAGATCATGATGGGCCAAAAAATGGTGATATGTAAGCCATATGATGGCCCATGTGGCTAACAACTATTTGTTTACCCAAAATAGATGGAATGAAAAGGGTTTTTAGAGGAGATTCTCAGCTTTCCACCAATATAAATTATGCTTTACATTGAATTTAATAAATAATTATTATTCATTTTCTATTAGAATTATGAATAAAGTCTTGATTGATAGGATGATTGAAAAACATTTATGACTTTCAAACGGTATCACATTTTTGAATCTAAAACATGCGTCACATTTTATGCTTTGTATACTATAGGATTTAAAAAAAAAATGAATTTCATGAATTTTTGACAAAGTTAAGGTGGTTAGACAGACGAGTTTTTATATTTTTTAAAAGTTGTAATAAAAAATTCATAATTAATTATTTACTTGGAAAAAAATATGCATCACATCAGGACATGAGTCCTCTACTTATATCTAAAATCTTTAAAAAAATTATTATCATTTTATTGTGATTAGGGTGGTCAAACAGACACCTACTTCTTATTTTTACCCTGAAATTTAAATACTACTACATTGAAATTTCAAATTTTCACCAAATAGATGTTTTTTTAAAAATAAAGGTCTAGAAGTTTAGAAACTACATTCAATTTTCTATAGAGTCTATTTTTACATTTTTTTGAAGTAATATAGATAACTTATTCAAATTTTTACATCAAGTTGTCTAACTCTAATTTTCTATCTTTTTATTGCCACTTAAGGGCCTATTTTTTCCATGATGATCCTGCACATACCCAATAGTGTCCCCCAAATTTGCAAGATGAAACTCCATAAACAAGGCTGAAATACCTATCAAGGAGCCATCCAAAGTAGCCATATTTGGAAGACAATGTATGTCCTACTGCACTGAATCACAAGGAACCAAAAATGTGAAAGCACAAGTATCATCAACTGCAACAATAGATGGAGGAGATGAAATGCATGGATCAAGTACTGGATCTGATGTGAGAACTCCCAAGCTAAAGTAGCCAGATTTCTCCTTTTGAATCATGGTTCACACTAGAACTATGATCAACAGCTGAAGGAACAATTTCACCATCATAAGCAAAATCTGCAAAGGTAAACAACTAATATGAATGATAAACCACCCCACTAGCAATGATCTCTCTATGCTCCAAGTCTCAAATGATGACCGAATAAGGTGTGAACTCCATAGTTCTCCCATCTCCACCATGTGTAATATGATATATGGAAAGAATATTGTTCGTCAAATGAGGAACACACAAAACATCCTAGAAAGTGTTGTTCCCAAAACTAATAGATCCCTTCCCAATTACACTCATGTATGTATTGTTTCCCATCAAGATAGGAGATAGAGAACAAGTCTGAAATGAAGAGAATATAGATTGTGAAGATGCCATATGATGTGATGCTCCTGAATCTACAAGCCATCTTCATGATCCTGAACTTGAAAAAGCACAAAGAGCTTGAACTTTATTTCTTGATGTAGATGCCAAATGAACTTTTCCCTTAGAATTTTTGGAAGAAGGAGAAGAAGGTGATTCAAACATTCTAGAAGGAAAATCAATTTAATTCTTTTTGATAAGATTTTTCAACTCATCAATGTCCTTCTTATAACAATAGTGTTCTTCATGTCCATCCTTCTTCCAATATGCACAAAAGGACCTCTCCTTCTTAGATGATTTCCCTTTTGAAGATGAATCTTTATGTTCTTCTATGGAATTAGATGTGGATTGTGTGTTCTTCTTAGGCTTGTTTTTTTACTTTTCTTTGCCACTTGAAGACTTCTCATCTTTTACAACCAAGGCATGTCATTTTGAAGACTTCAAATTACCCATTTGAATAAGATTATCTTGCTCCCTAGTGATTTTCATAGCAAAATCTTCAAAGGAAGGCATCTGAAACTCACTCCCAAAGGTATTCTTTGTAGCGTAGAAAGTAGACACAAACACTAAAAATTTATGTCCTAGCTTTGAAAGAACACTTAAGATCAATTATGTATCTTATTTCTCAATTTTACAATCCTTCAATTGTGTTCTTACTGACTTGAATTTGGTGAGGAAGTCATGTATGTTGTCAAAATTACATGGATTGAGACTGATTAATTCATTCTCCAACAAATGTCCTTGAATTTTATCTGTTTTCCCAAATACGTTTGACAATGTAGTCCACATACCCATAGGTGTATCCAAGTTCTCAATGTGAAACAACAACTTAGGAGAGACATACAAGCAAAAATAACCAATGGCTTCTTCACAACTATTCAACCACTTATTCTTTTTAGGTTCATCATCTTTTGGCTCACCATCAAGCCCATGAACTATCCTATACAATCTTTTTACTCTTAGCAATTTGTTAATTTCTGATTTCCATTTAGGATAGTTGTAAGGTGTTAGAAGTGGAATTATAGATGGCTCCATGAAGAAACAAGAACACAAATCAAGAGGAATGCAACTACAACCGTAAGAATAATCCCCCCCAAATTCACTCAATAAAATAACCCCCTAAGCAATATCTGATTTGGCACTTTATATTTAGTGCATTTACAATTGCCACTGCCAAAAACAACAAAGTGGACTTTGATTTTGGTACATGCAGATGCCAAAATAGGCCACAAATTCAAGTACAATTTTTGGTACAAAATAAGATCAATCTGATCATACAACTAATAAGTACACAAAAAATTATGCACTTTCAAAAAAAAAAAACACCCAAAAAAGTTACCATAGGAGCAAGTTATGAGCTCCCAAAGTTCCCAAAATCAGGATGAAGCAGCAATACCTATGCGAATTTGCAATTTCTAGAAACACTAGAAGCCAAAACCAAAAATTGATTACACCACTGGGAAGAGCACAAAAAATTAGCTCAAAAAAAAAGAAAAAAATCTCGAAAAAAGGAGCCAAAATGACTGAGATATGGCCTTCAAAAGTTGAACTACAAAATCAAAAAGCCCAACAGTGAGGGGGGATATTTTTTTTAGAAAATGATGATGTCAGCAATGACGTGGCACTGACATGGGTGGTTTTCTATATTAAATTTGATGGCTAAATGCTCATCCCTTAAAAAACTGACTGCCGAAATATTCGATTTTCTGCCAGAATTTTTAGAAGCCCACCGGTATATGCTCAAAATCTTTTGATGCCAATGAAACTTTGAATATTCGCCGGATTTTTGAAAATGTTTGTCAGTTGACTTGGAGATCGCCAGAATTGGTATGCCGGTGATTTTTCCGGCCTATGGACTAAGAAGTTGCAATGGTGGGGCCTCCTGCCCTTGCCACGTGATAGGTCGTGGGTATGTGTAGTACCTTGCGTCTGTACGTAGGGTACGGTTTGCTACACAGACTTTAAAATCCCAATTTTTATTTTTTATTTTTTGTTTTTAATAAACTTTTTCGAAAATAAATTTTACAAAAAACTGAAATTTCCAAAAAATTTATTTAATTTTTTTTTAAATCGTACCCGACTGTAATTATGACGACCTTGGGGTCGTACAGCTCTTCGGGCAAAATTTGTTTGCCTCACCAGATGACTTGCTTGAAAATGGATGAATGGATAGTTGATCTTAGGGTTTTTGGCTCTTCTAGACGCGATGGCAGGGTCAGATTTGACCCAAAATGCTCCAAAAATGCAGCTACCTTTTGGATCTAGCAACCATAATGTAACTTCAAACCCTCATAGATTTGGCCTCGTATGTCCGATTTGGATAGAAAAAAAGGAAAAATCGACTTTCTCGAACCTTCCGGATGCAATGGTGAGCTTAGATTTGCACTAGCAAGCTCCAACATAAACCTGCAATAAAGAGCCAAAAATGAAACCTCCCCAAATCTGGTACTTCTCAAAAAAAGACTCTCCAATGGCACCCAACTTGCTTTGATACCATGTTAGAATTGGCTATGAATGCTAAGATCCATGGAGCATGGAAAGCACAAAGAAGAGAGAAAATAATGTGACAAGAATAAATTGTATTCAATGTCAATGATAATGGAATGATTGATTTTACAATGAGAGACCCCTTGGTTATATAGCCAAGGTGAGTACATAGGAGTGCATAAGATTATGACAAGTGTCGTAATCTTATGACATAGGACAAAAATGAAAAGCTATCACTCCACCTAAAGTGGAAAGGTGATATTGTGATCACCACCACAAATAGTGGATCACACACAAAAGGTGGAGAGGTAATCACATGATATGTCCATGAAAGGTGGAGGTGAAAAAGTAATAAGATGATAAGTCCACCAAAGGTGGAAAATCTCCAACAACTCCTATGTGGTCCCTAAGTAAACTTAACTAAGGTGTAATTATGACCTAAGACAAGGTACAACACATTTAATTACACCAACACTCTGCCATGTGATATGTACCAGCAAAACCAATATTTTTTGGATCTATATCATGTTGAGGATCATCTTGATCTTCTGGAAGACCCGTCTTTTGCAAAAAAAACATTTAAAATTAGAATTTATTATTTATTTCATGCAATAATTTTTTTTTCTATTATATATCTGATATTACAACATCTGAGATGAAACCATAATCATATTACATCATATCAAAGTGCACATACCATAATAAAATTTTAAAAAAGTTACAACTAATACTGGTGAATCAAGAGAAACTTCAACTTTCAAAAACATAGCCAATTAGGCTGGTAGAATTGTGGAGCAGGCCAACATTTGGTCGAATAGGAAGAAAAATTACTAGAACTTTGGAGGCCCACCATAATGAATTTCATTATTCAACTATGAGAGAAGAAGAGAGAGTTGATATCATTAATCAAGACATTAAGCATGCATTCTTCCAGCCAGTGGAGAAGGAGATGATTACTTTGCTTCATTTTCATTTGTGCAACCATATCATGGCGTGGGAACCAAGAAGACCAAGGATGTCCAGTTTTATGTGGAGGTAATGGGTGTGGGCCAAAATTTAGGAGGGGCAAGATGGTCAATTATGATCCTGATGAAATTGAGGAAGAACAACAAGAGAGGGAGAAGAAAAATACAATCAATATAGAGTTTCAAGGATTTTCCAAGCGAGTAAGAGAGCTATGGGAGCAGCCTCATCTAAAATATTTTGAACGAGAGTTTGATATACCATTTAGAGAGCTTGGTTTTCATGGAGTTCCTTTTAAATCCTCTACTTTTATTGTTCATATGGTAAACTATTTGGTAGAGTTGGTGGAATTACCTTTCTTAGTAATCACTATTAGTGAGATTTAAAATTGTTAACCTTGAGAGAGTAGGACTCAGGAAAAGGGCATTTGATATGACTATTGTTTACAAAGAATTCAATCAAGATGTACTCTAAATGTACACCATTCCTCAATATTCACTTGATGGAATCAAGGAATGGCTAAACTACATGGATATAAAGTATTATGAAAGAAGAATAAACTTGAACTGGTGGCCAATTTTGAAGACTATTACTGACGATCCAGATAAATTTATTGAAGATTGTGGTTCTAAATTTTTGAATATGGAAGCCAGTGATTATAATTCTGATAATTCATAAGAGTTAGATCAAGGATATGAACCCTTTGATGTAGAAGAGGAATCAAAATCAGATTTCATGTAGCCATCATCAAGAGTGTTACAAGCCAACAAGATGGAGGGAATTCTTATATAAGGATAATTTTCAATGTTGCAGGTACTGGCTTTAATGCAAACTACGATGGTGACATTGAAATTCCCTAGCAATATTTATGTTAAGGAAATTTCCTTTAGATGCAAGGATGCAAAGCAATTAAACCATGTGGTACACATGATTAAATCCTAGAGACGACTTGTAGCAATAAGAGTCTGAAAAGGCAGAGATAGCTACACTGGTGACACAGGAGAAACTTTAGCTTTCAACAACAAAGCCAATTAGGCTGACAGACGTGTGGATCAGGCCAACATTTGGTGGAAGAGAATGAAAGATGACTAGAAATCTGGAGGCCCGCCATAATGGATTTTGATATTCAACGATGAGATTAGAAGAGAGAGTTGATATCACGTATCAAAACATTAAGCATGCATTCTTATAGATAGTGGAGAAGAAGATGATTACTTTTCTTCATTTTCATTTGCATTATCATATCATAGCATGGGAACCAAGAAGAACAATGATGTCCAATTTTATGTGGAGGTAATGGATGTGGTCCAAACTTTAGGAGGGGCAAGAAGGCCAATCTATGATCCTGATGAAATTGAGGAAGAAAAAAAAGAGAGGGAAAAGGCTATAGAAACACAAAATATGTAAGTGAGCTATGGGAGCAACCTCATCTAAAAGATTAGATTACATAATCATGGACTACAAAAACACAAACCATGTAAAAAAGGAAAGATGCTAAAACTGCAGACTAATTATAACTTGCAAATAAGATCATGTTATCCATAATGCACACACTCATTTTAAGGCATTCAAAAAACAAAATAGAGATATAGTCTCCCCACTAAAATACAAGCATACATAGTAACTAGGGATTAAATTCCTTTAACAATTCTCTCAAAAAAATATGATGATAAAACAATTAGCTTTGAATTAAGAAGGATAAGGACAAGAACTTATGATTCACCTCTAGATGTAGAAGGGCGCTTCACTTGAGAATCCCCCATGTAGCTCTCCTCCCTTCCTCTCTTCATTTATATGACCACCAGTCTCACCTCAAGCTGCTCTTGCAAAAAAAACAAAATATCTTCATTACAATTAGTCTAGGTTTCTTGTTTCTACAACCCCCTCCTCCTCCTTCCCTTACAATCACAAAAAGAATGAATCCTTCATAGAAAAAACCCCAAATTCTCAACTATCAAAATGGATATAAATTAAAAAAACAAAATACTCAAAGACCAAAATTAAGATTAGGCTCCTCTAAAACCCAAGAAGAAAAAGAAAAAGAAAATCACATAAAATTGAAGCTTCTAGAACAAAATTATTTGACCACATATTTGTGTCCAGAGGTCAAGAGATCGAGACTCGCATAGCTTATTTAATTTTCACTACATTGTCTCACTTTTTTTTTCTTTAACAGATCCTTGCAAGCTTAATGGTAGATTAAAAATAAATGATTTCATTGAAATCCCAACTATTAATAAAGCCTTCTTAAAAAGGAGCATCAATTTTTAAAATATGCATGCAAGGCCTTTTAGGGCTTAAATAGACTAGCCTCTTCACTAAACACTTTCCACAAACAAACACAGGGCATTGCAATATAATACAAAAGAAAATTAAAAAAATTAAATTAAATTGTGAACCAAGATGAGCACCACATACATTGTTTTGAACCACATAAATTCATTGTTCAAAAAAATCTAGACCTCTGCTGATCTGCTACAACGAAAATCACACAATTCCATAAAATCCATGAAATACTAAGGCATAAACATATCATCAAGTAAGAGAGATATGGGAGGAACCTCATCTAAAAGATTTTGGTATTCAACCATGAGAGCAGAAGAGAGAGTTGATATCACGTATCAAAATATTAAGCATGCATTCTTCTAGCTAGTGGAGAAGGAGATGATTAATTTTCTTCATTTTGATTTGCATAACCATATCATGTAGTGGGAACCAACAAGACCAATGATGTCTAGTTTTATGTGGAGGTAATGAATGTGGTCCAAACTTTAGGAGGGGTAAGAAGGTCAATGTATGATCCTAATGAAATTGAGGAAAAACAACAAGAGAGGGACAAGACTGCATAAACACAAAACATGTAAGAGACCTATGGGAGAAGCCTCATATAAAAAACAAAAGTAAATTGTGAACCAAAATGAGCACCATAGACCTTGTTTTGAAGCACAAAAATCCATTGTTAAAAAAAAATTGAACCTCTGCCAATCCGCTGCAATGAAAATCAATCACAATTCCATCAAATCCATGAAATACTAAGGCATAAAAATATCCTCATCCTCCTCCTCCTCCTCCTCCTCCTTAAGGATTTGGTGGTGTTTTGGTGACTCATGCAAGTCTTATACCAGTGGCATGTGGTAGTGCGGTGACCATCGATGTCCCACGAATCCTTCATCAACTCGATGTGGTAGAGCGGTTTTTACTGCGGTCCCGCAAGTTGCTTCTTCCTTCTCGATGGTAGTTCGGTGAAAGATTATGTGTTAGAATTTTTATTCATAGAGGAGGCCATGGAAAGAGGATGTGGACGATGTAGAAATACTAAATCACTGAGAGGAAATTGGGTGGACATTGTAGCAAACAATAATGTTAATGACCAAGGTTTCTAAATTTTCAGAATTATTTGCAATCCATATTTAAAAGAGGATGACTCTTATGGCCTAAACTTTTAAATGCTTCAGTAATATTATCTTGTACTTGGACAATTGAAAACTTGTCTTATTCTCCTAGCAATCTTTTTTATTTTCCATTATAATTCTAGACCAAACAACATTTGTGGGGATGGCCTTTTACACCAATCTTAAGTTGTATGAAGTTCACAAACCTATTGCCAAGTAGTAAATTCCTTTTATAGATAGGAAATGTAAAGGATTCATTTAAGAAAAGATAAGTAGTCTCTTTCAGAGGGTAATCCACATGCAAAAATTAAAATGCACATAAAAAAATAATTGTACAGTAGAAAATCAGATTCAATCAGTTATGTATTATTTTGATTGCACACTTATCTAAAAGACATAGGGTATTCACCATACATTTACCTTGACAAAGAAAACATGTGCATTCAATTATTTTTAGTGTATATCTTAGAAGTAAAATTGTTTTTACATAATGATGCACTGAGAAAATAATGTATACAAAAAATGCAAAGAAAATGTTTAAAATTTAACATGCAACCTACTGTGTCTTTTTTTTGATCGGTGATAATATTTGATTTTATTAATAATAATGGAGAATTTAAATCAACTTCAAAAATTAAGTTCATCGAGCAACTTCTAAAATAAGTCTGTTTAACCACCACAGTTCTCAACAAACCAAAAAAAAACTACTAAATCTTCCTGTAAAAAACCCTATCTATTATTACCCATACCCCATATTGTTTACATTTTCAAATAAAAAATAGGGCTTAACCCTAGAAAATGTACAACAAAAACTAAGATATAAACTTTATTTTAACCAAAATTGAGCTTTAGTTTATGTGAAAGTGTCTACTGTGCTACCTCATTGCATTGGGCATATTTCCTTGATTGGATTCATCTTCTTCCTTGGGTTGAAACCTTTCTTCTCTCGCAACTCCTCTCTGGCAACATCTTTAAGTCCCTCAATGACCATCTTCACCTCCATTATTTCTACACAAAATTTTAGGGCTTTCCATCCTAGCTTCATTCCTCCTCTCTACATAGCTTTGGTGATTCTTTATGGCCACCTAATGAAGGGATGGTTTATCTCTACTACTTTAGGGTCCACATGATCTTCCATGCCTTTGCTCACATCAAAGCCTTCTCCTAGTATAGCCCATTCCAGGATACTTTCCATATTCACTAAGAAATCCTTGTGTACCAACACCTTGATTAATTTCATCACTTCCTCCACTGACTCTCCTAAGTCCATCCCCATGAAATGATTAGTGAGTAAATATCCATATTAGTACGATATTTGTGCTTCAAATCTTTGAAGCCAGTACCCAAGATTTTTTGCATAGATTGTGCCACCTTCACATCATTGGAGAGGAACAATACTCTCAACCTCTTAACAGTTTCTTTTCCAACAAAAGGGTCCAATTTTCTCTTTGAATGTAGATTGAAATTGGCCTTCGTTTCTTCTTTGGTATGCTAGCTTCAAAACTACCTCATACCATAAACTTTCTACATTCCTTGCCACCGCAAACTAAGAAGCATCAAAGGAAATGCCTTGTGTGTCTTTAAACACATCCTATTGTTAGCCCTCACCATTAATGTCAAACATATGTCCTACACTACCAACAATACCTTAATCAATGCTTCAAGTCCTTTGGGAATTTATAACACATTCCTCTACTTGCTAGTGTTAACTCCTTGCAATCATTACAATGGAAAAATTTCCTCCATAGGAATACCATAATTCTAAAGTAGCAATTTGTATCAAGAAAAATGTCAGAAAGTATAATTATAAAGATAAATCCTTACAATTTCACCTCAAATTGGACCAAACAACAACAAAAAATGTGCCTTAATAAATGTTGTATATTTAAAAAACTTGAAAATATCACTTTGGAGACAACAAAGCAATAAATAAGCATGAAAATCAACACAACAATTCAACATTCAAGATGGATTATGAGTTATAATATATCTACTCCATTATATTGCTTAAAATATAAACATACATAACATGAGTTCTTTTGATATGAATAGGTGGATGAGATAGTATAGTATCTATTCTAATGGATTGGAATGATGATGATATGATGATCAAAATTGAACCTTGGTTTCCCTATTTATATGGGAAGCAACAAGCTTTAGGTCCATTCAAAAAACTTACATCGTTTCTTAACTAAAACGTAATTAACATAACATAGAAACTTAAAAAGATAGGTCCATTACAATTGTTTCCAAATATTAAATAATGCTTACATTTGTTGATAGGTAGAATATTTTGATGAATCACATACTAATACCCAAGATCCAACTGGGTTATTAAGATTTAGATGGGATGATCCAAACCATCCTTTAAACCATACTGGGGTGAAAAGAGAAAGTTTGAAGAGAACACTTGGAAGTGTTTCATACTGGCTCAAGGTACAATCCAACTTGGTTATGACACTAAACCATCCTTTAAACCATACCAAGGAGAAAAGAGCAAGTTTGAAGAGAACACATTGAAGTGTTTCACACTGGCTCAAGGTATAATCCAAGCTGCTTATGACACTGATAGCAATCCAATTTTTCCTGAACCATCCATACTCAAATGTTGCATCACAATCTATTCTTCTTGTACATAAAAATTCCACATATTAACCCCTTCTAAATAAAACTCAAAATACCATGAAGGGTACGTGCAGGATCATGATGGAAAAAATAGGCCCTTAAGTGGCAATAAAATTTAGAAAATCAGAGTTAGGAAATTTGACATAAAAATTTGAATAAGTTATCTATATTATTTTAAAAATATGTAAGAATAGAATTTGTAGAAAATTGAATTTAGTTTCTAAACTACTAGCTTTATTTTTAAAAAATAAAAATTATTTGGTGAAAATTTAAAAATTTAATGCAGTAGTACTTAAATTTCAAGGAAAAAATAAAAAGTAGGTGTCTATCTGACCACCCTAACCACAATAAAATGATAATATGTTTTTATAAGATTTTAGATATAAGTAGGGGACTCATGTCGCAATGTGATGCATATATTTTTGTAATTTGTTTCCAAGTAAATAATTAATTATGATTTTTTTTATTACAAATTTTAAAAAATATAAAAACTTGTATGTGTAACCACCTTAACTTGGTCAAAACTTCATGAAATTCAATTTATTTTTTAATCTTATAGCATGTGAAGCATAAAATGTGACACATATTTCAGATTCAGAAAATGTGATATTGTTTGAAAGTAATAGATGTTTTTCAATCAGCCTATCAATCAGGAATTTATTCGTAATTCAAATAGAAAATGAATAATAATTATTTATCAAATTTAAAGTAAAGAATAATTTATATTGGTGGAAAGCTAAGAATCTCCTTTAAAAACTCTTTTTCATTTCATCAATTTTGGGTAAAAAAAAGTCTTCAGCCACATGAGCCATCATATCACTTACATGTCACCACTTTTTGGCCCATCATGATCCTTCACATACCCTAAAACAATGAGTCACCTATATTAGTAAGTAAGAAGGCAGTCTATAGGGCATAGTTTGATTTTATACAATGATGCTCATGAAAAGAATCTTCAAGTGACAATGAGTTAGTTATTTGAGATTGTAGCTAATGGTGCAATATCCAGTCTTAAAGGAAGTTAGCAAAGTAGTAAATGTGTAAGAAAATAAAATTTTACACAACAAACAATTCACAATGTTATCTTGCATAATGCGTTAAGTTTGAAGAAAAAATATCATTGTATCTTGATGAAAGTAGTGACCTTAATGGTGAGTCACTGGCAACCATAATTTTAAAACATGGCATTGTGCTTATGGAGGCAGCATTTTAAGCAAGGCGGTGAGTGGTGGTTTGGAACAATGGCATATATGAAGGAATTGCTTTATATGCATACTATGCAGTCTAGCTTAAGACAACGTCTTAGAAGAGATTGAAGGTGGATTAGGGAACTCAAGGGTTACCATGATAAAGATAAAAGAAAATATTGAGATCTATTTAAAAGCCATTGTCATGAAGATATTAAAGATGTCAAATGCAACAACCTAGCAGCTGGAGTAATGAACACAGTGCAAAAGAGAACAATTTGCTAGGGAAGATTTAGGAGATCTCCACATTATCTAATCATAGGAAAATACATCATTTATTTATTTTTTTAAATTAAAATAAATTATTCTAAACCCTATATAGGATACATTGATACTTCAAAAGCATCTGATTTACTTTTTTAAATTAAAAGAAGTCATTCTAAAATCTATATAGGATACATTGATACTTCAAAAGCATCTAAAGGAATTTGAGATTATGAAAACATATGTCAATTAAATACCTGGATTACAAATAGTAGCATGAACATTGTAACCCTTGTTGATCATAGATGGAATTGACAAACAACAATGAATTCTATGCCTCCTATCACACACATCTCCTTACCATTCTCTGTCATTCTTTACTAAAACACTTCTCCATTTTTGTAGGCTACGCCTGAAACTAAGGTTTCAAAAAAGGTTTTATTGTAGATGTTTATTAAAATGAAAACTCCATTCTAGCAAGCTATGCTTGAAAATAAGATTTCGACGAAATTTTTAGAGTATGTTTATTAGAGTTTTAGAGTATTTTGGTGGGCTATATTCTTGATTCCTTAAATGATTTATTCAAATGGATTGTGAATGATGTGATTTTCTTCCATGATTACCATACTACCACGGTCTCTTATTATACCCTCTATGTTATGGCGGTGTTTTTCCCTTCCCTTCTCCTATTTACCGCACTACCTCCTTCCTCAAGGCTTCTTACTATGGGTTTGTGGTGTATACTGATCTACCACATATGTTTCGCACCTTCCTGGTGGTATAGCAGTGTATGCTTTTGATCATTACCTGAAGAGTGTCGATGAGACAATCTTCTTTGGTTACTGATATCTCAATGTCTCATCAAAATTAGATCTTATGCTCCTTTGATGTTGGTTGCCAGTGTCGATGAGACAAGTTAATATCTCTTGCTAATATGCCACTGTCTCATCGATATTTTCCTTTGGAAGTATTTATTTATATATTAGTGTAACTTTGTCATGTTGGGGAGACTTGTGATTATCATTGCGGTATGGCGGTGTTTTACCCTTCTCTTTAGTTGTTTACCACACTACAACCTTGCTCAAGGCTTCTTGCTATGGGATTGTGGTGTATACCACTCTACCACATATGTTGCTCACCCTCGCGACGGTCTAGTGGCATATGGTTTTGATCATTACTTGAAGAGTTTCGATGAGAAAATCTTATTTGTCTTACCGATATCTCAATGTGTCATCGACATTACTTCATTATATCCAAAAGTTGTGTTTCATCGAGCACTTTTAGATATGCCTTGTTGATGTGATGTAAGTGATTCTCTCCTTGATATGCCCATATCCTGTAACTGAAATTTCACTATTTTACACTGTCGATGAGATATATAAGTAAGTCTCTTCGATATAGGGGTGTCTAAACTGGCACTATACCTGAAGCTAAACTCGAAGCTAATGTTGGGAACAAAAAGTGGTGCTAAACTTGAAGCTAAACTAGGAGCCAAAGGAAGTGGTAATGGTAGCGCCACACTCGAAACCAATATTGTCGCTAAAGGTTTTGATAATTTTGGCATACATTAGTGGCTAAATTAGCATCGACTAATCTTGATTGGAGCAAATAAATGCTAAAAATAGCAGCATCATGATAAATAGTGTCAGCGTTTTCAAAAAATAAGCAAAAAATACATTAAAACTTTGGGTGGAAGCAAAAAGTGGAGCAAAAAATGGAGCAAATCATAGGGATTTATTGTAGTGCCTACATACTGTTAAGCATTGAATTGATTGTTGGGAATAATTTAAAGGGACCCTATTGGGTTATGAAATATTAATTCAAGAATTTGATGTTTTATTATTAGTTAATAATTTTGTGATTTGTGGCTTTATTTTTAAATGGGCTAAATAGTGACATTATATTATTGGTCTTAAACCCTTCTATGGTTTTCTTTTTAAAATATTCTTTCTATTTCACTCCCATGGGGAATGTTACCTGAATTTTTATGATATCATAAGTAGAGGAACATATGTTTATGTTCCTTGAGGGGTTTTTTGGTGAGCATAATTATATATGGCTTCAATCCCATTTGGAAGAAACAAAGTAGGAATTCATTAGTTAAAGGATTCCCTCATACCCAAGTCAATAGGGGAAGGATTGAAGAATATCTCTATGGTGAATTTTTTACAAAGTTTGATCAATTGTACCTCTTTGGTATACTTAAAATTTCAATGCTGAAATATACATATAATGGTTGTAAACTCACCACCTAATCAATATGTCCCCACTATAAAATTTTGGTCCAATAATGGGAAATTTGTCTTCAAGCTTATCTACTCTAAGGTTTGTGGTGTTTAACCTTCCAATATTTACTTCAATTTTAGAGGAAATTTTGAAGTCATTATCATTATGGTATATTTACAATGTGAATGTACAATAATACCTCTATACTTTTCTAAAATACAATAATTAGGGTTTTTTGTTGAACACTATAAAATTGTGCCTTGGTTAGTGATAAGTATAGGAAGGTGTAGATTAAAATCAAGACACTAGAGAAGTCTATTCTTACAAGAAATAAGAGCTTGATAAAGTTGGTCATGACATGGCTATGATAGAGTTAAGGTAACCTATTAGATTTACCTCTAGTGGTGATACTAAGTAGAGGTATTATGATCTAATGGTGCAAATAACTCTTAATATTTATGGATGATATACCAAATATAAATACAAAATTGATTTATGTTCAGAATAATAAAGTTCCTTATGTCTACCTTTGCAAATTATCAACAAATTTTAAAGTCAAGTATTACCATATATGGTATGAAATTTTGTATATAAATTTCTTTAGTGGATAATTTTATGCTAAGATTTAAGATTAGTAATAAAAAATGTTATATTTGGATGTTGGGGTTTTGTTGCTGATATGTGGTTGTAATTGATGTCAACCCTATTAGCATAAATGTCTTTAAGATTGCATATGTCGAGGATATTGAGAAAATTGTAATAAATATGTTATAGGTTGTCTGTGAAGCAATGGAGATCAGTTGTATGAAGTTCAGTACATTGTAAACTATAAGTTGTGGATTAAAGGGTTTGTTTTCAATCCTATCTAGTTTCTACTCTAAAAGTTTCAAAGGTCGGCATGAATATTTGAGGAAGTTATGAGGTTCTATGTTCTGATAGCTATTTTGTTACTGCAAATGTTGTTCATGGAAGAAGATAATGCGATTTTGGTAATATGAGTTGTTGCATATGTTCTTGTGGTGTTCATGGATGTTTCTAGATCATGTTCTATCTATTTTGCACCCACACATTGATCATTGTGCGCATGATCCGATATTTTATCTTGTTTTTTCATGGACGACAAGGTGTTTGAAGTGTGTTGTGGATCTTTGAGGAAGAATCTTTGAAGGTGTTTTATGTTCAAGGATATTGGTTTAGGTATATACTATGTTGTGGCCAACCTTGGTTGATGTGCATTGATAATATTTATTGTTTTGGGCTGATGTTTTGCATTCATTCTATTATTTTGTTGAAGCCGACATAAAGCAATGTAATTTCTTGTTGTGGATATATATAATTGATTGTTTATCTCATTTGAAAAATGCGTGATGCAAAGTGAGCGAGTTTTATGTGTGAAAAAGTTTTAGATCATTCAAACGTAGAGAAAAGTTTGAATAAGAGTGAAAGAAAGCAAAGAAGTGTTCATGTGCTTAATGAAAAATGTACTTGGGAATTTGTAGATGCTACTTTCTTAGTTCAAATTATTCAGATGGTTTTAATCTGAATATTTTGTGTAAGACAATGAGTCTTCCTTTGAGCAGTGAGCTCTACACAATGCACTTGAATGCATGTGCATTCTTCTTATATTCCTCTTATACTTTTAATAGGGTATAACTTGTGGATTAACCTCCATTGTGGATTTTTCCCTAACATGGTTTCCACATAAAAAATATTGGTGTTGTGTGTGTTTCTGATGTGTTGTTGACTCGTGCTTTCACTGTTAATAATGAAATTTGAGAATTAAGGTTAATAAGTTTAATAAGTTTGAAAATTTGCGACAATTGATTCAGCCCCCCTCTTAGTTTTCTGCCCTTATGTTGCCAACAATTGGTATCAGATCAGGTTTTTTGGAAGAAGTTTAACAATTTAAAGTGATCCAAGATGGTGACACACAAGATGGATAGTCTAAGATTTGATAGAACAAACTATTCTTTGTTGAAGACTCGAATGGAGTGTCATCTGAGATGCATTGGTGAATCCTACCAACACATTACATGCAATATATGTGTTGGTGGATAGGTGGATGAACAAGAGATCATTGCTAAATTTCTTAGATCTTTGCCTGATGCATACAAAATCAAATTTGCAGCCATTGAAGAGCTTTGAACTGTGAAAAATATAACTAGAGTTATGTTGGTTAGTAAACTTACTAATTTTGAGTTGAGTGAATTTAGTGATGTCCTTCGTAAGACAAAATTTGCATTTAAAGCTATTAATTTTGGGAGAGTCAAGTAGAGATATGATCCAATTGAAGGTTCTTATAGAAATGTATTCAGATATGAGGAAAAAATGAGACAGATTGAAGAAGAAAAAAAAGAATTGAATGAGTTTGAAGCACTTATTGTTAGAAGGGAAGCTAGAGGAGAAGGTAAGTATAAAGGAAAGTTTCCTATTAAATGTTTTTCTTGCAACAAGATAGGTCATTTTGCATCAAGGTGTCCTGAAAGAGTTCCTAATCCAAGACCTTAAAATTCTAAATCTCAAAAGAAGTGTTACTATTCTGCTAATGAAGGTGTGAAAGATGATGAATCTGACAAAGGGAATGCAAGTGAAGATGAGTTTGTGTTTATTGCTATCAAATAAAATAATTCTATGTCTACTAAATCTTCTAGTTGTACAAATGTGGAGAAAGCCCTAACTACTTGAGTTGAAGAAAAATATGAATGGGTAATTGAAAGTGGATGTTCACATCACATGAGAGGTGATAAGAGTAAATTTATAAGCCTGGAGAAGTATGATGGTGGTGTTGCAAGATTTGGTGATAACAATGGTTGCATAATCTATGGTAGAGGATGCATTTATTTTGATGGTAATCATAATACTGATGATGTTCTTTATGTTGAAGGTTTGAAGCATAATATTCTCAGTGTTGGATAGATGGTTGATAAGGGATAAAATCTTCAATTCAAAGATAGAAAGTATAGCATATTGGGAAGTTCTGGAAATGTGATTTCTTTTGGTATAAAAATAAAAGGTAACATTTTTCATCTGAATGTTGGTAGTAAAAGTTGTCTGATCTATCAAGTTGATCAAAGTTAGTTATGGCATAGGAGAATGTGTCATGTAAACTTTGAAATTATTATCAAGATAAGTTCATCACAGGTAATGAGAGATCTTCCTAAATTGGTAAAGCCTACTAATACCATATGCAAAGAATGTCATTTGGGAAAAAAAACTAGAATTTCATTTCACATCAAACAGTATTTCCCAAATGAATTGTTTGAGCTTGTCCATACTAACTTGTGTGGTCCTACTAGAATAAGAAGTCTACAATGTTATAGGTACTTCATGTTGCTTATTGATGATTACTCTAGGATGATGTGGGTTACTTTCTTAAGGGACAAATTTGAAGCTCTAGAAAAGTTCAAGATCTTTAATGCTATGGTTGAGATAGAGATAGGTTTGAAGATTAAGTGTTTGAGATCAAATAGAGGTGGTGAATTTACTTTTGGTGATTTTAATTCTTTATGTGAAGAGCATAGGATAAAGAGACAATTATCTGCATCGCAAACTCCTCAATAGAATGAAGTTGTGGAAAGGAAGAATAGGATAGTTCAAGATGTTGCTAGAACTATGGTATTGGAAGGAAATGTCCCTCATATCCATTGGAGAGAAGTTTTGAGTACTATTATTTATATTCTTAACCGTGTACAAATTATAGGTAATACTAGTAAGACTCTTTTTGAGCTATGGTTTGGTCATAAGCCTACAGTTAGATATTTCAAAATCTTTGAGTGCAAATGCTATATTAGGAGAGATGAAGATCTAGGAAATTTTGATGCTAGAAGTGATGAAGGAATCTTTCTTGGTTATTCTACTAAGAGCAAGGCCTACCAGTGCTACAACAAGAGATTGAAGAAAATGGTTGAAAGTGAAAATGTTAAGGTTGGTGAAGACATTGCTAGACCCTCTAGAACCTGTGGATATGATTTTGATGATCAAAATGATAGTACAAAGTGTAGATAGAAGAAAATTATTTTGAGATCTTATTAGATTAAGATTCAAAATTTCACCATCCTCAATGAAGTTACTTGTCAAACATACACATGCAAAATGAATATTCTAATCTAAACAAACATGCCTGTCACCAGGGATTCACTCCATTGTTCTTCTCAATCTCGCATAAGAATGCATGATTTCGAAGGATTTGACTATTGATGGAATGTTGATTGCTCAATATTGCAGTATGACGATATGATGAGAATAACGGAAGAAGAATGTATGAATGATGAAAATATTGCAAAATGAATTTGACAAAGTAATGGTACAAGAAGAAGTCGATCTCAAATGGCTTGTGAGAGGCCGTATTTATAGAGTTTTGACATGGATGAAGAAGAAGGTTTGATTTGATTTGATTTTTGACAAAAGAGGAAATACAACCATGGATGAGATAAGATTCTAATAAAATAGAAAGATATTGATTTCTCATTTTAAAGGAAATAAATCTTGAAAAAGATGAGAAGGATAAGTGATAAATTATCTAATTAAAGAAATTAATTAGATACACAAGAGTTCTGATTTGGAAAGAAAGCGAGAATATCCTTTTAAGATTTTATTAATTAAATAAATATTTGATTTATTTAATTAACGTTGGATTTATGATTTCATTAATTAAATAATATAAATTATTTAATTAATATTAGAAGAATGGAGGGATTATGAAAGGACATGATTTAATTAATTAAATAATATACATTAGAGTAATGGATGGATTGTGAATGAAAATGATTTAATTAATTAAATAATATAAATTATTTGATTGACATTGGAAGAATGGAGGGATTATGAATGAAATTAGTCAAATAAATAATATTTATTCAACTAATTAGATGATGACATGGGTACCTAGGGAGAAACATACTACAAGATGTTGAAATGATGTACTATCGTGACAAAGTATCATAAGAGGACACTTTTGGGTGTCTACACAAAGAAGAGTCAAACTTCAAATCAAGTTCAGATCGCTTTGGTGAATCAAGAAGAACAAGAAGGAGAGAATGGTGAAAGTACATAATAAAGACCTCAAGATCCTAAAATTCAAGAACACTCTAAGATTCCAAGGTATGTGAGATTAAATCATTTAAAAAATCAGATTTTAGGAGATAAGATCAAAGGTGTCCAAACTAGGAGAAGAATTACAAAAGACCATTGCTTAATTTCAAAGGATTATCTAGGGAATGTCAATGAAGCATGCAAAGATGAACATTATATTGAAGCTATGAAATGAAAACTACATCAAATTGAGAATAATAATACATCGATTCTTTTTCCTAGACCTAAAGACAAAAATGCAATTGCAACTAAATGGGTCTTTAGAAACAAACTGAATTAACAAGGTGAAGTTATCAAAAACAAAGAAAGGCTGGTATGCAAAGGATACTCTCAGATGGAAGGTATTGAATTTGAAGAAATGTTTCCTCTTGTTGCTAGAATTGAAGCTGTGAGATTGTTTCTTTCTTATTTTGCTTATAAAAACTATAAATTTTATTAGATGGATGTCAAGTCAAAAATTTTAAATGGTGAATTAGAGGAAGAGGTGTATATTTAGTACCTTAATGGATTTCAATTGACTGATCAGGGAGATATGGTTTGTTAGTCAAAGAAAGAATTATATGGACTCAAAAAGTCCTTTAGAGGATGGTATGCCAGATTGGATAAATACTTGTTGAAGCTTGGATTTAACAAAGGTACTACTGATAGTAATTTGTATTTCAAGATTGATGAAGATAAAGATTTGTTTGTGGAAGTCTTGTTTGATGACATCATTTTTAGAGGAGATGATGGCTTGTGCATGAAGTTTTCTAATGAAATGTAGAATGAGTTTGAGATGTCAATGATTGGAGAATTGAAATTCTTGTTGGGATTGTAAATTATTCAGGTAGATGAAGGGATCTTTATATCTCAGTCCAAGTATGTGAGAGAGTTGTTGAAGAATTTTGGTATGGAATATTCAAAACTAGTCGGTACACCCATGATGATTGGATGTAAGTTGACACAAGATGATGATTCTCTAAAAGAAAATAAGACTAGATACAAATGAATGATTAGTAGATTTCTATATTTGACTCAAACTAGACATGATATCATGAATTTTGTATGCATTGTTTCTATATTTCAGGCCAATCCTAAGGAATCTCATGTGAATGTTGTGAAGAGAATTTTTAGATACTTGAAGGGAACAGTTGATTTTGGCTTATGGTATCTTAAAGATGACGATCTTACTTTAAGTTCCTTTACTGATGCTAATTGGACAAGAGATGTGAATGACATGAAAAGTACCAGTGGTGGAAAAAATTTCTTGGGAAAGAAACTGATTTCATGGTTAAGAAAAAAACATAATGTCATTTTCTTGTCTACTATAGAGGCAAAATATATTGTTGCTACTAACAATTGTACTCAAGTATTGTGGATGAAGCAAATGTTGAAAGATATAAGAGTTGTGTATGATGAACCTACTGCCCTATTATGTGATAACTCAAGTGCTATAAACATTTCTAAGAATCCAGTGTTGCATTCAAAGACCAACCATATATCTATCAAGTACCACTTTTGGAGAGACAAAGTGAGTAATAAGGAAGTCAAATTGGAGTATGTGCCTACTAAGGAAAAAATTGTAGACATCTTTACTAAGCCCTTTCCTAAGGATACTTTTGAGTATCTTAGAGGGAGGTTAGCAGTGATCACCCTCCTAATCAAAACTAAGATTCGTATTCTTTGCATAAGTTTGTGCATTCATAATCATATCTTGATCCAGATTGATGTTGTGGTGGCTGCTACTTAGGGGGAGTAATCAGATGATTCAAATATGTCATTCAGAGCTTGTGTACCTTTTCCATTGATGTCAAAGGGGGAGAAGAGTAATGTGAAAAAATATGAAAGAACAATTTTAACTAAGGGGGAGAAGAGTAATGTGTAAAGGGGATATTGTGATGAGGTAAAAATAACCTTATCATAATAAAATTTGGAAAGCTTACTTTTGCTAAACTCAATCCTAAGACTATGCCAATTTATTAAAATTTAGGATAATTAATTACTTATTTTAAGGAAAATTATGCTTTATTTCTTTCTTTTGATCAATTGAGGAAATATACCAAAGCAGGTTTAATGGGTTGACTTGACCATTTTTGTAGGAAATAACACCTCATCATGCGACTTTTGTAGAAGTTTAACTAGCATGTACATCAAGAGTAATGCTTTCAACCCGCTCCTAGATGCCTGGATGATGCACCGAAGATTTATTTTTTGTTCTTTTAAATTATGTTGTTAAAAACTTTATGGCTCTTCTCGAGCCTTCTTCATGTTTATGAGCTTTAAAGAGATCAAAGTTAGTTTTAAGTTGAGGAAGAATTTTCAATGGCTATCCATGCCATCTAAAATTTAGGATTTAGTTGTAAAGTTTTCTATAAGAATGTAATTTCATGAGTAATGAATAAGACAAAGAGAGTATCGTTATGTTGTTCACATGGTTTTCCAAATACTGTTGAATGAGTTATTTGATTTTTGTCTCTTGATAAATTTGTTGAATCATGAGTGATGATGACTATTCATAATGAGTAGACTCCAAAACTAGTAGCTTATGTGATTTAAAGACAAGGTTTTAACCCAGAGGCTTGCCCACTCGAGGGAAGTAGATTAGATAGATAAGTATTTTTCTGTTTTTTTATTTCATTTGTTTAAACTAGATATTTGTTCAGTAGGAAGTAACTAAGTTTTATAAGGGTTGAGTATGAAGTTCTAGAGCACCATTGTGTTTTTCATTAGTATGAGTTATCTTTCATAATTGATAAAATATTTTATTGTTTAAAATGTTTCATTGTTCATTTACCTATTTTTCTATTTCCATAGTATATCAATTGTTTAGTTTGCTTGTTTCCATGCTTTCTAGTTTAGTTGTGTTACTTTCTAAATTAGTTGCCTTATGCTTTTTAGTTTAGTATTTCTAGTTTTTTTTTTTAGTTAAATAGTTTAAGCCTTAGATTAAGAATTGATTTTGATAGTTTAGGTAAAAACAAAAATTATAAAATGAGTTATCCAAATCATCTTCTTCTGCAAACTGCCTTGGACACTGCCCGGTTGACTAATTGACATTCAATATTCTAAGTAGTAGGACCTAATGATATCCTATAAATTTTTGGTGCCGTTGTTAGGGAGAACACAGTCTTTGTGCTTAAGTGTTATTAGGAGATGGTTTGAATATCAAGTTTTATGCCAAAAAATTCTTAGTTGGCTTCCTTTTCTGCATGGTCTAGAAAAGAGGCCCTCATAGACATTTTATACCAAAGACGCCCCCAAAATATGTACCAATCATACCTAGGGAAGCCCAAGGCTTAGACGACCACACTTCTGAAAAATTATTCAAGGCTACTCCACCCGAGGCTTTCCATTATATACCTATTGAGTGACTAGAAGAACAACTAGTATTAGAGAAATTGTTTTTGAGGAACATACTCTTCTGGACATCATGGGAGATCATAGAGCTGAACCTAACCACAATGAACCACAACCTCCTAATACATTTACCTATCCTATCACGTTGGATGCTGATGATGATACTGTCATGAAGAACATTTCCCCAGTCTTCCTTCCAACCTTCTATGGTTTGTCCTCAGAAGATCACGACCAGTTTCTCTTTGAATTTAAAGTCTTGTGTTAGACATATGATTACAAGGATGAAAACCAAAATTTGAATCTCTTTTCATCAAATTTAAAGGATTCAACAATGTGTTGGTTTATGGGACTAGGTTCTGGAAGTATAACATCTTGGGGGTAGATGGAGATAGTGTTTTTGCAAAAATACCAAAGTTACTATAGGGTAAGTGATCATAAGGAGGAGTTTCTTAAATTAAGACAGAATGAGGATGAAAGCTTAGAGGATTATCTTGATAAGTTCTTCTTCCTCTCCAAAAGATGTGGAGAAATGGCCATTAGCATTGAGATTCTAAAAACAATTTTTTTTAAAGGTCTTGATGATGATGCTAGAAGGAATCTTGATTTAATGGGCAAAGGTGACGTATCTCAGTTACCTCTTGAGGAAATATGTGAGTTATGTCAAAATTTCTCTCGTACACGAGGAGGAATCTAAAAAACCAATCTTTTTAAAGGGTCTAATGAGATAGGGAAGCTCCGCGAAGAAATATCAAATATGAAAACAAACATTCTTGTTCAGTTGAATACCATGTTAGATCGTATTCAAGCTAAAACTCACAATCTGAAGACCTTGTCAATCTATTGTCCTAGGTGTCGAAATAAACACCTATTGCGCGAGTGTCCCTTGGAAAAAATCGATGTTTGTCAACTTTGTGAGCAAAATCATCCAACGAATCAGTGTGAACTTCTATTAGATATCAAGAATACTAAGAAAAAAACCATTCAGGTTGAAGAAGAGATAAATGCCTTAAACTAGCATCGAGGAGGTAATTTCTCTTATGGAAAAAACCCTAATTTTGCATGGAGGCCACAAAATAATTCGGCTCATAATCAATGGGCTCCATCATGGAACCAATCATCTTCACCTCAACCTAACTAGGGAAATCTTTATTGGGGATCCCTTGAATGGACAAACCACACATGGGGAAATTAGCAGTGGTCAAATCAACCCCAACAACAATGGTATCAACAAAATGCTGCCCCCTAATGGAATCGGGCACAAAATCAATTTTATACTAAACCTGGGAGGAATCAACAACAAAATATATTACCTCCAACTCAAAGCCCTCCTTAGAATGAGCAAGTAAACTAACCTTAGCTTCCAGCGCAACCACTGCCCAATCCTAAGAATAATCACCAGAATACTCCAGTCTATTCCACTGAACATGAAAATGTAATAGGGCTTAATGTGATACACTTTGGAAATGTGAAATTACGTTCTGGTCGAACTATTCAAACTCTGACCATTGAAGAGATAGTAGAGGAATCTGAACCTAAAAGTCCCATAAAAGACACATCGTCTAAGCATGATACCACTCCCAAAGACAAAGAGCCTTTTTCAGTGGCAGGAGCTACTGACTTGTCTCATGGAGAGGAAGGTTAATCCTTAATTCAATATAAGGAGGATCTTGTCCCAAAGGAGAAAAGGATGGCACCATATTTGAAACTTTTAAAGTCCATAACTCTGGAAGATACTCTGGAAGTATCCTTAAAAATAGAAACTGCATTAATTCAAGAAATTAAGCAGTTGCAAATTAAAGCTCCTTTATTACAAGCAATAAAGGAAATTCTTGAATTAAACCAGTTAATCAAACAACTATGTATCAAAACACTAGGTAGGAAGCCAAAAAACATAAATACCATTCACATTGATGGTTATTTAGCTAATTTTCTATCTAGAAAGACTATTGCTCTGAAATACGATGATCCTGGGAGTCCACTTATAACAATTACAATCAATGAGGTAGCAATACCAAATGCACTAGTGGATCTTGGGGCAGATATTAACGTGATGACTGTGGATGTAATGGAAAAAATAGGTTTAATTGATTTACGTCCCACAACCACAATCTTACAAATGGAAAATCAGTCTATAACCATCACTAAGGGTGTAATTAAAAACATCCTTGTCAAAGTTGATGGATGGGAATATCTAGTCAACTTCTAGGTAATCCAGTCTCTTACACCTAAGGATAGCTATCCTATAATTATTGGAAGACCTTGGTTGGCTACGGTTGTTGCTAAGATTGATTGTAGGGAAGGGGGAATGACCATTTTGCATGGTCAAGACAATAAATGTTTGTTCTTATACCCCCATGCTAAGCCTACATAGCATAAAAAGGTCTGGGTTGATGAACCTAAGGAAACCAATAGTTCAAAGAGTTTAGCCTCCCTAGCCATGGTAGTAATTAAACATCATGGGGAAGAACTAGAGGAAGAGTTAGTAAGTGACGTTGCACGACATGCTATAACCCTGAACGAGGAAGAAATTATGGATGCTCCAAATATTTTTGGGCAACCAATTGATATAAGTGGAATGGAGCATAGCTATGCTACAATGGGAATGCCTTGTCCCTTAGCAAATATGATTCCCAAAAAAAGTCATTTCTTTGAGGATATCACGAGTTTTCAGTGAATTATACCTCATAGTTGTCCTCTCAACACATTGTTGCGACCTATTTATACTATCACCTTGCTCCATCCTGGAACAAAATCGCTAATGCTATTATGAGGAAAAACTTTGAATATCAATAGGTGGTTGATAGAAACTCAAGAGGATAAGTTGTTTAATGTGTTGGTACAAAGGTCTAAAGCTTTTGCTTGGGATTATACTAACATGAGGGGAATTCACCCAAGTGTTTGTACTCATCACATTTACACCAAAATCGGTATAAGACCTATTCGTCAACTACAGAGGAGACTCAATCCAACACTAAAGGATTTGGTGAAAATTGAGATTGAGAAACTCCTTCACACTGGATTTATTTATCCAATATCTAATAGTAAGTGGGTATCACCTATGGTGGTAGTCCTAAAGAAAAATGGGAAGTGGAGAATCTATGTAGATTATCGAGAACTCAACAAAGCCACTTATAGAGATTATTTTCGCCTACCATTTGTTGATCAGGTTCTGGACAACTTGGATGGGAGGAAATATTTCTCCTTTCTTGATGGAATTAGTTTTTACAATCAGATATAGGTTGCTCCAGAAGATCAAGATAAAACCACATTTACCTGCCCATGGGACACGTTTGCATATAGAGTGCTTCCTTTTGGACTATGTAATGCTCCAATGACCTTCCAGAGGTTCGTTCTTTCTATATTTTCTGCTCTCGTTAATGATTGTGTTGAGGTCTACATGGACGATTTTACAGTCTATGGGTCAACATATGATGAAGCTCTTCAGAACCTAGATCGAGTTTTGCAAGTTTGTGAGGAAAATAGACTATCCCTTAGCCATGAAAAATGTTTGATAATGGTGGAACAAGGAATAGTCCTAGGTCATCATATTTCCTCAGAAGGAATAAAGGTCGACCCTAAAAAAATTGAAATCATCCAACAATTGACTAACCCTCAGAATTAGACAGATGTTCGAAGTTTTCTTGGACATGCTGGTTACTATAGAAGGTTCATTGAAGGCTTCAGTAAAATCGTAGATCCTATGTTTTCTTTTTTATAGAAAGAGGTAGAATTTGTTTGGACACATAAGTGTCAGTTATCATTCGAAACCATAAAGGAAAAACTTGTCTCTGCTCCCATTTTGTGAGGACCAAATTTGAGTATTCCCTTTCATATCTATGTAGATGCTTCTGCTGATGCTATTGGGGCAGTTCTGGGACAAGAAGTTGAGAATGGGGGAAAGTATGCTATATATTTCATCAGTAAAAATCTTACTCTTGCAGAAAGGAACTATACAACAATAGAAAAGGAATTCTTGGATGTTGTTCACGCCATAAAAAATTCCACCACTACATTACGGGGTATAAAGTTACGATTTATATAGACCACATGGTTGTTAAGTACCTAATCAATAAACCTATAGTTAATGGTCAAATTATGAGATGGTTATTTCTCCTTCAAGAGTTTAATTGTACGATTCTTGATAAACCAGGGAAATATAATGCGGTAGCAGATTTTCTGTCACAAATCAAACATGAAGAAGGTGACAATACCCCTGTAAAAGATGATTTCCTAGATGAAAATCTATTTGAAGTTTCTATAAAATTACCTTGGTATGTATATATCGCTAACTATTTAGCTGCTTTAGAGATACCCCATGGATACACGACTAAGAAAAATAAGCATTTAATCAAGGAAAGTGCCCCGTTCAAGTGGATTAATGAAATTCTATTTTGTTGTGGTTGTGACATGATTCTAAGAAGATGTGTGAGAGTGGACGAAACCTATAGCATTTTAAGGGCTTTTCATGATGATCCTTCAGGAGGGCATTACTCCACAAAGAGAACTTCCCATAAAGTCTTAGGTGTCAGATACTATTGGCCCTCAATGCATAAAGACATTAAGAACTATGTTCATCATTGTGATGAATGTCAGGGGGTAGGAAGACCAACTACTTCTTCAAAAATGTCGTTGCTGCCACAGGTAGTTTAAGAACCATTCGAGAAATGGGATTTAGATTTTATTGGACCCATAGATCCATCCTCTCAAGGGAAAGAGTAAATATTGGTTTGCACTGACTACCTGACAAAGTGGGCTGAAGTTGAACCCTTACGTGTAGCTAGGGAAGAGCAAGTCACGAAATTCCTCTATAATAAAATATTCCTTAGATTTGGAGCCCCTCGAACTATCGTCACTGATCAGGGACCCCAATTTATGTCGAAAGTGCTCTTAGCATTTACCAACCATTTTTAGGTAAGCCATAAGAAGTCATCCCCTTACCACCCTCAAGGGAATGACCAAGTATAAGTAACTAATAGAGAGGTCAAATTTTTTTTAACGAAAATAGTTTCCTCTAGAAGAAAAGATTGGGCCAGGAAGCTCCCTGAAGCCATATGGACATACAACACAACTTGGAAATATACAACTGGATTAAGCCCCTATGAGCTCATTTTTGGGAAGAAGTTTCTTCTTCCCATTGAGTTTGAATTACAAACTCTTCGAACAACTATGGAACTAGGTCTGGATTTAAAACTGTAAGTGTGAATAAGTAAACAAGAGTAATGCACTTCTTAATATGACATTATATCAGGGATTAAGCTAATTAAACTATTTAAAATAATAATCTACTGAAAGAGTCATATTAAGAATTGTATTACTCTTGTTTACTTATTCACACTCATAATTTGGTGCTCACCATGGGGCCTAACCCCATATTTTTACAAATTTAATGAAAAGTGTTGCACAGGTTTTCGACGTGTTTTGTTTTAGCGCTTTCGTCAAATACTATAGCGCATCCATGGAAAACTATGGCCCTTTCGTGCTCTATTTCAGTGCTTTCTATTATACTATAGCGCTTCTATGACCTATTTTGGTGCATCGGTGATCCATTTCCAGAAAAGTTGATTTAGCACTTCTATAGCAAAATATGGCATTTTGGTGCGCTGTTTCGACGCTTTCAATTTTAGTGCATTAGGTAAAAGGTATAGCACTTTGGTGGACTATTTTAGTTCTTTTGTAGAATAAATCTGGATCTGACACGACTGAGGCCATAATTTAATTTTTTCATAGTTAGACTAAAATTTATCAATCCTAGGGTAGTCACTTCTGGTTTTTAAAATTTATCAATCCTAGGGTAGCAATTGTTGTTCTAAAATTTATCAATCCTAGGGTAGCCATCACACTTTTACAGTATCAGTTAAAAAGAACATCATGATTTTTGTGAAGCAAAATCTTCACATAGATTAGAAAATTGTCTTTTTGGGCTTAAAACAAAACAAACTTATATGTTGTGCTTGTGTGGTGATTAGGCTTATACTCTCCCCTTAAATGGGTGATCAAAGTGCCAAATTCATCTTTATTTCATGCTATTTATTCTTTTATTTAAATCCTTTAAAAGTTCTATCATAGTGGGAAAAAGTACGCACCCTACGGGAACAACCTAAGTGGGAACGCCTAAAGCCAAGGATTCCAACCCACTATAATAAAAATGCAATTTATTGATGAAAGTCCAACTTGATGGTAGTGAGTAAGATAACCATCTCCAAAATATTTGTTCTAAAGATTGGGAGGCCTCCTAAGGGATTTTATCAATTACCGCACTACACAGAAGCCCTATTTACGAACCATAGAGTAGTATCCCATCGAGTCAATAACCAAACATTGCCATACTCATAGAGCAAGGGGAGGGAAGAATCTTCCCCCAAGACACTCACCATATAATTGCCAAGGACTATTTTCTCAGAGGATGAGAAATCCAACTCTGAGTACGAACTTGGAAACAACAAAAACACAGGCTCCCTCTAGGGGGTGACACGACTATGTGCGTCATCACAATTTCAAGATGTGGGTTATTTGAGTATAATGATGACCTATTTGACCTTAAGTGTGAGTTTCTCTGATTTGTGTATATTTTTCAAAGAAACCAGTAAAATTTAATAAGGACCATTCGTGGTTCTTGAACATACACGATCTATTCAATTTAAGAATAATTATCTCACAATTGCTTGTTGTGTTTTCACAAATTCATTAAAATCAGATTAAAGATCATCCTGAAAACAACAAGTCAAGTTAGGTCAAGAAATTCATGATTCGAAAGTGGAGGTCCACAACGTTTGTCAAGAGAACAATCAAAATGACAAACACAATAAACCTCTTAGGTATCAGGATAATTTAAGAAGAAGGCATTTTCTATATCAAAATCGAAAGATATTTTTACAACATAGAACCTTCATCCACAGATATCATGATTTTTCTAGGGGTCACACTCTTGATTACGCTGTAGAGCCACTCTATTCATGAGGCTTCTTCTAGAGAATATCTCTCACACAATATCACAACCATGTTCAATGCATACGCCAGTCTTATTTTCAACAACCCATGATACAATACGCCACTAGGCCAAATCAAATTATGCAATAAAGAGTCTTGAACAATCAAACCTTGATTTTAGTGCTTTAAAAACCTATTTCAATGCTTTGGATCACTATTTTAGCACTTTCATAAAGTAGCACTTCCGGACACTGTTTTAGCGCTTATAGTAATTGTTCTAGCACTTCCATAAAACAACACTTCCATCACTTTTTACAATGCTTTCAGACACTATTTTAGTGCTTTGATAAAGATAGCGCTTCCATCACCTGTATCAACACTTTTGAACTCTATTCTAGCACTTCAGTGAAATATCACTTTTGTACTCTATTTTAACACTTTCAAAACAAAGAGTTCCAAAATCATACCAACCAGTTTGTCTATCATTTATCCACAATTTTTATCAGAACACAAGTATCTTTTCATCAGAATCACTGTCTAGAGACCAAAATCAGATAAGTCCATACAAGTTTCCACTTTTATCAATTGAAACATAGATCTTGCAAATTAGAAGTGTCAAATCAAATACACAATCGATTACTACACTTAAGTTTCATCATTAGGATATCATCATCCTTTATCATGAAACAAAGTATAGTAATCCAATTTTTAAACTAGTCTTATCAATAAGATCGGTCATCTTATTCGACTTTGTTAAAAATTCACTTGCCATTTTTCTAGCTTAGAAGATCAACATTTCGGAAGAAAGAGTAAACATTTGTATGCCAATCTTCACTAGGTCCTAAAAAAAAAGACTCTTAGAGAAAGAACTTGAAACATCCCAAACAATGGCTAAAGAAAATCCTTGGAACAGTCTACACCAAAATTATAAAAATGAAATAACTCCAGAGGATATTCAAACAGCCCAACAAGATCCCAAATTCCATAAATTTATGGAAAAGATTTTAGAACAAGACATATATATTTATCTCTTGATCTTAGCTGAATCAGGGGCTAACCTTCCCAAAGACTTCAATGTAAATCGTCTAAATGAAGCACCTAGAACAAGTGAGAGTGAAATACTACAATCCACACAACGAATAGATCTGGTTGTTACTTTAACATCCGAAATGAAAATGTTACAACAACAGATACAGGATATGATGAAAGGGAGTACCAAAAGGTATGAGATATAAGAAATTTTTCCTTATCCTTTTGATGCAACAGTTGGCATGATACCTTTTCCTACACCATAATTCCCCAAGTACAACAAGTACAATGGAAGAACGGATCAAATCGATCATATCTGGGAATTAAAAACTATGAGCTTAGAGTTTGCCCAAGAGGAAACTTACTTAATGAGATTATTCCCAAGAAGCTTGGAAGGATCATGTATGGAATGGTTTTCAAAATTACAACTAGGAATCAAGACTTTTGAAGAACTTGTCAACAGGTTCATCTCTCAGTATTGTTTTAACATCCAAGACGATGTTACAATAAAGGATCTTTATAACCTAAAACAAAACAAAGGGGAGACATTCTTGTCTTTTCTAGAAAGATGGTGACGATTTTTCACGAGATATCCTCGATCCATTCCTGAGGAAGAAAAGATGGAGTTGTTCATTGACAACTTGACAGAGGAAATGAGTTACAAACTTGAATTGCAATGCCCTCCCACATTCAAGAAAGTAATAGAAAATAGACTTAAAATCGAAGAAGTGCTAGTCAAAAGATGAGTTATCAAGCATTTCAATGATAATTTAAATAACACAAATAACTACTCCAATCATTACTCAAATAGTGATAAACCAAAATTTTAGCAAAAGAACTGAAACACAACTACCAATGAAACAACAAATGATTCACAAAATGTCAAACTGGTTTTTAACTTGACAACATCTACTTCAAAGAATCAAAACAATGATCAAATTTTCAAGTCAAATATCATATAGAACAATGAAATCACAAAACCAGAGTCATACCAAAAACCATCAAACCAGCGTCAGTTCACACCCTTAGGCTAAACTTTGGAATCAACAATGAAAGAAATAGTCACTAGTGGTCTTATCACAACATGGGAAGCAAGGTTTTGGGATCCAAAGGTCAAACCACCATGGTGGAATAATTCAGATTACTGCAACTTCCACAACAATAAAGGTCACAAAACTAATGATTGCATGGAGTTAAAACACACAATTCAAAATCTGATCGACAATGACAAGATATATGTGGAGGGACCCCAAAATAATAATGGTCATTCAGCCTTCAAGGATCCTTTACCAAACTATGATAAAGGAGCATCATCATTTGCAAATAAAAAAGGAAAGAACATCAATCATGTCTATGACAAAACAATCCTTTGTCTTTCTGAAGTAGAGATTGATCACATAGTTAGTAATAACATTAATGAACACAAAACCAATGACACTACCCCTTTGGATTTGATCCCAAGCATAAAAAACTCTAAAAATCAAATCAACATCTTAAAAATCAGAGACCATCGAGACTATCAACCAACAAATGTAATGACTAGGGGGCAATCCAAGGTAGTTTTAAAGGGAGTTGGGCCAAAAAACGCATATCCACCTCCATCTCATTACAACATTGTTGGTCAACTTCAAAACATTCCAGCACAAATATCAATACTACAACTCCTCAAACTATCTCCATCACATAAGGAGGTTCTAGAACAAGCACTAGTTGTCACTATGGTACCGAATAATCTAGATATTTTCCAATTCCAAGATATGGTTGGGAATTTGAATACCCCACATTGTCTATCATTCTCTGAAGAGGATGATGTCTCACTCAACCATCCCCACAATATTGCACTCCATATCAAAGTCTTGATCCACAATCATCATGTCAAAAGAGTCTTAATAGATGAGGGAGCCGGTTTGAACATTTTCACTCTAAAGTTAATCCGTGCACTAGGGTATTCTGATGATGCTATTGTTTCCCGAAGGAAAATGATTATAAAAGCATATGATGAGGAAGAGAGATCTTCAAAGGGACTAATTGTGTTACCAATTAAAGTGGAACCAATGATGAAACACATAGGATGTCAAGTATTGGAAAAGGAGTTAACTTATAACATACTCTTAAAATGTCCCTAGATCCATGAAATGCAGGAAGTACCTTCCACATATCACGAATGCTTAAAATTCTCGGTAAATGAATAGGAGCTTACTATATCTATCGATTATAATCACCCATAGCATTGTGACACACTTAGAAACTCTCAAGATACCTTTGTGCCTCACAATCAGGAAGCATCTAGTTCAAACTCATCAAATGAAGAAAAATGTCCCAATATCATCACCAAATGGGTAGAGAAGAAGGATAAATAAAAAGATACAAATCTTGATGACACACAAGTAACAGACAATTCAGATCCCAAAACTTCTTTATCACATAAATTTTAAGAGAAGTTCCAGCTAATAGATAAAGGAAAGGGGCAATATTCTATGGAGTAATCACTTAATATTTCACAATTAATGCCATCTCCAAAAACATATGGTCAACCATCAATGATAAAACATCAAAAATCACTACCTGTCACGACTCTAGAAGAAAGGTTTGTAATATTTTGTACCATAGAGGACGAGTCAGAAAATAAAGCAATCCTTGATTGGTTATACAAAGATGAAGAACCATCGACATCAAATGACAGTATCAAGAATGCCAATATTAATACAGACAAATATGGCAAAGGGAAAACTATCCTAGAAAAATGGGTTAAGAGGTGAAAGGACCTATTGGTTTAAGAAAGGAAGGAATAATTGAGCCTATTCAGCCACTCACTCTCCAATCAAAAGACAAGATGGGACTAGGATACTCTAAAGAAGAAAAACAAGAGATGACAAGGAAGATTGTAGAAAGAATCCTTTAGCTTAGAGATAGCTCGTAAATGGATTCAAATGAATATGAGTGGGATTTGTGCTCTGGTTTATCTTGCACCGATATTCAAATTGATGTAATATAACAATATGCACCTATGAGTGAGGAGGGAAAAGGCTTTGGGGCTAGACCATTCATAGCAGGATCACTAAGTATCGATGACTCAAGTAGGCACAAATAGACCTCAAGTTAACTAGACGATCTTGAAGAAGGTACCATCATTGACCTCAATATTCTGATAAACAACTATGACAAAATGGCTGTCCAAACCCTTACATCCATCAACCTAAATAAATCTGATGACCTCATGCAATTAATCCACCCAAAACTTGTTGACTGGGAACCTGTCGAACCTCTGATTGTACTTATATTTGAAAACGATGATGCCATCATGAATTTCCTATGTCATGAAGAACTTGGTATGAGTTCTATTTGTAATACTCGTAATAACATGACTTGGTAGGAGGGTGTCAAATCTTCTAGTTGTAAAAGTAAAAATAGGGATAATAGATCTCATGGTGAAAACTGTTTTATGGCAGCATTAGATCTGGAAAAAGATAAAATAAAGAACATATCTAACGGTGAAAACCTCTATGAGGCACTGAAAGATGGGAAATTTAACACTCTTCCAAAATATTATCATGAGCGATCATCAATTCTGGTGGAACCAACACAGTCTGTTAACATCGGTACTGAAGAGAAAGCACAAATCCTACATTTGGCAGAATCCATGATGGATCAAGAGAGACTGAAATTTGTCAAATTCTTTAAGGAAAATAGCATCAAATTTGCTTGGTCATATTCTGATATGCCAAGTTTAGATCCAAATTTACTCATGCATCATTTGTCTTTGCCCGCAAGGATCAAGCTTGTCAAGCAAAAATTAAGAAAAATGCATCCCCACATCGCATTAATGGTAAAGAAGGAGCTAAAGAAATTGTTGAATGTTGGATTCATCAGGTCTATAGACTATGCCAAGTGAATATTAAACATTGTACATGTTTCAAAGACAGACAAAAACATAAGGATATGTACGGATTTTAGGGACCTGAATAATGCATGCCTGAAGGATGATTTTCCATTATCAAATATAGACATCATTGTGGACTTGACGGAAGGGCATGCCATGTTGTCAGTCATGGATGATTTTTAAAGATATAATTAAATAAAAATAGCTCCAGAAGATCAAGAAAAGATGGATTTTACATGTCCATGGGGAACCTTCTATTGGAATGTCATGCGATTTGGTCTAAAAAACATAGGAGCCACCTACCAAAGAGCAATGACAACAATATTTCATGATATGATGCACACCTTCATGGAGGATTACGTGGATGATGTCTTGGAAATATATGGTACTAGGGAACGACATCTACATATTCTAGGAAAAATCTTCACATGACTAGAGAAATTCAATGTCAAGTTAAACCCCAAGAAGTGTGTCATTGGGGTCATATCAGCAAAACCTTTGGGATACATTGTCCCAAAAAAATGCATTGAAGTGGATCCAAAAAAAGTCAAAGCAATTATGGATATGTCACCTCCTAAGAATATCAGTCAACTCAGATCACTATAGGGAAGGTTTGAATCAATCAGAATATTTATCTCCCACCTAGCAGACAAAAGTCATCCTTTCAAATATTTGTTGCATAAAAATGTGGTTTTTAAATGGGATAATGGGTGTGAAACAACATTCAATCAAATAAAACAATATCTGATGTCACCACCCATTCTCATGCTGCCAATAGTAGGAAGACTTTTGATATTCTACATTGCAGTGAAAAATATCTCTTTGGGGGCACTATTAGCACAAGAGGATTATGAACGAAAATAACACACCATCTATTATATCAATAAAAAATTAAATGGCTATGAAATAAAATACAATTTCATAGAAAAATATTTCTTGGTAGTAGTGTTTTCTACTCAACAGCTAAGACACTATATGTTGACTCATATAATCAAGCTAATAGCAAACATCGACCCTCTAAAATATCTACTCAGTAAAGCTACCTTAAGAGGTAGACTGGCAAAGTGGGTTATGCTATTAAGTGAATTTTCCATTCAATATTTGGAGAGAAAAGAAATCAAGGGGCAGACAATCATTGAACAATTAGCAGAGGCTCCTTTACTAGATGGCCAACCCATGACCATGGAGTTTCCAGATGCGAACATTCTAAAAGTGATGCCACAACAATGGATATTATATTTTAATGGATCATACACACAACAAGGATCTAGAGCAAGAATTTTTTTCATCAATCCACAGGGACACACCATTTCTAAATCATGCAGACTGATGTTTCAATGTAAAAATAATGTGGTAAAATATGAAGCATTGATAATTGGGGTCAAGATAGCAATTGAATGGAGAATCAAAGACTTACAGGTATATGGGGACTCTCAACTAGTCATTTATCAAGTGAATAACGAGTATCAAACAAAGGATGAAAATTTGATGCCCTACAAGCAACAAATAGATGATCTGAAACAATTTTTCATCAATATCAAGTTTGATCAAATTCCAAGGGTAGAAACAAAGCTACGGAGGCTATGGGCACAATTGCTTCATTGTTACAATTGCCAGAGAAATGTGGTTGTTATTAGTTTATGGTAGAACAAGTATCAAGTCCTTCCCATAATAATTCAGAATCCACTACCATATGCCATCTAGAAACCATTGAAACCTCTATCTACAAAAAAACCAATGCTTACCTAAAAGACAATATCCTTCCTCTAGATTTGTCTAGGAACCAAAAATGAAGCTTCATCCGCCAATTTTCTCGACATAATTTAATCAAAAACATTCTTTATCATTGAGGTCTTGATGGTACCTTACTCCGATGTCTAGAACACAACGAATCTGAAATGGAAACATGAGAGGTTCATGAGGGTATTTGTGGCACTCATTTGAGTGGGATAACTCTATCTAAGAAACTCCTCCATTTGGGATATTATTGGCCATGCATGGAGAAATAATCTTATCAGTTTTTCAAGAAATGTCAAAAGTGTCAGGTTCACAGGAATCTGATTCATGCACCAGCTCAAGAACTACATCCCTTTACAACAACATGGCCCTTTTGTCAATGGGGACTAGATCTAGTAGGAAAAATAAATCCCTCTTCATCCAATGGACACAAGTTCATTATAACAACTACAAAATATTTTACAAAATGGATAGAAGTAGTGCCTCTTACAACAATCATGGGGAAGCAAATTTCCTCTTTCATCTTAAATTACATAATTTGTTGATATGGCATCCCTCAAACCATTATCACAGATAACAGATGACCTTTCAAAAACCAGGATGTCCAAGAACTATGCGAGAAATTTCATATCCAACATCGTTTTTCAACACCATACTATCCTCAAGGGAATGGCCAAGTAGACGCCTCTAACAAAACAATCCTAAAAATTCTCAAAAAGACGCTTTATGATGTTGGACGTGATTGGCATGTTCAACTCAATCCTACACTATGGACCTACAGAACAAGTATCAGAACACCAACAGGAGCTACACCATATGCCTTGGTATATGGATCAGAGGCCATACTACCCATCAAAGTAGAGATTTCATTCATTCGTGTATCACTCAGAGGAATCATTTCAGATGGAGATTATAGGGTATCTAGGCTATAGGAATTGGAGTTGTTAATCATCTAATGGATTATCAATAGAGAATTTTGAGGAGTTACAATCACAGAGTAAAATCGAGGGTCTTTCAGGTTGGTGATATGGTCTAAAAGAGAACCCTAGGAATCAACAGGACAATGAAAAGAAAGGAAAATTTGAGCCTAATTGGCTAGGACCTTTTGTCGTCATATCAGTGTATGGATGAGGGGCTTATCAACTATCAACATCAGAAGGTGATATGTTTGATGAACCTATCAATAGTATTTATCTCAAAAAATTATAAACTTGACTCTCCTAGTGCATGGGTCAAACTTCTGAAAAAGGGTTTCCTTGATGAAAACCTAGAAAATAGGCATCTTGGCAATAGGAGAAAAAGAAAGAAAGATAAAAGATAAAAATATACAAAGAAAAGGAGTGTAATCAAAACATATGGTGAAAACCTAGAAACAGGCATCATCTGTAATTCTAAAATCAGCTTTCCCATCTATTTTGAAACACATTCGGATAATTAGTCTAGCAGTCGTTACCATTTCATGTCATGTCATTAGTCTTGCCATCATTTCAGCCATTATCAAATCATGTCACATGGTCATGTCTCACTCTAGCTTGGGGGAAACATTTGGATATCATTAGGGGCAAAAAAACATTGGTCTCACCAAATGGGAAAACAACAGTATAATAGAAAACAAAAACAATCTTCAAAACGCAACTTTAATCACCATCAAAAAGGCATAACACATCTTTATCAAATCAGAAAATCCAAAAAAACAAGTCAAAAAGTCAGTCTAGAAGAGAAAAATCCAAAAACATAGGTCTGTGTCAGTCGAACTACATGGTCTTTGCATGTGTAACGTAGGCAAGGCTAATCATGGATTAGCCCCCAAGACCCCTAGGATAAGTTAGTAGGTTAGGTCTTTGGGAAAAATCTTGAAAAACACAAAAGCATCACAAAATCAGGATGTATGATCTAAAATATGAATAATGATGGAAACACTCTAAGTAAAAGATGGACAATTTATACTTTTTGATTATCATTTCTTTGGAGTAACTCGATGATGTATTGCAATAGAGAAACAAGGAAAAATAAGGATATTTTTATTATCTGCTAACTATAAATTAATCATATAAAGGTGTGAATTATTGGGGGATGTGCTATGCAAATGTATCACCGATGACATTCAGAATTCACACACTAAAACCTATTAATCTCTGCCTATTTATGCAATGAATGCTCAGCTCATCTCGGTTCAATTATACCTAGATTCTTGTGTTCGCTTGTAATATCAAAAATCATGAAAGTAGTACTCAAGTCGTCATTGGTCTAATACATATCATTGACGCTTGTAGTAACTTTCAACATCCAATAAAAAGCTCTATGATGATACCAAGCACAAATTGTTGTTAAAATGACAATGGATTTGCATATAGTTACATGATAAAAATAGACTACATTCATTATAAATTCATTATCTGCAGAGAATTTGTTGCATAAGGGATTCCAATCAACGATTATATTTTCTACAAATATGACTGAGTATACTTGACATAAATCCAAAAATCATCAAAAACATATTAAAGTCATCATTTCATCATTGATCATTAATGCATTTTAACATCAAATAGATTTGCATTTATCATTATTATTCATCCATATCATTATTATCATTTGATCAAATACATCCATACATTATTTCATGTCATTTATTATCCAAACATCATCAATTTTAATTATTATCATCAACATAAAAAAAATATAAGTCATATCATTATTATTCATACATCATAGATCATCATTTTGAAATTCATACATTACATCATACATCCATATATCATATAGTCTGCATTTCATTTTTCATCATTTTATCAGCATCTCATTTAAAATAAAAAGAATTTATCATAACATCATCACATTGAAATAAAATCATTCATATAGAACATCATAAAGCAACATCATCACATAATAAATGCATCCATCACATAGAAATCTTAAACCATCATAAGATCAAATAAACTGCATCATATATATATCATCAGTGTCAAGTATACAAGGAAGTCTGAAATAAAGATACATCATAAAAAATGAGCTAAATCATAGTATACATCATATCTCAGAAAGAATATCTTAAAATCACAATAACATCTATGATCTGGTATTGCCAGAATGTGTGGGCCCAATGGAACCAGTACCATCACCACCCCCAAAAGTACCAGGATCTTTGGGATCTCTCCGTAGAGGTTGTGTCACACCCTCACTGATGGTCCAGGTGTGAGTCCGACTAGATCTCGATAGGGCATAGCTGAATCTATGCTCGGCAGGGACTACATCATGATATCTACCTTTGTAGAACTCTACCCCTCGGTCGGCCCGCAAAACCTCTCTCATGAAATTTGAAACTGAGGTACCATCGACTACTCTCTATAAAGTCTTGGTTGTCTCTTGTGCCCTCTCGACAATATATCGGGCACTGCCTCACTTGGCTGTCAAGGTGGCAACCTGAGTCTGAACAGTGGCCAATTATCCCTGTACCTCCGCTAGTGCCTGTGCATGGGCCTAAGCTTGAGTTTGCATCTAAACCAACAAACCCTAGGCATGTACCAACTATCCCTACAACATCTGTACCTATTTCTGAAGACCTACAATCTATCTCTGGTGATCAATCAATGGTACTGCCACTAATCACCTCTTACGAGGCCTACAAGATGAAGGACCAACACTGACTAGTCCAGCCCCTCTGACACCTCCACTGCCACCATCACTATCATCTCCACTGCTACTACCACCATTATTGCACTCATAACTGCTACCTGATGCAGTATCAACCCCACTATCTTCTGAAACCTCGATAGCATCCTCCGCAATAGGTAACGGTGCTAGATCATCTAGAACGGTGATGCGAGGCTACGACATCAATGCCAAAAATACAGCATACTACCTTGTCACTACCGCCTCCACAATATCTCTTCGCATGTCCCAGGCTGATGGCTGCAGAGCCCTGTATCCCACTACTAATTTCTCATATGACAAGCATATCCCCCAATCAGGTACATCACTTAGTCGCCTAGCATAGTAGGCTACCCCCTTGTGGCATACAATGTACAATGCCATAACCAAGCACGACATCATCCTCATCCCACTGCTCACAATCTAAGTATGACCGCAAGACAATGCTCTTAATATGATCAAAAAATCCACTTCAATGCTCCAACTTACCCATACGAGCCTAGGTAAGCCGACCTCTATACCAAAACACATACGGTCTATCTACTAGTCTATCCATAACTGGAAATGGTCGAGCAATGGAAAAATGCTCCCATGCCCACACCTGTAACAAGGTTAGCCCTACTGATAAACTATGTGTCCCAAGGTATACTAGTGAATGTAGGTCGTGGTAGAGATGTGCCAGCATACACATGCCCCAAGCTTATCTCGTACCATGTATGACCATGCTCTCTAGAATTCAGCCCCAACCCACCAAGAATCCCTTTGACTTGCGATTAGGGCAAAGGAAACCTCCAATAATCTAGCAAGGATTGTTGGTAGGGAAGCATAGGCATCCACAATCGTCCTCCATTGGACACTTAGACCTATAATATGTTGATCCTCAAACACTCCGCAAAGATCATCTCTCCCACCAGCCTCATGAGAATCATACACTACAATCTCGCCCATGAAGGCAATCTGCAGAATCCGCCACACATCCTTGGGTGTGACCATTATCTCACCAGTGGGTAAATGAAAGATGTTATGATCACTATGCCACCTCTCAGTCAAAGCAATAAGAAGACCTCGATTAATCCTAATCTGGGGCATGTCAAGTAAACTCGTAAGGCCACATCGACCTATGACCTAAATCTCATCTGGTGTTAGATGAGGTATCAAATCGGAAGTCCAAGGAAATCTCTCTCACATCTAGAGATTACCCAGATGCTCCTATCATCATAAAAAATTTGGAATCAGTACACTATGTCATTGAAAAAATCAAAATTCATTCTACTTTCAAGTCTAATCAAAATTTGGTATGAATTTTCAATCAAAATTTATGAACAAACATCAACAAACCTCACCTATCATGAGGTTCATTACAACATTATCTAATATCAAATATCATGAGATTTATCAGATATGAATCATTTCCTTTCCTATCATGAGGATCATCACAAATAGGATTCCTTCTCGCCTATCATGAGAATAAGTCTTATTTAAATCAAAAAAATCAACAAACATCAAGAATTTGGACTACTCAATCATACCAAATCAAAGAATGGACATGATCAGAATTGGCGAAATCAGAATGAAACTAAATATGTCATTCTAACATGGATGCTCTATAATAGGCATCCAAAGCACTAAAAGTGCAAAGTGCTACTTTATCACATGGATGTGCTATAATAGGCACCCAGAGTGCTAATTTATCAAAGCATTGTTTTATCGCATCAATCCGTTGTTTTATAATTGTAAGTGTGAATAAGTAAACAAGAGTAATACACTTCTTAATATGATATTATATCAGAGATTAAGCTAATTAAACTATTTAAAACAATAATCTACTAAAAGCATCATATTGCTCTCTATCTCCAAAGATTTATTAAATCACTATGGCTCTCAAATCGTGTGAGCACTATGACTATTAAAATGACAATCTAGATAACAAGAAGGATGGTAATAATATTTATATGATCAAAAGAAACTAATGTAATATGCATTGACTTGAAAACTGATAAATGTAGCTACAGGAGGCAGCCATGATTGTGATGCTAAAATCCTTGAATGCTTGATTGTTGGATGCTTGATGATTGATGATTGATACTTGAATTCTTGTAGAGTAAGATTGCATAAGCTTGATAATCTAGGATCCTTTTCTTGGTTGAATGAAGCTTTATTTATAGATTTGATGGTTGTAGAAATGTACAGGGATGACAAAGAGAGGCTTGGATTCAATCTGGAGGATTGAATGGTGAGAGATGGAGGAAATTGAGAGAATTTTGGAGATTGTCTCTACCCATGAAAACACCAGGCAAGAGAAGAGGAAAGATTGATGGAGGAGGATTGAGAGAAGAATTTAGAATTTGTCTCCAAAACTACCCGTGAAGTTTCAAAGCATTAATTTTGACATAATTTTGACATAAATTAGACATAGGATATCTAATTCAATTTTGAGGAAATATGGAGGAATATTCCTTATGCCTTAATTTAAATATTTTTGATTTATTTAAACTAGCAAAAGAGGAATAAATAATTTAATAACACAAACTATAAAAGTTATTTATTAAATTAAACAGAAGAATATGGCAATTAATCAATAAAGTATTTAGTTTAATATTGATGTGATAAAATAAAATAGGAAAATCATAATTAAATCAAACAAAGTATTTAATTTTTTTTATTTAATTAAGATTAGAAGAATTAAAAGGATTTAAATGTGAATGTGAACTATATAAATAAATATTTCTATTTATTTAACCAATAGAGGAATTTAGGATAATTAATCAAATAATTCATATTTAATTAATCGGATTCTCTAGACCAATTTTAGGTGTATACATTTTCCCCCTCTTTGAATTGATGTGTTTACGTGTTGCTTCAAAGAGAATTTTGCTACTACTTTCAGTATTGATGAAAAAAGATTTAGTATGCCCGAGACATGCCCCAGATATTGATTTTTAGATGATTGTCGATAATATGCCACCTTGGGAGATAAATTAATGATTGATGATTTTTATTTTTATTTTTAAATTTCCATGATAATTTGATGAAGAAATAATCTATCTCCCGAAAATGATGAAGAAAGTAGAGCCCACGAATGAGTTTCAATTAATTCCATGAATAAAATTAATTAAAAATAAATAAAACCCATCAAAATCACTTTTTCCAAAGTTATATAAAGTCCAAAAGGTCATTTTCAAAGTCATATGCACCTTTTGACTTTCAACACCCAGTGAGAGAGACATTTCAGCCAGCTGGAGCAAGATGCCAATCCCTTACCACACACATCATTTCAAGCGTGTTCAACGTCACCAGTGGTCAGTCGCCTACGGACCTCTGGTATGTACACATAAACCTCCTCGTTTTTTGTGAATTTTTGTATTTTATGGATTTTAATGCTTTAGGCATGTTTAAGTCTATTTTAGCACTTCCAAGTCACGCTGTAGAGATTTGCACTCCGGTGTAGCACTTTTATTAACTATTTTAGTGCTTTTGAGATTTAGCGCTTGCGTTATTTTCTCTAGCGCTTTCATAGTATAGAGTAGTGCTTTCATGAGTTAGCGCTTAAGTAGTTTGAATTAGTGCTTTGATGCTGGATTTTAGTGGCTAGAATGTTCTAGTGCTTTGATTTTGTATCTTAGCGCATCGATGGTTTGTTATAGCACTTCTGGTAAAGCAACCCTTTGATGGACTATTTTAGCGCATTGATGCGGTAAAACAACACTTTGGTAAAGTAGCGCTTTGGGTGCCTGTTATAGCGCATCCATGTGATAAAGTGACACTTTGGATTTTTACTGCTTTGGATGTTTTTTATAGCGCATCCATGTCAGAATGGTAGATTTAGTTTCATTTTGATTTCTCCAATTCCGATCATGTCCATTCTTTGATTGGTATGATTGATTAGTCCAAATTCCTTATGTTTGTTGATTCTGTTAATTTAAGTAAGACTTATTCTCATGATAGGTGAGAAGAAATCCTATTTGTGATGATCCTCATGATAGGCAAGGAAATGATTCATATCTGATAAACCTCATCATAGTTGAGATTAGATAAAGTTTGTAATGAACCTCATGATAGGTGAGGTTTGTTGATGTTTTTTCATGAATTTTGATTGAAAATTCATACCAGATACTTATTAGACTTGATAGTAGAATGAATTTTGATTTTTTCCATGACATAATGTATTGATTCTAAACTTTTTATGGTGATAGGAACATCTGGGTAATCTCCAGATGCAAGAGAGATTTCTTTGGTCCTACCGATTTTATATCTCATCTAACACCAGATGAGATTTAGGTCATAGGTTGATGTGGCCTTATGATTTTACTTGACATGCCCTAGATTAAGATTAATCGAGGCCTTCTTGTTGCTTTGGCTGAGAGGTGGCATAGTGACCATAACACCTTTAATTTACCCATTGGTGAGATGATGGTCAGAATCGAGCATTCATGGCGGATTTTGCAGATTCCCTTCATGGGCGAGATTGTAGTATATGATTCTCATGACGCTAGTGGGAGAGATGCTCTCTGCAGAGTGTTTGAGGATCAACATATCGTAGGTCTGAGTGTCCGATGGAGGACAATTGCGGATGGCTACACTTCACTACCACCTGTGCTTGTTGGATTTATTGGAGGTATCCTTTGCCCTGATCGTAGGTCAAAGGGATTCTTGGTGGGTTGGGGATGGATTCTAGAGAGCATGGTCATACATGGTACAAGATACACTTGGGGGATGTGTATGCTAGCACATCTCTACCACAACCTACATTCAGTGGTATACCTTGGACGTAGTTTATCAAGAGGGGTGACCTTGTAACAGGTGTGGGCATGGGAGCATTTTTGCATTCCTCGAACATTTCCAATTATGGATAGACCAGTAGGTAGACCGTATGTGTTTCGGTATAGAGGTCACCTTACCTAGACTCATATGGGTAAGTTGGAGCATTAGAGATGAGTTTTCGATGATATTGAGAGCGTTGTCTGGCGACCGTACTTAGATTGTGATACAAGAGTAATACACTTCTTAATACGACATTATATCAAAGATTAAGCGAATTAAACTATTTAAAACAATAATCTACTGAAAGCATCATATTTCTCTCTATCTCTAAAGATATATTAAATCACTATGGCTCTCAGATCGTGTGAGCACTATGACTATTAAAATGACAATCTAGAGAACGAGAAGGATGCTGATAATATGTATATGATCAAAATAAACTAATGTAATATGGATTGACTTGAAAATTGATAAATCCAACTACAAGAGGAAGCCATGATTGTGATGCTAAAATGCTTGAATGCTTGATTATTGGATGCCTGATGATTGATGCTTGAATTGTTGCAGAGTAATATTGCATAAGCTTGATAATTTGAGATCCTTTTCTTGGTTGAATGAAGTTTTATTTATAGATTTCCTGGTTGTTTAAATGCATAGGGATGACAAAGATAGGCTTGGCTTCAATCTGGAGGATTGAATTGTGAGAGATGGAGGAGATTGAGAGAATTTTGGAGATTGTCTCTACCCATGAAAACACTAGGCAAGAGAAGAGGAAAGATTGATGGAGGAGGATTGAGAGAAGAATTTAGAATTTGTCTCCAAAACTTCCCGTGAAGTTTCAAAGCATTAATTTTGACATGATTTGGACATAAATTAGACATAGGATATCTAATTCAATTTTGAGGAAATGTAGAGGAATATTCCTTATGCCTTAATTTAAATATTTTTGATTTATTTAAATTAGCAAAAGAGGAATAAATAATTTAATAACAGAAACTATAGAAGTTATTTATTAAATTAAACAAAAGAATATGGCAATTATTCAATAAAGTATTTAATGTTTATTTAATTAATTTAAGACTGATGTGATAGAATAAAATAGGGAAATGATAATTAAATCAAACAAAGTATTTAACTTCTTTTATTTAATTAAGATTGGAAGAATTAAAAGGATTTAAATGTGAATGTGAACCATATAAATAAATATTTCTATTTATTTAAATAGCAGAGGAATTTAGGATAATTAATCAAATAATTCATATTTAATTAATCGGATTCTCCAGACCAATTTTAGGTGTATACATTTTTCTGCTCTTTGAAGTGATGTGTTTATGCTTTGCTTTGAAGAGAATTTTGCTACTACTATTTTGCTGCTACTTCCAGTATTGATGAAAAAAATTCAGTAATGCCCAAGACATGCCCTAGATATTGATTTATAGATGATTGTTGATAATATGCCCCCTTGGGAGATAAATTAATGATTGATGATTTTTAAGAATTTTTGAATTTCCATGATGATTTGATGATTCTATGATGATTTGATGAAGAAATAAATTATCTCCTGAAAATGATGAAGAAAATAGAGCCCACGAATGAGTTTCAATTAATTCCATGAATAAAAGTAATTAAAAATAAAATAAAACCCACCAAAATCATTTTTTCAAAAGTTATATAAAGTTCAAAAGGTCATTTTCAAAGTCATATGCACCTTTTGACTTTCAACACCCAGTGAGAGAGACATTTCAGCTAGCTAGAGAAGGATGCCAATCCCTCACCATACATACCATTTCAAGTGCGTTCGACATCACCAGTGGGCGGTCGCCTACGGACCTCTGGTATGTACCCATAAACCTCCTCGTTTTTTATGAATTTTTGTATTTTATGGATTTTAATGCTTTAGGCATGTTTAAGTCTAGCTTAGCGCATCCAAGTCACGTTGTAGAGATTTGCACTTCGGTGTAGCACTTTCACTAACTATTTTAGCATTTTGAGATTTAGTGCTTGTGTTATTTTCTCTAGCGCTTTCACAGTATAAAGTAGCAATTTTATTAGTTAGCGCTTAGGTAGTTTGAATTAGCGCTTTGATTCTGGATTTTAGCGCCTAGAATGTTCTAGTGCTTTGATTTGGTATCTTAGAACATCGATAGTTTGTTATAGCGCTTGTGGTAAAGTAGCACTTTGATGGACTATTTTAGCGCATTGATGTGCTAAAACAACGCTTTGGTAATGTAGCACTTTGGGTGCCTGCTATAGCGCATCCATGTGATAAAGTGACGCTTTGGATTTTTAGTACTTTGGATGCCAATTATAGCGCATCCATGTCAGAATGGCAGATTTAGTTTCATTCTGATTTCATAAATTCGAATCATGTCCGCTCTTTTATTTGCTATGATTGATTAGTGCAAATTCCTGATGTTTGTTCATTATATTGATTTAAATAAGACTTATTCTCATGATAGGTGAGAATAAATCCTATTTGTGATGATCCTCATGATAGGCAAGAAAATGATTCATATTTGATAAACCTCATGATAGCTGAGATTAGATAATGTTGTAATGAACCTCATGATAGGTGAGGTTTGTTGATGATTGTTCATGAATTTTGATTGAAAATTAATACCAAATATTGATTAGACTTGACAGTAGAATGACTTTTGATTTTTTCCATGACATAATGTATTGATTCTAAAAATTTTATGATGATAGGAGCATCTGGGTAATCTCTAGATGCGAGAGAGATTTCCTTGGTCCTACCAATTTGATACCTCATCTAACACCAAATGAGATTTAGGTCATAGGTCGATGTGGCCTTACGATTTTATTTGACATGCCTCATATTAGGATTAATCAGGGTCTTTTTACTACTTTGGCTAAGAGGTGGCATAGTGACCATAACACCTTTCATTTACCCATAGGTGACATGACAGTCACAACTGAGGATGTGTGGTGGATTCTGCGGATTCCCTTCATGGGCGAGATTGTAGTATATGATTCTCATGAGGCTGGTGGAAGAGATGCTCTATTTAGAGTGTTTCAGGATCAACATCTTGCAGGTCTGAGTGTCCGATGGAGGACGATTGTGGATGCCTACACTTCATTACCAACAATGCTTGTTGGATTTATTGGAGGTATCCTTTGCCCTGATCGCAGGTCAAAGGGATTCTTGGTGGGTTGGGGCCAAATTCTAGAGAGCATGGTCATACATGGTATGAGATACGCTTGGAGGATGTGTATGCTGGCACATCTCTACCACAACCTACATTCAGTGGTATACCTTGGACATAGTTTATCAGGAGGGGTGACCTTGTTACAGGTGTGAGCATGGGAGCATTTTTCCATTCCTTGACCATTTCTAGTTATGGATAGACTAGTAGGTAGACCGTATGTGTTTCAGTGTAGAGGTCAGCTTACCTGGCTCGTATGGGTAAATTGGAGCATTGGAGATGAGTTTTTGATGATATTGAGAGCATTGTCTAGCGACCATACCTAGATTGTGATACAAGAGTAATACACTTCTTAATACGACATTATATCAAAGATTAAGCCAATTAAACTATTTAAAACAATAATCTACTGAAAGCGTCACTTTTGTCTCTATCTCCAAAGATATATTAAATCACTATGGCTCTCAGATCGTGTGAGCACTATGACTGTTAAAATGACAATATAGAGAATGAGAAGGACACTGATAATATGTATAAGATCAAAATAAACTAATGTAATATGGATTGACTTGAAAATTGATAAATCCAACTACAAGAGAAAGCCATGATTGTGATGCTAAAATGCTTGAATGCTTGATGATTGATGCTTGAATTCTTGTAGAGTAAGATTGCATAAGCTTGATAATCTGGGATCCTTTTCTTGGTTGAATGAAGGTTTATTTATAAATTTCCTGGTTGTTGAAATGCATAGGGATGACAAAGATAGGCTTGGATTGAATCTGGAGGATTGAATTGTGGGAGATGGAGGAGATTGAGAGAATTTTGGAGATTGTCTTTATCCATGAAAACACTAGGCAAGAGAAGAGGAAAGATTGATGGAGAAGGATTGAGAGAAGAATTTAGAATTTGTCTCCAAAACTTCCCATGAAGTTTCAAAGAATTAATTTTGACATAATTTTGACATAAATTAGACATAGGATATCTAATTCAATTTTGAGGAAATATAGAGGAATATTCCTTATGCCTTAATTTAAATATTTTTGATTTATTTAAATTAGCAAAAGAGGAATAAATAATTTAATAACACAAACTCTAAAAGTTATTTATTAAATTAAACAGAAGAATATGTCAATTAATCAATAAAGTATTTAATCTTTATTTAATTAATTTAAGATTGATGTGATAGAATAAAATAGGTAAATGATAATTAAATCAAACAAAGTATTTAACTTTCTTTATTTAATTAATATTAGAAGAATTAAAAGGATTTAAATGTGAATGTGAACTATATAAATAAATATTTCTATTTATTTAAACAGCAGAGGAATTTAGGATAATTAATCAAATAATTCATATTTAATTAATCAGATTTCTTACACCAATTTTAGGTGTATACATTTTTCTGCTCTTTGAAGTGATGTGTTTATGCATTGCTTTGAAGAGAAGTTTGCTGCTACTGTATTGCTGCTACTTCCAGTATTGATGAGAAAAACTCAGTATGCCCGAGACATGCCCCAGATATTGATTTTTAGATGATTGTTGATAATATGCCTCCTTGGGAGATAAATTAATGATTGATGATTTTTAAGAATTTTTGAATTTCCATGATGATTTGATGATTCTATGATGATTTGATGAAGAAATAATTTATCTCCCGAAAATGATGAAGAAAATAGAGCCCATGGATAAGTTTCAATTAATTCCATGAATAAAAGTAATTAAAAAAAAATTAAACCCACCAAAATCACTTTTTCAAAAGTTATATAAAGTCCAAAAGGTCATTTTCAAAGTCATATGCACCTTTTGACTTTCAACACCCAATGAGAGAGACATTTCAGCCAGCTGGAGAAGGATGCCAATCCCTTACCACACACATCATTTCAAGCGCGTTTGACATCACCAGCGGGCGGTCGACTACGGACCTCTGGTATATGTACCCATAAACCTCCTTGTTTTTTGTGAATTTTTGTATTTTATGGATTTTAATGCTTTAGGCGTGTTTAAGTCTAGTTTAGCGCTTCCAAGTCACGCTATAGAGATTTGCACTTTTGTGTAGCACTTTCATTAACTGTTTTAGCGCTTTGAGATTTAGCGCTTGTGTTATTTTCTCTAGCGCTTTCGCATTATAAAGTAGTGCTTTTATTAGTTAGCGCTTAGGTAGTTTGAATTAGCGCATTGATTTTAGATTTTAGCACCTAGAATGTTCTAGTGCTTTGATTTGGTATCTTAGTGCATCTATGGTTTGTTATAGTGCTTGTGGTAAAGTAGCACTTTGATGGACTGTTTTAGCGCACTGATGTGGTAAAACAACACTTTGGTAATGTTGCACTTTGGGTGCCTGTTATAGCACATCCATGTGATAAAGTGACGCTTTGGATTTTTAGTGCTTTGGATGCCTATTATAGCGCATCCATGTCAGAATGGCAGATTTAGTTTCATTCTGATTTCGCGAATTTTGATCATGCCCGTTCTTTTATTTGGTATGATTGATTAGTCCAAATTCCTCATGTTTGTTTATTATATTGATTTAAATAAGACTTATTCTCATGATACGCGAGAAGAAATCCTATTTGTGATGATCCTCATGATAGGCAAGAAAATGATACATATTTGATAAACCGCATGATAGTTGAGATTAGATAATGTTGTAATGAACCTCATGATAGGTGAATTTTGTTGATGTTTGTTCATGAATTTTGATTGAAAATTAATACCAAATATTTATTAGACTTGATACTAGAATGACTTTTGATTTTTTCCATGACATAATGTATTGATTCTAAAAATTTTATGATGATAGGAGGGTCTGGCTAATCTCTAGATGCGAGAGAGATTTCCTTGGTCCTACCAATTTGATACCTCATCTAACACCGAATGAGATTTAGGTCATAGGTCGATGTAGCCTTACGATTTTATTTGGCATGCCCTAGATTAGGATTAATCGAGGTCTTCTTACTACTTTGGCTGAGAGGTGGCATAGGGACCATAACACCTTTCATTTACCCACAGGTGAGATGATAGTCACAACTGAGAATGTGTGGCGGATTCCCTTCATGGGCGAGATTGTAGTATATGATTCTCATGAGGCTGGTGGGAGAGATGCTCTATGTAGAGTGTTTCAGGATCAACATCTTGTAGGTCCGAGTGTCCGATGGAGGATGATTGCGGATGCCTACACTTCACTACCACCGATGCTTGTTGGATTTATTGGAGGTATCCTTTGCCCTGATCGTAGGTCAAAGGGATTCTTGGTGGGTTGGGGCCAGATTCTAGAGAGCATGGTCATACATGGTACGAGATACGCTTTGGGGGATGTGCATGCTGGTACATCTCTACCACAACCTACATTTAGTGGTATACCTTGGACGAAGTTTATCAGGAGGGGTGACCTTGTTACAGGTGTGGGCATGGGAGCATTTTTCCATTCCTCGACCATTTCCAATTATGGATAGACCAGTAGGTAGATTGTATGTGTTTCGGTATAGAGGTCGGCTTACCTAGGCTCATATGGGTAAGTTGGATCATTGGAGATTATTTTTTGATGATATTGAGAGCATTGTCTAGTGACCATACTTAGATTGTGATACAAGAGTAATACACTTCTTAATACGACATTATATTAGAGATTAAGCTAATTAAACTATTTAAAACAATAATCTACTGAAAGCGTCATATTTCTCGCTATCTCCAAAGATATATTAAATCACTATGGCTCTCAGATCGTGTGAGCACTATGACTGTTAAAATGACAATTTAGAGAATGAGAAGGATGCTGATAATATGTATATGATCAAAATAAACTAATGAAATATGTATTGACTTGAAAACTGATAAATCCAACTACAAGAGGTAGCCATGATTGTGATGCTAAAATGCTTGAATTCTTGATTGTTGGATGCTTGATGATTGATGCTTGAATTCTTGTAGAGTAAGATTGCTTAAGCTTGATAATCTGAGATCCTTTTATTGGTTGAATGAAGCTTTATTTATAGATTTCTTGGTTGTAGAAATGCATAGGGATGACAAAGAGAGGCTTGGGTTGAATGGTGAGAGATGGAGGAGATTGAGAGAATTTTGGAGATTGTCTCTACCCATGAAAACACTAGGCAAGAGAAGAGGAAAGATTGATGGAGGAGGATTGAGAGAAGAATTTAGAATTTGTCTCCAAAACTTCCCGTGAAGTTTCAAAGCATTAATTTTGACATAATTTGGACATAAATTAGACATAGGATATCTAATTCAATTTTGAGGAAATATAGAGGAATATTCCTTATGCCTTAATTTAAATATTTTTGATTTATTTAAATTAGCAAAAGAGGAATAAATAATTTAATAACACAAACTATAGAAGTTGTTTATTAAATTAAACAGAAGAATATGGCAATTAATCAATAAAGTATTTAATCTTTATTTAATTAATTTAAGATTGATGTGATAGAATAAAATAGGGAAATGATAATTAAATCAAGCAAAGTATTTAATTTTTTTTATTTAATTAAGATTAGAAGAATTGAAAGGATTTAAATGTGAATGTGAACTATATAAATAAATATTTCTATTTATTTAAATAGTAGAGGAATTTAGGTTAATTAATCAAATAATTCATATTTAATTAATTGGATTCTCCAGACCAATTTTAGGTTTATACAAAAATGAGCCGAAGTTGAACGAGTTCTGCAACTAAGTGAATTTGATGAGCTTTGCCTAGATTTCATCCATCAAAATGAACTAATTCAACATCAACAAAAGGTATGGCATGACTAACATATTAAGGAGAGGGAGTTTCATAATGGACTAGTTGCTTCTATTCGATTCGAGATACAAAGATCATAAGGGAAAGCTTAGGACTCTCTGGCTGGGACCTTATGAAATTGATGAAGTCATTTCAAATGGAACTATTCAGTTGAAACCAATTGATTGTGATACATGAACTCTTTTGGTTAATGGTCACTTCTTATGTGTCTACAATAAGCCGGTGAGCAAGGAGGACTTTTCAAGGATGGTGGAAATGCACGACGAGGTCCAATGTGTTGACTCTGCCAAGGCAGAGTCTATCTGGTAACAATGTTGTTCAAAAAAAAATAATAATAAATAATAAATAAAATAAATATATATATATATATATATGCAATAAAAAGACATGTATGTCAAGATATTTTCCTTCATTAATTTTTTTTTTCTTTTTTTCACTTAGTTATTTTTTGTTCCATTTTGTAGGACTTCTTCAATACAGGGAAATAACTTCCAGAGCACCCTCCAGCGAAGCTTCCAAATGTTATAATGTTAGTACCAGATGTTGTGGAACTTCACGGTTTTCATGTCCGATTCTTAAAAACTTGTAAAAATTTCATCATGTCGAGGAGGCATTCTGCACTAAGGTTAAAAGTTCTCAAAATTCAAAAATTTGTATCATATCACTCTACCTTTTATTCCACTGTTGCTCTGGCTGCATATTTCGGCGATGCTCTAGAACTTTTCATTCCATTTCTGCTCCAATTGCATCTTTCAATGATGCTCTGAAACCTTTCATTCTATTGCTACTCCGGTTGCATCTTTCGGCGATGCTTCAAAACCTTTCATTCCATTGCTACTTCAGCTACATCTTTTGGCGATGCTCTATAACCATTCATTCCATTGAAACTTTGGCTACATCTTTCGACGATGCTCTGGAACCTTCATCTCACTTTTGTGCTAGTTGCGTTTTACAACGATGCTCCAAAAATTTCCTCCTTTTTCATCACGAATGCAAACGTGTTGCATGCTCCAAAACTTATGAATGAGCTTCGAGCGCGATGTCAAATTGCGTGCTTCGAAATTTGTTCATTCGTATTCTGCCACCTTTTTCAAAAATTTAAATTTTGCCTTTCTTTCACCATAATATCTCATACATCTATCTTTCTATTTTTTCTTTAAATAAAAATAAGCCACCTAATTTCATACTCTTCATTGAGAATTCTGCACCCATATCATAATAAATCCACTGTCACCTTAGCCAATACCTTCATGTCATCCTATCAAATTTGCAAGGTATAAGATCTTCAAACGATGACCAAATGCAAGTAATTATGAATTTTCGCTTTAATTAGGTATTTATTTTTGAATAAAGAATAATTAATTGGCATGAACTTCACTCCCAATTTAGCAATTTGTGCCACACGGTGATCAAATAATTGTACGGAAAAGCCTTTTGCATGCCTCCATGTAGGTTGGAAATCATTGAAGAGTAAGCTGCAAATAAGACAAATAAGTGATTTAAAAAGCAATATTTTCAAAAACCTATGTGAAAGCTTTGTGCTATAATAGAAGTCTTTTATAGAGTGAGAAATTAGGAAATGGGGGTGGTAAAAGAAAGGCAAAGAAAATTTGTTGGGATTGACCAATATCTCTAGATTGTTTGAGGAAGTAGGGTGGTTAAGCTTCATCAGGAAATTTGAGGGCTATAATGAGAAGATGGTAAGTTTTTTTGCTTAGAACTACACTAATGGTGAGGTGGTACTTCAGGGGAAGAATTTCAAGGTAACTTCCAAAATTATTTCTCACTTATCTAGATTAGAGAATATAGGCATAAAAATTAAGGAAAAATCTCAAATTACATACCAAAAATTATCGGAATCATTTGTTAGAGAGGGAGACCCCCACCCAATGGTAGTAATAAGTACTAGGGGACAGAATAAAGGGTTCTAGAGAACCTCCATATTAGAACCCTAGGGCACTGTCGTCGCATGGATCATCAAGTATTTTACTTATGAGGGTTAGTTAAGTATAGTTGTCAGACCTGCCTTTTGTATGTTGACCCATTTACATCACGGGAAGGAGGAACCAACTCTTAGGGTTAACATGACTAAATTCTTGTGTGATTCCTTAAACACTTCCATAGAAAGGTATAAAACATAGACTATGCCTTTGAAACATCATGGATTAATTTAGCTAATCTGCAAGTACCACTTCCATAAGCAACTCACAGAAAAATGGGAGAAGTTTCTAAAGAAAATGGAGAAGCCTACAATTGCAAGAACCATAGAATCAGGGGAACCATCCCACCAGGCTATTCCATCATCTAGCATGATTTCCCCTAAGGGCTTTCCATCTTTGGAAGCTCTTAATCCCACCACTTCTGGTGAGGATTTTCCAAACTTCTTCGGGGATGAATTCAAAACCCCTGACCTGTCAAAACAGGTTGATATTATTTATTTTGACTAAAGTAAACCCAGAAAAAAGAGAAAGGGGAAAATAGAACACTCATCACTTCCCAAGAATTTCCTCCACTCCGAAGGAGTAAGTGGCTAGCTTCTGAATTCTCTGAAACCCTACTATAGGGTAAGGAGGGAAGTCCACAAAATAAAAAGCCTAAGTGACTGCCAAAGCCCATATAAATTTTAGAGCTTGCTAGTGAAGAGGAGGTACCCCTAACTAAAGAAGATTCAGGTGAGTAATTTCCTTCCCGCTCTGCACATGTGGAGGAAATTTTCAATGATGAGATTCACAGAAGATAACCTGTGGGGGATGACGGTGTGCTAGAAAATTTATCACCCATTGTGAATAAAATTGTTGAAACAGTTGAAACAAGTAGTGCCATTGTTGAATTGAAAAAGTGTAAAGTAGAAATAGATGATTTACAAAGACAATTGTCTAAAGGTAACAAACTTATAGAATTACAGAAAGAATAAATGACTATGCAAATAGCTATAATAAATAAAAGAGACCAAGAAATACAGGGCTTGAAGCTTCAATTGCAGGAAAAGGATTCACTAATCTGTAAGTTACAAGAGAAAATGCAAAAACAAAATCAAAAGAATAAAACTTATAGTGTTGACATTGCAAACAAAGATGCAAAGATGGAAAGAATAAAATAAATTTTTATGTTTATGCTCACAACTTTCGAAGAGGAAAAGGAAACAAAAATTGAAGAGTTGAATGCTTCCATCAGCAAGGTAGTTGAACTGGAACAAAACTTGAAGGAATGCACCATAAAACCTCGAATGGAGTCCAAAGAAATTCAGACTGAACTAGTTGTAACTGATTGGTTCCAGGTCCACATTCCACCTATGTTAATGAAATGGATGGAAAAGTGTTACTTCCTCAAAAATTTCCAAGATGAAAATTACAGGTGAAAGAAGGAACTGGTGCTCCTGAAGGAGTCATTTCACAGGGCCTATAGAGGAAAGCAAGATGCATGTCAACTAGTGGATTGTTTACTAAATTGTAGAAGACCATCAAGAATTTACTCAATTTTTTTTACTAAACAATGGTTAAGATGGAAATTGTTTAGGATCTATAATTTTTAGCCCTACGAGCCCAATGATAAAGATTTTGTTAAAATATTTGTAGAGTCAACTCCTGAAGACCAAGATCTGATATGTGAATTTTTTTTGCATGACTTGTTATTAGAAAATCACACAGATTTCTTCATCAACTTGTTCGTAGGAGAGGTAGAACTAAGAGAATTTTTCTCCACCATGAGGAATCAAATTGATTGGTAGGATCTGACAAATGAATTTGTACAGGCAGAGAGAACAATGGGTCTCTGAGTGAGGTCCTCGAATTCAAGGCCTGATGGGTTCAAAGCTACATTTTTGTCTCTCCTTGTTAATATCAAAATGAAGGAAAGGTATGACAACAACCTCAAGCTGTGTTATGATAATTTCATGGAAAATGTACAGAAGTTGATTGGAAAAGCATGGCATGCTTGCGAGGAAAGATTCACCCCTCTACCAGCTTATTTAAAGAAAAGATAAGTTATTTCTCTCTAAATATCAAGTGGTCATTGAGAAAGGCGGATGCATTAGTTAATATCCTAAGGACTCTGAGGACAAGATGGATAGGAATGAAATACAGGCCTCCTTTCCTACCTAATCCACCCCCGGCCTTCAATATCTCAACATATCAGAATGATAGACTTTTCAATGAATGGAGGGAAAGTGTGATGTTTCATAGAGGGTTTATTCATGACCCTGAAGCTTTCAATGCATTATCTAGGGAGACTCATGATCTCAGTACTCTTTATGAAGAATGGAATAGGACACAATGGTTTAACTATGGAGCAAGAGGACCTACCAGAAATTAGGTAGGGGAGGAAATGATGAGGTAAAAATAACCTCATCATAATAAAATTTGGAAAGATTACTTTTGCTAAACTCAATCCTAAGCCTGTGACAATTTACTAAACTTTAGGAGAAGTAATTACTTATTTTAAGGAAAATTATGCTTTCTTTCTTTCTTTCTTTTGATCAATTGAGGAAATTTACCAAAGCAGGTTTAATGGGTTGACTTGAGCATTTTTGTAGGAAATAATAGGTCATCATAGGGTTGTTGCAGAATTTTAACCAGCACATGCCTCAAGAGTAATGTTGCGAACCCACTCCTAGATGTCTAGATGATGCACCGAAGATTTACTTTATGTTCTTTTAAATTTTGTTGTTAAAAACTTTATGGCTCTTCTCAAGCCTTCTTCATGTTTATGAGCTTTAAAGACATCAAAGTTAGTTTTAAGTTGAGGAAGACTTTTTCAATGTCTATCCACGCCATCTAAAATTTAGGATTTAGTTGTAAAGTTATCTATAAGAATGTAATTTCATGAGGAATGAAAAAGACAGAGAGAGTATCGTTATGCTATTCACATGGTTTTCCAAATACTGCTGAATGAGTTATTTAATTTTTGTCTCTTGATAAATCTATTGAATCATGAGTGATGATGACTGTTTGTAATGAGTAGACTCCAGAACTAGTATCTTATGTGATTTAAGGATGAGATGTTAACCCGTGAGCTAGCCACTCGAGGGAAGTAGATTAGATAGATAAGTATTTTTTTGTTTTGTTGTTTCATTTGTTTAAAATAGACAGTTGTTCAGTAGGAAGTAACTAAGTTTGTTAAGAGTTGATTCTGAAGTTCCGAAGCACCATTGTTTTTTCATTAGTATGAGTTATCTTTCGTAATTGATAAAATCTTTAACTGTTTAAAATGTTTCATTGTCCTTTTACCTACTTTTCTACTTTCATAGTATATAAGTTGTTTAGTTTGATTGTTTCCATGATTTCTAGTTTAGTTGTGTTGCTTTCTAAATTAGTTGCCTTATGCTTTTTAGTTCAATATTTCCAATTTTTTTCAGAATAAATTGTTTTTCAGTTAAACAGTTTAAGCCTTAGATTAAGAATTGATTTCGATAGTTTAGGGAAAAACATAAAATAAACAATGATTTATCCAAATCATCTTCTTCTGTAAACTTCCTTGGACATTGCGTGATTGACTAATTGACATTCAATATTCTAAAGTAGCAGGACCTAACAATATCCTATCATATTGTTGGAAGAAGCGTTTGTTGCGTTGATGGTGTATTTTTCACATCATGTGTTGCCATAAATTCCAAAGGGAGAGATTGTTGGATGGTATGGTTATGTTTTTGATATGTGGCTGTCATTCATGGACCAAAATTATTTGCATAAATTTATTTAAGACTGTATATGTCGAGGATATTGAGAAATTTTCTAATAAAAAATGTTACAAGTTGTCTGTGAAGTGGTGAAGATCGGTATGATATAAAGTTCAGTACATTGTAAACTAGAAGTTTTCAATTCAAGGGTTTGTTTTCAATCCTATCCAGTTTCTACTCTAAAATTTTCAAAGGTGCACATGAATATTTGAGGAAGTTATAAGGTTTTGTGTTCTGACAGTTATTCCATTACTGCAAATGGTGTTCACAAAAGAAGACAATGTGATTCTGATAATCTAAGTTGTTGCATATGTTTGTATGGTGTTTTTGGATGTTTCTAGATTATTTCCTATCTATGTCGAACATCCACATTGATCATTGTGCTCATGATCTAATATTTTCTCTTGTGTGTTCATGTTTTTCATGTTCATGGCCGACAAGTTGTTTGAAGCTTGTTGTGGATTTTTGAGGAAGAATCTTTGAAGGTGTTTTGTATTCAAGGATATTGTTTTAGGTCTCTACTATGTTGTGCCCAACCTTGGTTGATGCACATTGATAATCTTTATTGTTTGGGCCAAAAATTTGCATTCATTCTATTATTTTGTTGAAGATAACATAAAGCAATGTAATTTCTTGTTGTGGATATATATAAGTGATTTTTTATCTCAATTTAAACATGTGTGATGAAAAGTGTGCAAGTACTATGTGCAAAAAAGGTTTAGATATTTTAAAGGAAGAGAATAGTGTGAAGAAGAGTGAAAGAAAGTAAAGAAGTGTTCATGTGCTTAACCAAAACTATACTCAGGAATTTGTAGATGCTACTTTTTCAGTTCAAATTCTTCAGATGGTTTTAAGGGTATGTGCAGGATCATGATGGGCCAAACCGTGGTGATATGTAAGTGATATGATGGCCCATGTGGCTGATGACTTTATTTTTACCCAAATTGATGAAACAAAAAGGGTTTTTAAAGGAGATTCCAAATTTTCTACCAATATAAATTATGCATTACTTTGAATATAATAAATAATTATTATTCATTTTCTATTTGAATTATGACTAAAGTACTGATTGATAGGTTGATTGAAAAACATCTATAGCTTTCAAACAATATCACATTTTTTTATTCCAAAACATGCGTCACATTTTATGTTTTTCATACTATATGATTAAAAGAATAAAAATTGAATTTCATGAAGTTTTGACCAAGTTAAGGTGGTTAGACATATGAGTTTTCATATTTTTTAAAAGTTGTAATATAAAATTCATAATTAATTATTTACTTGGAAAAAAATTACAAAAAAATATGCATCACATTGGGACATGAGTCCTCTACTTATATCTAAAATATTATAAAAAAATTTATCATTTTTGAGTGGTTAGGGTGGTTAGACAGACACCTACTTTTTATTTTTTCCTTTAAATTTAAGTAATACTAAATTGAAATTTCAAATTTTCACCAAGTAGATTTTTTAATTTGTTAAATAAACCTAGTAGTTTAGAAAATACATTCAATTTTCTGCAGATTTTATTCTTACATATTTTTGAAATAATATAGATAACTTATTCAAATTTTTATGTCAAGTTGCCTAACTCTGATTTTCTGAATTTTCATCGCCACTTAAGGGCTTATTTTTTCTATGATGATCCTACACATATGCTTAATCTCAATATTTTCTGTAAGACAATGATTTTTCCTTTGAGTAGTGAGCTCTAGGCAGTGTGCTTGAATGAATGTGCATTCTTCTTATATTCCTCTTATACTTTTAATAGGGTATAACTTGTGGATTAACCTCCACTGTGGTTTTTCCCTTAATAGGGTTTCCATGCAAAAAATCTTGGTGTTGTGTGTGTTTATGATGTGTTGTTGATTCATGCTTTCACTATTAATAATCAGATATGATAATTAAGGTTAATAAGTTTAATAAGTTTGAAAATATGTGACAACTGATTCACCCACTCTCAGTTGTCTGCCCATTTGTTGCCAATAGTTATCTCCTCAAAATTATTATATTGTCTAGTATTACTAGTGTGGATTTGATTTCTATCTAATAAATACTATATTTATGAGTAAGAATTGAATGAAATGAATGAACTTTGAGATTACCCTATGATTTATATTTATCTATATGTAATTAGATAGAATCCAACTTGAATGTGGGTTTCATATGATACTTTCATCTTGACAATTTGGACCCCAAGACATATAGGACCATATGTATAGTTTAATGGATCCCTCTATGTGGTATGCAACACGATTAGCTAGTCTAAGGTGTAAACCCATAGGAGAACATGGTTTAGATTAATTTTCTTATTTAAGTTCTAAATTTTAGAATGATAAGTTAAGTTCAATACAAGAGTTTACTTGTTAGCATCACAACCAAGGTTAAGAAAGAGACTCTATGAGGGCATATAGATATTATAATTGTTCTCTTAGCAAGTCTTATCTTACAATTTTTTGTATTAATAATAGATTTAACACTAGAGTACAATGTATTCACATCTTGTTATAGCATATGATATTTCATATAGTAATGTTAGAGTTTAGTACTTCCTATTTTAGTTTATATATATTATCTAGTAAGCATGATTCAAACTACACAATATAATACAAAAATGCATGCATCTAAGCATGGGTCAGATTTTACACATAATACAAAGAGATGCCAAAAAATATATATAGATAACAACTAGGTCCTCCATTCCAAAAGTTCTTGCTCTTAAGGCAATCATCCATGGAACCTCTGTTAACCAAGGAATTGATGGAATCTACCTCCTAATTGGAGAAGATGTCTTCAATCTCATAGTTTGGTTCATTTTTATTCCTTGGTGTTCTTCCTAGCCTTTATGTGTTCGTTGAATTATTTCCTAAAGGTCTTTAGTGCTTGCATGAACAATGCTAAGTTGGGTTGCCCTTGCTGCCAAGAATCCCCATACATGATCTCATTCTGATGAATGAGAACCACCTCATCTTTTAGAAACTTTAAGAACTTTCTCTTTACTATTTCCATGGTAGCTATTACCTACAATGCAACATTAAAGAATGTGAGTCTTTTAGCTAACTCAATAAGTAACCTCCAGACCATAGTATATTTTTAGGTCATTTCTTGCCTTCCATATGCACAAAATTATTTTGTAAAAACCAAAAAAATGCATATTTTTACACAATTTTCTATCATTTCCCATACTTGGATCTCTTTCCAATCGAATTTCCCATTTATCCCCCATATTCCTTGATTATTGCAAAATAAATTCCCTATCTCATTATCATAAAAAAACTCAAAAGAATATCATGAACAATCCTAAGAACCTTGCACATATTACAAATATCAATATACAAATTATTGAATTTGTAAGGAATATTTTGCAACAACACTAGCCATCTAAAACAAGTCTTTTAGCATCAATCTCATTATGCCATTGAAAATAGAAAACTTTTTTTCAATATTTTCTTTCAAGGTTGGTCTTCCAAACCTTGTTTAGGTAGGTAGTGGGCTTGTTGAAGTTAAGTATTTCCTTATAAGTAAGCTTATCCTTGAGATCCTATAGAGGGAGATTTCCTTTTCACAAGAACTCAATAGGCTTAGCCTTCTATTTTTCCATTTTATGATTTGGAATCCAATTTTTGCAAGCCTCCTTAATAACATAATAGTTTCTAAAATTAGAGTGGGGTGATCTGTAGTCTTCTTTTAATTGATCCCAATGAATTAGATTCTCATCCCTTATGATATTGATGAAATTTTTATTCTGATTCCATTTATTTGTACAACAACATTGTAACAAGGCCAATGGTTTTCCATTGTGCTCTAAATTCTACCATATGGATCTGTTGGGGTGGATCAAATTATTGTTAAGATCAATTTTAAAAAGAGGACAAGTGCAATTATCCCTAATTGATTCTCAATCTCTCCAAATACTTCTGAAAACCATTGAACCTACAAGAAATATTGGGTACTTGGTGATGAGAAGATCACTAAAAGGAAGTTCCTTCCATGATTTTTCCAACTTGGGGACTGCTCGAGATATGTTCTCGACCAAAAATTTCCATCACCCATTCCCATCAAGGGCCTTGATGACCCACTTGGTAGCTAATGTAATTCCATGTTTTTTAGATATGAGGCCCAAGCCCCCATTAGCCTTTTCCAAACAACACCATTCCCATTTAATAGAATGCAGCTTCATTTTATCTTTCAAATTTGACCACAAAAATCCTTGGTTTTTTTTTAACTTCATTAACTTGATAACTATTAAAAAACTAGACCAAGAAAAAGAAAAGTGTGCAAGAAGAGATAATCTTTTGACAAACCTCGATCCTTCCAACTAGTGAGAGGAATCTCCTATTCAACCCATCCAACTTCTTATCAATTTTGGATTTTAACCAAAGCCATATTTCTTTAATATTCTTGTAATGCCCCCGCCAAGTAACCCTAGAGGAAGTTTCAATTCACTAAACAAGCTTACTAATTTTTATTTTTATTTTTTTTAAAGAAGTAAAAGAAGTGAATTAAACCCACATGTTCAACTAAAATGACAACCTCCCCTAGGGTTACATAACTGAGATTACTTAAACCCCATTAACAAACAATATTTAAAATTACAATGAAAGCAAATACACAAGTAATAACATTTTACATCAAAGAAAAGTACAAGGTAAAGATAAAGCATTCATTTATATACATCAGTTACAAAGGTCTATTACAATCCTCATTCCCGGAATGAGTACAAATACATAAGTTTGAATATTACAAGATCCACCTCATACACAAGAGGGGTAAAATTAACATTATTACATTATGAGATACAAAGTACAAGAATCCTAAAGAAAGCAAAGAGAGATGTCCGTCAAGAAGTCTCGCCACCAAGTGCTGAAGATCAAGGGGGACCCAACGGTTATGGTGCATGTTCCACCCAACCATGTGGTACCTGAAGGACCAACCCCCATGCTAGGAGATAGTAACCAAGTAACATGGATGAGAAACCTACCACCTCAAACCAAAGGTAGACTCATACTGATATAAACTGACTCAACCACACATATGCACAATAAAGTCAAAACTCTAATCATGGTTACATTGCTTCCAGACATAATATGATCAAGTGTGCTAAAATAAACATACGCACAACATAAACACGGTGTTATCCTAGACAGAGTGTCATCACAAGGTTTGTCATGAGATATCCTCTGGGCATTCTTCATAGGCTCCGGAAATCCTGGTGGCGTCAACCAAATCCCGACACTCATACAAACTCAAGCGGAATCATCTATCTCTCATAGGGACGAGATAGTGATCTTGCCATTCCAGGCCTTCTCACCCACCCCAAGTCTAAACAAACCCTTGTGCCTATGAGTGAGGTTAACTTATCTTGGTTAATGTGAACTACATCCTAATATGCTAAGTATATTTACTTTAGTTTTCAGTTGTTAAAAAATCACTTCTGAAGGTTTCCCGGTTTACCTCTTTGGGCTCCGGCCCCTCACAAAAGCCACTCTTCTAATTGGATAACACACTACGAAACTAACTCCAAGGGTTACTCAAGTGCTACAGAATTGAACCAATAAAACTCTCTCCAATCCTAGGAGGCAACACAAAGAATTCTACTCCAATACTAGGAGGACAAGATGAATGTAACACAACCCAAGGGAAATCAAACAATATTATAACAAGCGAATGACCACGTGTAACTAGAAAACTTTTACAATTCCACTTCACAATAATCATTCACAAAATAAAACATTAACGAACACAATCAATGAACTCATGCATTGGCAATATAATTTCTATATTTGGTTATTCTAAAACCATGTTCCTATCTAATACATTTTCGCAACATATGCTAATCATGGTTAATACTAGACCTAACCAAAATTGATTATCCATGTCATTACATAACCTTATTTTAACAAAATATTAAAACCATACTGGTCAAGAAAATCTTCTCATATTTAAATTTACTAAGCACTTATTAAAATCAAAACGTATTTCGTAATCCAAACGAAATTAATTATACAACGAAATCTTTAAATAAAATTAAATCTACCATATATATAATATTAATTAAATTCTATATATATATATATATATATTAAAATATTATATATATATATATTCATATATAATAAAAAAAATACATACAATATATATATATACAAATTAAAATTATATATATAAAGTAAATTAAATAAAAATAAAAATAACCTTAAAATCGAAATAAAATAAAACAAAATTAAAAAAAATTGAAAACAATTAATAAAAGACTTAATTTATAAAACAAAATTAATAAACGAAGGTTTAAAGCCGACCGCAAGTATTAATGGCGGGACCGAACGGTACCTCGTCCGACGGATTGTACCGCCGGTACCGCAGTCCCATCAATTGTTAATGCCGACTGTACACTGTGTACAGTCGGTCGGTAAGCGACGTAGGGGCCGCAGTCCCCAGTGGACAGTGTGCCCCCCATACGGGTGGCACACTGTGCAGTGGGTACTGCGTACCCACTATACATAAATAAAAACCGGTGGGGGCCGAGCCCCCCCACCAAACATTACAAATTCTTTTTCAAATAAAAATTTCGAATGACATAAGTTTCGGACGGAACAAAAGAATTTCGGACGAAAATAAAATTCGGACGAAAATAATTTCGTACACAGGTACAATATGCCAGGCCGTACGCAGCCAATAGAAAATGGCATAATACAATTTAAACAACAAAAATTATATATATATAATAATGTGGATTGCATATATCATTTCCAGAAAATGGTATATGCAATGTATATTATTATATATGTAATTTTTTTACAGAATTTTCAAAACTAGGGTAATCGAAGAAATAATGTCAAAACAACCAGAAAATAATTTTCTTTTGCAACCATTGAAACTTTCCAACAAAGATTAAATTCAGAAAACAATAAAACCATTCCCTTTCCTTTGTGTTTTCAAAATTTCAATGACACAAGAATAATGATTCAAAGATCTGGTTTTCTCTTCCACCATTTTCTAATAGGGTTTGCATTTCCAAAATAAATAAATCTGAATATCAAATTAATGGAGTTTAACCTAGGGTTTCAAGAAAATTCCCCATTTGCCAATTTCTTCAAATTTAAACAAACTAGGTTAAACTAGGAATATTAAAACAAGAGAATAAAAAGGAAAACCTGGTTATTTGCAGCCACCAAGATTATTGATGCAGACTTTCCTTTGAGCTCTTCACAATTCTTTTTCCACAATGCCAAGAAATTTCCAGCAAGCTTCAATCTACTAATTCCACCTTCTTTATAGAATTTCTCTCCCTTTTCAATTTAATTCTTCAACCAGAAATAATTTCTTAAACTTTCATCAAAAATTTGTCCAACAATTTTTCTGCCTGTCCAAAAAATGAAGCAACCACCATCCCCAAATTTTCTGCCCTAAACTTATAAAATAACAATTCCAAAATAACCTAATGTAACCCTAATTCACTTTCAAATGCAAAAGTTGAATTTACAAGTTAATTTCATTTCCCCTTTTTTCAAAGGTCCTAACTTTTGACTTTTAATTAAAAATTACAATTTCACAATATTCCCTTTTTGATTTAATTTAAACTTTACAATCAAATACAATTACATAATTATTTTAATTTATCTAATAACTAAATTCAAACCCAAGAGATTTAAATTTAATTAAATAAACAATTTAACTTTAATTAACTTACTCACAATTATTTATTAATTAAAATTTAATCCTTTGAGATTTAAATCTAATTAAATAATTATTTTAACAAACTAACATACTTTCAATTATTCAATAATTTAATCCAACTCCATGAGATCTAAATTTAATAAATTAAATAATTCAACTTTAATGGACCTACTTACAATTATTTAATAATCAAATTTAATCCTTGAGATTTAAATTTAATTAAATAACTAATTTAAGTTTAAATTTCCATAATCTATTTAAATATAACCAAAGAGCATAATATTAAATACTATAAAATCACCATTTCTTCCAGCCAATGCAATATTCAAAAGCCCAAATCAAAGGGTTAACACATTTCAAAACATTACAAAAGCATCCAATAAGATCTAGCAAGACTCAAACATCAGAGTTGATGACACACTAAGGCTAGGGTGTAGACCTGACACATGTTACCAAGTTACTGTCTCCCATTCAACTTAACCGTTGGATCGACACGCTCAAACCTGTGGAACCAGATGGAGTCGATGTCATGTACCTATAACCTATAATCAAATAATCAACATGATATATGCAGTATATAATTCACACCGTGAAGAAAAAATCTCGGAATCGCAGGGCGCTCGCAAGCGAGTGATGCAATTCCGTCTTCTTCACCAATACACTCATCCAAAACTGACACTAACGACATAGCAATAGTTTCATAAATAATCACATGATAATTCTACTGTTAACATTCATTCATCAAAGCATGTAAAATCAAGTCAGGTAATCTCATCATAGTAATAGTTCATCGCTCAAGAGTAGCGATCAAAATATCATAATAAAATATGTCCAGTATCTCAGTAGCTGTAATCCAAGAAAAACATAAGCAACATGAAAATAGAAGTAAAACGGAGGGGTATTACAGTTCTAGGTGAAACCAATATTTGGATCCCTAGATAGCTCACCTAATTTTGTGGCCCCCACATTGGAAGTAAAAATTTTGTAGCTCGTTAGGAGGTTTATCTATCCATCCTAGCATTATAGACTTTGACCTTGAAAATATAGCTTCAAAAGGAAGGTAGAATATATAGAGTTTATTCATTATATTGGTTATGTTATCCTCTTGCAGAAAGATAAAAATAAAGGTGTCATTAGAAAATTGAATGTTCGGGACCTCATTTTTATCAAGTAACACTAGACCCTTCAATTTAGGGGAATTATAAGTATCTCTTAGTAGATAATGCAAAGCATTAGATGAAATTATGAATAGGGCAGGGGAAATGTGACAACCCTATCTATTGGACCTTTCTCGGAAGATCTAAGACCTAGAACTATTCACCTCCACTTGATAAGTTGCATCTTTTATTAGAATTTCAATCATGCTAGAAAATTCTTGCATGAACCCAAAGGCTTCAAGAGCCATTTTGATAAAATTCCACTCTACCCTATCATATGACTTCTCAAAGTCCATTAAAAGAATTACAACACTTTTTTAGAATGTTTAGCCTAGTCTAAGGCCTCCTAGCTAGTTAACATGCTTTCAAGTATATATCTGCCATTGATAAACCTTGTTTGGGTAGAGTTTATAAACTTGGGGAAAATATTTTTTAGTCATAATGTTAAGACTTTTGCAAGAACTTTATAAGAAACATTTAGCAAGGTGATGGGCCTCTAATTTTTAATCAATGTCTTATCCCCTCTTTTGGTAGGATTTTAATAAGACCTTGGTTAATACAAGCTCCCAATGAACCTTTGGTAAGACATTCCATGTAGACTTGATGAAGGTCATCACATACCTAGTCTATGAAGACCTTGTAAAACTCAACAAGGATCCCATCTAGGCTAGTATATTCTTCATTGCTCATGGAGGTGATTCTCTATTCCTTGGTTATAGTAGCTAAGAGTTGATTATTATCCTCCTTGGATATTTTAGAAAGAATTAACCTCTTGATTTTGTCTCTAGCTTCATAACAATCCCCACCACTATCCTCTAACCTTAATAGATCTTTGTAGTATAGGGAGAAATACTACATGATTTCTTCTTGACTTAACAAGGTCGCACCATTATGGAAAATTTGATCAATTTTCTCTTTCAACCCTTTGTCTTTAATCTACCTAAAGAAAAACTTAGACCCATTGTCTTCATTTCTTAACCAATTGAGCTTGGCCCTAAATTTTATCCCTTGAATCTTGCTGGATTGCAATCTCCTTAGAGAGATTTTAGCTTTGTTAATCTCTTGAGAGAGTTCCTCAGTCATTGTTTCTTCTTGGATCCTAGTTTTAGTTTCTAGTAGTTTATCCTAGAGGTGGTTCTCTTCTCGCCTTCTATCCATTGCCCTCTTTTTACCAACTATCTGAAACATTATTTTCCATGCCTTTACATTTTTATTCCAACTTTAAATTGGACAAGAGTCCTTAAGCATCTATCTATTGACCTCTTTCAAGGTGTTTAAATCCTCTATGCAATCCTTATCCTTCAAAGAACAAGTATTAAGGATGAATTTATCCTTGTTCTTGGGGATGGTATTTATACCATTATTTATAGTTTTCCTAGCCTTGATTTAGTGGTGATGAGAGAGGGTGTAAGGATAAACCAACATTTTGTCATCAATATTGATGGGATCAAAGCTAAAAAGTCTATGTTGGCATAAAACCTATCTAGCCAACAGTATATTATTTTACCCCCTTTTTGTGCATTACACTAGGTGTACCAAACATTATTACTTTCCTATTTCATTCCTTATAAAGGAACATTGATATTAATCTTTTTTCTCAATCTAAACCAGTAATGTTTTTCATTGCCTTTCCAATCCATGTTGATGCCATATTTTTTGTACTCCTTGTTTTATATCATGTTCAAGTCACCACCTATAATCCATGGGATCTCTAGAAGGTTGGTTAGCCATTTCGACAACTTAATATTCCCTAAATAGTCATTTGATGCATATATTGAACAAGTTCCAAATTTACATTCACCCCTCTCAAAGGTGGCTCACACAACTTTGTTGCAAGTTGAAACCTTTGAGCTTGTTAGGTATGGTTTCCATTTGTTAGCTATCAATATGGAAACTCCACCTATCCCTTTCTCATGCTTGGAGATTGAATATGAAAAATTTCCCCAAATAAACTTTATGTTGGTTTCAAGTGTGAACCCAACTTCTTTGATTTCTTGCAATAAGAAAAAATATTTATTTTATTCTAGATTGAGAAAGCTTCTCACCATATATTTCTTATTAGGGGACTCCAACCCTCTAATATTCTTGGAGGTGTAGTTAACTATTATTGTTACCTTTGGTAGAGGTGGTCTCTTTAGCATTCCTAAACATCTCAAAATACTTAAGTGTATTCTCTTTGAACTCAACTATTTTGGGAGAGGGAACTACCAATACAATACTTTTTTTCTTTCTCTTTCCTTTAATAATCCCCATAGTGTTCTTACTAATTGTTATAGAACTATTTTTTTTTACCTATTTTATTAAAGGTTCATTAGGGGAATGAGGAGTAGAATCCATCTTAGTATCCTTCACAATTTCTAGATTCTTCCCTTTGTCCTCTACAGGGTCCTCTTCAACCATGGATTCTTTCTTAGAATTATGAGATTTAACACTTTGATCCTCATCACTAGGGGGTTTACATGAATTCCAAAGGTCTCCTCATCACCAATATTCCCAATGGGGTTTGTAGGTTCAATGGCTAGGTTGGGATTATAAATTATACTCTTGGATGATTCAATCTTATCCATAGACCACTTTCTGACCATATCAATTAATAAATCCAATGTGTCTTCTAGCTAAGTTGAGCAAGGTTCACTACAAGTATCTGTTGGGGCCTTCTCTAGCCCCCTATGATTGTTCTCTTTAGAAACAAGCCCTGATGAGTAAAGGCCTACCTTCACATTGGTTGATATATTATCACCTTCATAATATTTGGAGCATTGATTCTGAAAGACCAAACCTTCTAGTTGTCCTAGGGAAGTGCTAAGCTGAGAAGTTTTATTTTGACAAACATTTTCCTATATTAAAGTTTGGTTAGCTTCAATAGAAGAGACAATATTCTTTACTAGGGAAGTATTTTTGCTACTGTTAACCATATCTTGAGGGTTAAAGCTTAATTTTCTTAATCTACTATTACACCATTAACATAAGTTTTAATTACTTCAATTTTACTTAGGGTTTTATTGAGTTCACCTCTCTTTCTAATATTTTTTAGAGCTAATTGTTCATATTTTTTTTAACAATGCTCGAGCCCTTGGAGCTAGAATAAAATGCCACAATATGATCACATGGAGAGAAAATAGAGTTGGGATCAGATGGGTAGACCAATGACTATAGGGGAGAAGTGGGAACATAATCCAAAAAGGGCTTAAACTAGTTATAGATAGCTACCAATGGCTGGTAGATAGGGGAGGAGGGAGGACCAAAAGGGGAAGCAAGAATGAGAGAGAGATCCAAAGGCAACAAACCAGTGTACGCAAACAAGGGGCAAGAAGAAGACAACACTAGAGTAGGGGGTGACTGAGAGATGGAAGATGAAGGAGTAGTTGGGTGATCCCACAATACCGGTTTACAATTTTTGGGCAAACTTGACACTAAACTCATTTTTTTTATCTAAATCTTCACTTTTGGGCTCCTATAGCGGCTAAACCTTGAGGAATTTGAAGATGGTGCAAAATAGTGATTTGTGAAATTTTATCTACAGACTCTAAATTATTATTTTTAATTTTTTTTTTGAATTAGATTGCACTTGTTTTTCCATCTCTTTTGAAAACTAGCTTTTTAAAAAAAACAACATTTTTAAGGAGTGACACTCACTGTATACAAAATAACTTTTTTTTTTTAAGGATAAAATTATATTTTTTTTGAATTTAGATTTGTAACTATGATATCTAGCACTTTCATTTGGTTTCATAGTGTTTTATTAGATATTTTTTCCTTAATCAAGTTTCGAAGTCAAACCAATTACCATTGAAACATAGGCAAATTGTATATAACATAACTTTTTCTATATGTATTGAAATTCATTTATTTTTTAATGGATCAAGGACATCAATACCCTTCCTAAACATATTTTTTTAAAATTTTATTTTGATAATATGCTATTTTTCCACATGTGCAGAACAAAGAGCTTGATTTTCAGTGAAAACCCTATATTTAATAAAACTACAAAAACACATACATAATAAAACCAAAACATATTAAAATTATATTTTTGGGATAGCTCGTTGTGAGGACTACCATGATCATTTCAAATAAATTTTAAATGAATTCATTTGATCCCCCAAAAGGTAAATCAAAAGTGATTTTTTATCAGCATTTTGATAGGTGTAAAGGAAACTCCATTGTAGGTATGGTTTTAAACTAGTGTGGTTCTATCCAAGGAGGTTTGATCTATGATGGTTTGATCAAACCCTCTTCAATTGAAATCTTTAAAATGGAGCTTTTTAAGGCTTAAATCATTATATTTTCTCAAAATATGTGATTTCAGCAAAAATCAAAATCTTCGAGAAATTGTAAACCAGCTTTGTGGGATCACCCAACTAGGTTGGTGAGCAACATGACGATTCCATCTAGGTCCAAAACAATCTTATTCAAAAAAATTGTAACATGGCTCACAATAGTGGGCTTAAAATGAGAGGAGCCAACAATACCCAAGATTAGTGGATAGTTTTTATAAAAAAAATGTTGAACATCTAGAATACTAAGTGGGGGCATGAATTAGTATTTCGTAAAACCATTCACATAAAATCCATCTAAAAATTATCACAAATCTGATAGAATCAACAATAGAAAACATGGAATCAGGATAAAATATCAACAAACATGAACACTAGTATTATTATTTGGAAATCCCAAAATGGGAAAAACCATGGTGAGGTTTAGCTCACAATATAATATATCTGGATATAAAATATTACAAGGGCTCACTCTCAGGACTCACTATCCTTGAAAGGATCACAACCTAAAGTAAATGCAAGAGATCTTTCTCACTACCAAGATACAAAATTATGTGGCTCACTCTCAATAGTATAGACCAATAAAATTCACCTTACCTGTGTTGGGGTTCAGTTTTAGTGAATCACAATACATATATATAACACACCTATCTACACATTCATACAATTTCACACATACATATTCATAACTCTTTCTTCATGTATCTTTCACACACCCTTCTTGTATACCTCTCTCACTACTAAAGAATTCCTTGTATATATGCATATATATATCCATGCTCACTGATTAGGTCAGCCTAATCAACTCTGTTAGCATTGTGCTCAAAGCATATTCATCTTTGCATATGAGCAGTCAACGTGGACCTAATGATAGATCCCTTTATCATTCAGTGCACATATAACAAATTCTCAATATTAATACATAATTAGGTTGGCCAAAGTTGGACCAAAAAATCCAAACATATATGTAGTCCATGAAACGTGTAACACAAGAACTTGTTATCATATTAAATTATCCCTTAGACAACATCAAACTACTTATCTTCAACACCACATGGTAAGATAATCAAATGTGAGAAAATACGGAGTCTGCCACATCAGTGTATTGTGTGAAAGCTCACTGTAGTCTATGGATTAGGATACTATCATTCATATCTTCCAAATGCCTTCACATATGGTTATGAAAAACCAATGTATGATGCATCTTGTAGTCTCAAGTCTATTTAAAAAGTCTTCTAATGATATCTTTTTCTGAGATAGAATCCTAACCAAAACATTGACGTACAAAGCGAGTGTATAAGTATGACACTGTTTCTAAAATTACTAGTAACTTTACCTTTCTAGCCATACAACCTAGTTAGTTGAAACCATGTCATTGGATGCAACTAATATCAACATATAATGCATTATTAGATTATGATCAGATCTTACAAAAGAGGATAATCTAGACCAAGATATCAAGTTAATAGACTTCCATTACCAGAGTAGATATTCACTAAAAATTCCATTGTTATAGTTATATGAATCCCACTATCTGATGACATCAATGGAAACCTCTCAATTTCCAAAAATATCCCCCTTTATCATTGATGGCAACACATGATGTGAAAACCATCAAAATACTTCTTCCTAATTTTTAATTTTCTCCCCCAAAAACTATTTACACGACACCTCTTCCTCTTAATAAATCAATTTACTTTTTTTTTTGTTTTCACATGATACCTCTTTCTCTCCCCCCCTATTTGACATCAATGGAAAAGGAAAGGAATTTTAATTCTTTAACAATCCCTTTGTGTACCTGAACACTCTCCCTGAGGAGTACATCCAAGACAACTATGATCAACCAAAGGTGGTTGACCCTTGAATCTTGCTAAGAATCCCCATCCATGAGGATCTCCCTTCATCCCAAACCCTTTTTTATTCTAACAATGCACTACATAGATAATTGAGATCAATTAAGATATATTTTCCTTCAACCACTATTTCAAGAGTAACATTGGATTTCACAATCTTGTTAGCTATCATAAGAGCATAATGGATAGGTGTGCATATTGTCTTCATTTAATCTTTGAGATTCCCATATTGTTGAACCATCTCTCTTTTCACTTTATGTGATGCAAGGTATTATTCATCAAACTTTTTCAATCCATACCAGGTTTGATTATCCAAATCAAAAGAAAGATCAAATGTGCTAGATGCATACTTGATTTGGGTTTCAATTGTATTCTCAAATTGTTTGAATCTTTGAAATACATCAAGCCAAGTCCAACAAAATTTGAATAGACTCTTGAGCTCTTTCTCACACTTTTGAACATCTTTGTGTTTTTCAAGTGTCATGTTGTGAGTAGACTTTCACTTCTCTACAATTTCCGTCAATCCTTTATCTTCAACCCAAGAGACCATGTCACTTACTTCTTTTGTTTTCAATTTATTAAATCTATCAGTTAATGCATTTGAAATTTCTTTAGTGGGTCATGAAGAAATAGTGATTGCACTAGGAGTTACATAAAAATGTGTCCTCACTAATTGCTTAAGTCTTTTTGGAGTAGGTTCAACCTGAGCTACTAATGCATGAACCTTAGTGAGCTTCATCTTTTCCTCAATGGTAGACAGTGGTTTACGAAAGCTTGACTCAAATTCTTCAAGGACTTTAGCTATCACCGTGTAGGTTCAAAACCTAGGTCTATTGGGGTCTCATGGGCTTTTAATTAAAAACATAGTCCTTCTCAATCTAATATCCAAACTCAAGTATCCATGAATTCCTTTATACAAATAGACCTTAATAATGAAAATATTAGTGGTTACCAAAAAATTTATATCATTCTTGTATTTTGTAGCCAATTCTCAAGGAATTCTCCTTATTCTATTCATTTTCCTTTGAAACTTTCCAAAGAATGCAGTAAGGGAATCTCCTTGTGCATCCAAATTCCCAATGTTTCTCCCAAGTTCCTCAATTTGATGAGAGACTGGTCTTGTATTCTCCCAGCTAACCTCACCTATTCCAGGATTCTCCTTCATAAAGTAGAAAATTAGACATAAAACTAATGTACCATATCTAAATGTACCTTCATTCTTCTTGATATCTCTCAGATTCTCTAACCAGTGTTGTCAAAGTAACCCACAGAGGTCATATTTTGTTTTTTTCTCAACTATATCCAATACAAGATCAATTGTGGTAGTGTAGACATCATTGCCACAAAATATCATCTGTGAAATAACTAGGCTTGCATACTGAACTATCAGGTTAGAGATTTCAGCATGTATGTTTCTTAATAAACCTTTTCCCCTATCAATATTTCATTTAAGATTCAATGCAAATAATGATAAGATAGCAACTTCCCTGATTACATCTCTGGATATTATATATGATTCATCAAGCCATGCATATTCACCATGAAATTTTCTAAGAGCCATTCTGATACATTTTTATTCATTACTAAAGTTTGTAAAATTGTTCTATACATCCAATTTCATTTCTGAAAGTACACAGTATTCTAGTTTCAAGATAAAATCATTTCCAATTAATTCTTCAAGCCACAATATGTGAGCTTTTGCATAGGTATATTATTCCAATTTCCTATGAATGTATACCCCAACATCTTCAATCGGTATAACACCAAGAAGAATGTCTGAGAAAGCACCCAAATGATCAAGTTCTAAGGTTTTAATAGATTACATTTTGATCTCTAGTTTTGATCTTACTGAATTGTCTATGATTTGAAATATATCCATCGGATCTAAAAAAAATTGACAAATAATTTAGATGAAATAGCGTATAGCAATAGAAACTGGCCTGTACCTTTTTCACAAAGACAAGATTTTGAATCTCTATAGTATAATTTTTTTTAGTTCCTTCAAGATTCCTCTATATGATTCTCTTCTTTTACAAATTCTTTTCATCGAATGTTTTTTCCTTAACGTATTTGAATTTATTTCTCTCATCCCAAATGCTTCTACAATAAATGATTTAGACTGCAACTAGATCACCTCAAAATTAGTGTACAATTTTATACTTTCAAACTCTATAGAATTCATTCTTCATGCATGTATTTTTGTCAATTCCTTTCACATGAAATCTTGAATTTGTAACCTTAATAAATGCACTCATTTCATGATATGAAATTATATATTAAAAGAGGGGTTATTAAATGGTTTGATTATTTCTCCCCCTTAGGAATTTCCTAGATTAAATTTTGACTGGAGTGTCTACAATGGAGGATGACACAAAAATATTGATGATTCTAATTCACCTTGCTTAGATTCTCCCTCCCTTCTCCAAATTATTTTTGTTTCCTTCTTCACTTCTACCAGATCAAACTTAATGACTGGTTCATATCTATTTTTTGGATTGTTACTTCTCACGTTTCTACTTCTACAGTCTTTGGAAAAAAATTCTCGATTGCTGCAATTACATAAAACAACATTCTTCCATCCAAGTTTTCTTTTATTAAATCTATTTTTGTACTAGTTAGCCTTGTGTCAAAATTATTTACAATGATAAGGGTATGTGTAGGATCATGATGGGGCAAAAAGTTGTTATATGTAAGTGATATGATGGCCCATGTGGCTGATGATTTTTTTTTTTCCAAAATTGATGAAACGAAAAGGGTTTTTAGAGGAGATTCTCATCTTTCCACTAATATAGATTATGCTTTACTTTTAATTTAATAAATAATTATTATTCATTTTCTATATGAATTACAACTAAAGTCCTAATTGATAGGATGATTGGAAAACATCTATAGCTTTCAAACGGTATCACATTTTTTTTATCTGATACATGCGTCACATTCTATTTTTCACATATAATAGGATTAAAGAAAGTAAAATTAAATTTCATGAAGTTTTGACTAATTTAAGATGGTTTGACATATGAGTTTTTTTATTTTTTGAAAGTTGTAATAAAAAAATCATAATTAATTATTTACTTGCAAAAAAAATACAAAAAAAAATGCATCACATCAGGACATGAGTCCTCTACTTATATCTAAAATCTTATAAAAAAATTATTATCATTTTATTGTGTTTAGGGTGGTCAGATAGACATCTACTTCTTATTTTTCCTTGAAATTTAAGTACTACTACATTGAAATTTGAAATTTTCACCAAATAGAATATTTTTGTAAAATAAACCTAGTAGTTTAGAAACTACATTCAATTTGCTACATATTCTACTCTTACATTTTTTTGAAATAATATAGATAACTTATTCAAAATTTTACGTCAAGTTGCATAACTGATTTTTTGAATTTTTATTGCCACTTAAGGGCCTACTTTTTCCATGATTATCCTACACATACCCATAATAGTAGCCATCAAATGGATAAAATATCTTATTCAAATTTTTTTCTGCAATCTTTAGTTCTATGTTCAATTTTTTTTCATTCCAAACATTTAGAGGAGAAAGATAATGTATTCTCATCCATTCCATTATTATTTTCTTCTTTCCTTTTATAATCTTTTGCCTTATGTCTAGACTTATTGCAAAAATAGAAGACACCATTAAAAGATAAATACATTTGAGCATTAGGTTTTCTGATGGGAGTCTTTTTAGTATTTCTTCTTAGGTTCTTGAATTGTCTACCATCGCTTTGAATCTTCATGTCAAGAGATTGGTTCACCTTTGAAATTTGTCCTTCATCAAACCCTAAACCACATTTGTCCATAGTAGGTCTCTAATAGTTTTAATCAACTCATCAAGCATTGTAGTGCTTGCCTTGAATTTATCCTCATATATTTTTTCTTTTTCTAGATCTATTTTCAAAACTACCACTTCTTTCTCAATATTTTCACATTTATCCATCTTCCTTTGAATTTCATCTTTCTAAAAATCATCAATTTTTCTCTTTTCTTCCAATTGTTCTTTCTATTTGTTGATTTCTTCATAATATTTCTTTAATTGGTTATTGAATTCTCCATATCTTTCCCTTATATTATTAATGCACTCATTTCCTTCCTTCAACCTATCCTTCAAATCTTTATTTTCTTCTATATGTCCATTATATTTCATTTCCAAAGGAATAATATTTTTTTTATCTTTCATGTATTCAAAATTTAGGAACTTCCTCAAGATGTTAGGTTTCTTTAGAAGAACTAGGCTCTAATACCAATTTATGAACATCTAGAATGCTAAGGGTGGGGGCTGAATTAGTATTCCATAAAACCATTAACATAAAATGCATCTAAAATTATCACAAATCTGACATAATCAACAAGAGAAAACATGGAATCTGGACAACACATCAACACACATCAACACCAATATTTTTATGTAGAAAAGCCAAAATGGGAAAAACCATGTTGAGGGTTAGCTCACAATATAATATATCTAGATATGGAATATTGCAAGGGATCACTACCAAGACTCACTATCCTTGAAATTTCCATAGCTTGAAGTAAATACAAGAGATTTGGATCACTACCAAGATACAAAATTATGTGGCTAACTTTCAAAAGTGTGAACTGATGAAATGCACCTTCCTTGTGTTGGTTTAGTTTTAGTGAAGCGTAATACATATATATAACACATTTATCTGTGCATTCATACAATTTCACAAATACACATTCAAATATTTGTCTTCATGTATCTTTCACACACTATGGTTCTCTACCTCTCTCACTACTAAAAATGACTTACATATATACATATATATCCACGTTCACTAATTTGGTTAGCCTAATCAACTCTATCAACATTGTCCTCAAAGCATATTCATCTTCACATGTAAGCCATCAACATGGAACTAATGATAGATCCCTTTACCATTCAAAGCACATATAAAAAATTCTCAAATTTGGAAATGATCATGATTAGTGAAATTGCAAATCGTATGACCCTCTTATACATAAAATTATTATAGCTCCAACATGGTAGGATTCAACAAGTGTGATCTACCAAAATAAGTATATGGCTACATCAAAGGGTTTTCTAACTTTGACTAGTAGCATTTAGGTGATAGATGCTACAAGATATCCAATTTTGTAGGGTTTAGAAAATATACTATTAATGGCATGCAAATGATGGATGCCAAGATCATCTTGTATCAAGATTTTAGTATTAGTATTGGTGTATTATAAATAGTATATGTGCATCCAATTTTGTATCTATCTAAGGTATGACTCTCAAGGTTTTAATTATTATATTAATCTAAGTGATTGATAGTACATAGAGTAGTCTTAGGCAAGATCAAAGTATAAGACATCCAATTATGTAACTTATATGGTTATAACATGACTTAGATGTTTAATACATTGTAAATTTATTAAATACTACTCATATTGTGTGTTGTTACACTTATTCCTTTGTTAGTGATGACATAACTAGTATGAGATGATTTTCTTATAATCACAACATGTATTGAAGAAGGAAAAATGATATGACCCATGGTGTGGTATGAGATACACTAAATTTATCTTTCTAATTGATATGCACTTAAAGGCTTATGTGTTAGTGAACCAAGTAAAGGGGAAGATCTTTATAGTAAGGTTGCAACCACTTTAATTTTTGAGGTAGTCACTATGTGTAGATGTAATTATTTTTAAGTCATTCACTTTATGTATACGTGACAATTATGTGGGCTAGTCACTATGTGTGAATGTAATATACACATGAGCTATTTACTATTAAGATTTATGTGTGTTAGTACATTAATATTGGCATGGAGATATGACTTGATTTGAATTCATTTTCTATCATACCATTTTATTTTATCTTTAATTTTCAACAAAAAAAGGTACATGGAAAGGAACAACATGCCAAGGGTACACAAAAATAGCCATGGATTGCTAATGTTGTTAAATGAAAAATTAAAGATGTATGACAATCATTTTCAAAAGGTTTATTGTTTTAGCAATGAAATGGGAAAACAATTGTCACATCCTATTAGTAAGGACCCTTTACATGTGTACATTACATGGTGAACTATATATACATATATATATGTATATAAACATATATATATGCATATACATACATACATACATACATATATATGTATGTGTATATATATCGATTAGGGTTTTGAAATTTCCACTGACCACCCAATAAACTTAATATGACATTTAATAATCCATCTATCACTCTTCAAAACAAGAGAAACTTGAAATAAATGAGAATGGGCTCAGGTATGGGGGAGATATGTTGCAAGGCATGGCATATTAATTGCCTGAGTTGTCTAAGTGATCAATCATGAGGAGAAAGAGGCATCTAGAAACAAATTTAAAACACCACAACCCCTTATATATTCATTATATTTTAGAAGGTTGAGTATGGAATGTGTGAGGAAAGGAATGGAAAAAAAGGAAATTTTGGTAGGCATAAAGCCAAATTCAAAAACTAGTGCTCCACCTAAAATGAAAGTAGAGGGCTAATGTTTTGTGAAGGAAAAGATATGGATTTCCAATGAATCATAAGGAAGGATAGAAATTGTAGAGACTTTGTTTCAAGAAGGAAGAATAATTGCACAAGAATGATAGGGATTGTGGAGAGGAAGATGAATCAAATGGGAGAGAAAAAGGGGCATCTAAGAATGTGCATGTTATTTTGGGAAGGTGCAACACAAAGTTTCCCAAAAAAATTTCAACCTTCTTCCTTCTTACAATCAAATGGAAGTATCTATATTAAATGCATGGTATGAATTTAGTGTGGAAATTAGAAGGAAGGAGCTTCTAGTGTATTATTTAGAGTCTAGAGCTAATTATAAATTTGATGAGAGTTATCCATGGAAGGATTTAAGAGAAACATTTTTAGATTTCAATTGGAATGTATACTATTGGAAAAACAAGGATAAACAACTAAGAGGGGGGTGAATTAGTTGTTACCAAAATCAAACTTATTCAACATTAATCAACATTAAATCTTAGATTTGATAATTAACAGTGCAAGCATAAATTAATAACATATTAGAGACACATGAACACCAAGATTTTATATGTGGTAACCCTGTTAGGGGAAAAACCACAGTGGATGTTAGTCCACAAGATTATACCCTATTAGAAGTATAATGAAGAATGAAAAGGGAATGCACTTGCATTCAAGAACATTTCCTAGAGCACACTGCTCAGAGGAAGACTCACTACCTTAGATACAATAATCAAATTAAGACCATCTGATGAGTTCGAATTGAAGTAATAGCTTCTACAAAATCTTGATTACAATTCTGGTTAGGCACACAAAAAACTTCTACACACTCTCCCACACTCTGCTAAATCTCTTTCACACTCTGCTCTTCTCTTGAATGATCTAAAATTTATTCGCACATGTACATCACTTGCACAAATCAAGCATACCTTGAGCACACTTCAAAATGAATAAACAATCATTCTTATGTATCTGCCACATAGACTTGCATCAACTACTCTATCAACCACAAATAAATAATGAATTATAACTGTCACCCTCAATACATGAATGAATCTTAATGCACACCAAAAAAAGTCAGTCAAAACATAGTGAGGACCCAAAAAAACACCTTAGAACACTCCAAAAAATAAAATATTAATCCATAAAGATCTCCAACATGCTACCACTAGCATGTCGGCCAAGAACATGAAAACTTCAAGCATACAATGAAAAATATTCAATCACAAACACTATGTTAAGTGTGGATGTACAAGAAGGATAGAGAACGATCTAGACTCATCCATGAATGTCACAAGTAAATGAAAAACAACTAAAAGTACTAGAAGTGCATCCTCTTCATCTAAGAACATCTACAAAAACTGAATAACTAGAGGAACAAAAATCTTCATAACTTCCATAAATGTTGATGCAAACCTCTGAAAATTTTGGACAACATACTAGAAATTTTTAGCATCAAACCCTTTGAAGTGAACCTTAAAATTAGCAACTTACAACACTTTCCACCACTCTAACCTTCCCAGCTTCACTGGCTTCCTGCAATATATTTTTTACAATTTTCTCAATATCCTCAACATATACAACCTTCAGAATCATCAATGCTAATAATGTTGACATCAATGAAAACCACATATCAAAACTCCAACCACAACATACAACAATATCCCCCTTTTCCATTGATGGCAACACATGATGTGAAAAATAATTCCATCAACCCAACTAGCTCTTCTCCAACAATCTCCCCTTGAGATTGTGCACTCTTTTTTTATTTCCTTCTTCTCCCATTTTTTTCACATTGCTTTTATCTCCCCTGTTGAAATCAATGGAAAAGGTACACATGCTCTAATCACATATTTGAATCATATGACTACTCTCTCTATGTAGCAACCACCGCAACATCAATCTAGAATAAGATATGGCTTTGAATTCACGGACTAACGTAAATACCTGTATCTCTTGGTTTTGATCAGGAGGGGAAATCACCCGTAAGTTACATCTAAGGTAAGCACAAGTATCATTAGGCAACAACTTAGTAAAGATGTCTGTAATTTGCTCCTTGGTAGGTATATACTCTAGTCTATCTTCTTTGTCACTTACTTTATCTCTCAAGAAGTGATATTTGATGGATATATGCTTTGTCTTTGAATGCAACACTCAATTCTTGGAAGTGTTTATGACACTTGTATTATCATAGAATATGGCAATGGATTCTTCATACTCAATTTTGAAATCTCCCAATATTTGCTTCATCCACAATACTTGAGTACAATTATTTGCAGCAGCAATATATTCCGCCTGAGGAGTAGAAAAGGAAACAAAATTCTTCATTTTGCTTAGCCAAGATACCAACTTCTTCCCTAAGAATAATGCATCGCCACTAGTACTCTTCATTTCATCAAAATCTCCTACCCAATCAACATCAGTGAAAGCATTTAGGATAATATCATCATCCCTAGGATACCAAATACCAAGATCAACTCTCCCTTTCAGGTATCAAAAAATTATTTTCACAATAGTCACATGAGTCTCTTTAGGATCAACCTGAAATATAGCAACCATGCATACAACATTCATTATATCTGGCCTGGTTTGAGTCAAATAGAGTAATCCACCAATCATTGACCTGTATCTTATTTTATTTTCTTTAGGAGAATAATCATTCTATGTAAATTTTCATCTAGTTACCATAGGTGTACCAACTGGATTTGAATCTTCCATGCCAAAAAAAATTAGTAGCTCTTTCACATACTTATACTGAGCTATGAAAATTTCATCATCTAATTGAGTGATTTGTAGTCCTAAAAATAATTTCAACTCTCCTATTGACATTTCAAACTCACTTTTCATTTCATCAACAAACTTCATGCACAAATCATCATCAGCTTCAAAAATAATATCATCAACAAAGACTTCAATGAACAATTCTTTATTCCGATCCAGCTTGAAATACAGATTGTTGTCAGCAGTACCTTTATTGAATCCAAGTTTCAACAAGTATTTATCCAATCTAGAATACCAAGCTCTAGGAGATTTCTTAAGTCCATATAAAGCTTTCTTCAATCAACATACCATGTCCTTTTCATCATTCAATTGAAATCCATCTAGTTGTTCAACATGGAATTCTTCTTCTAGCTCACCATTTAGAAATGTTCACTTTACATCCATCTAATAGACTTTTTAATTCTTGAAAGTAGCGTAAGAAAGAAATAATCTTACAACTTCAATTATAGAAACAGGGGAAAAAGTTTCTTAAAAATAAATACCTTTCATCTCTGAGTACCCTTTCCAAACTAGTCTTTCTTGGTTTTTGACCACGTCACCTTGCTCATTCAGCTTATTATGAAACACCCATTTGGTTCCAATCATATTTTTGTTCTGAGGTCTAGGAACAAGATCCCATGTATCATTTTTCTCTATCTACATTATTAGTTCCTCTTTCATGACATCCATCTAATATTCATCTTTGCATGCTTCATTGATATTGTTGAGCTCAACTTTGGAAATTAGACAATACTCTTCCAAAATTATTCTTCTAGTTTGTACACCTTTTATCTTGTCTCCTATGATTTGATTGTCAGAGTGATTTCACTTTACATACTTGGGAGTTTTAGGATTTTCTCTAACTTCTTGTTCTTTTGTTCTTTCTTTTGCACTTCTGCTAGTCTCTGCCTCTTGATTCCCTTGGTTTAGTGAAACAATCTAAAGTTGATTCTATGTCTGAACATTATTTCTATTCTTAGTAATATCATGTTGATCATCTGAATCATATCCACTACATCTAGATGGTCTAGCAATATCTTCATCAACTTTGAAATTTTCACTTTCAACCATTTTCTTTAACCTCGTATTAAAGCACTAGTAATATTTTCTTTTAGTAGAATAACCCAAAAGTATTCCTTCATCACTTCTAGCATCAAACTTGCCTATATCATTATCTCTCTTGATGTAGCATTTACTTCCATTTTTTTTGAAATACTTGATAGTAGGCTTACAACCAAACCATAGCTCAAAAGGTGTCTTACAAGAATTACTTTTGACATTCACCCTGTTAATGGTATACACAACAATACTTACAACTTATCTCTAGTAGAAATGAGGAACATTTGCTTCTAGCATCATGGTTCTAGCAATGTCTAGAATGGTTTTTTTCTTTCTTTCAACAACTCCATTTTGTTGAGGGGTCCTAGGAGTAGATAGTTGTCTTTAGATTCCATGCTCTTCACAGAAAGAATTGAATTCTTGGGAAGTGAATTCACCACCTTTGTCTGACCTTAGGCATTTGATCTTTTGACCTATCTCATTTTTTGTCATAGCTTTAAAAATTTAAAACTTTCCCAATGCTTCATATTTTTCTCTTAAGAAAGCAACCCATTTCATTCTAGAAAAATCATCAATGAGAAACATAAAATTTACCTTTCACCTGATAGAATTTTGATTCTGGATGGACCACATAGATCAATATGTATCAAATCTAGTACACCATTAGAGCTATATTGTTTGCTCCGAAAATAATTTCTTGTTTTCTTTCCCATCTGACATTCCTTGCACATAGTTTTAGTAGGCTTCACTAACTTAGGAAGATCTCTAACTACTTGAGTAGTGCTTATCTTGAAAATGTTATCAATGTTCACATGACACAACCTCATATGCTATAACCAATTTACATCAATCTAAGCAATTAAACAAGTCTCACTAGCAACACTCAAATGAAACATATTACCTTTGGTCTTTGTACCTGAAGCAATCATATTTACAAAACTTTCCCTTATTCTGCACTTACCATCCTTGTATTGAAGATTATAACCCTTTTTCAATCTACTTTCTTTTGGATTATAACCCTTGTCTACCATCTATCCAACACTTAACAAGTTATGATTTAAGCCTTCTACATAAAGAACATCATTAGTATTGTGCTTACAACCAAAATAAATAGTGCATCTACCACGAATCACATCGAAAGTGTTATCTCCAAATCTTACAACACCACCATCATAGTCTTCCAATCTTACAAAATTTCTTTTTTCACCCATCATATGATGTGAGCATCCACTGTCAATTACCCACTCATCTTTTTCTTCAATTTTTTGTTGCAAGAGCTTTCTCAAAATTCACAGTACTAGTAGATTCAGTGGACACCTGACCATTTTCTTTGATGGAAATGAATACCCATTCATCTTCATTTATAGTTTCTTTATCAGATTCTTCATTAGTTACACCTTCTTTAGCATAATAGAATTTTATTTGAAATCTAGTCTTCTTAGGTTTTTACTTAGAAACTCTTTCAAGACATCTACATGCAAAATGACCAATTTTACTGCAAGAAAAACATTTGATAGGTAACTTTCCTTTGCACTTACCATGAACTCTGTCTTCTCTTTTCACAATCAATGCTTCTAGTTCTTCTAATTCTCTTTCTTCATCTTCATATTTTTGAATGTCCTTTTGAAACTCTCTCCCAGATTGTATTTTTGTTGGATTTTTCCATATATAATAGCCTTGAATGCAAATTCAGTCTTAGGGGTCGATTCACCAAATTCACTTATCTCAAAGGCAACAATTTTTCCAATCAACAAGTCTCAAGTGTAATATTTGTCACTTCCCTAAGTTCATCAACAATATGAGCTCCTTTTTTGTAGGAGGGATACAAAGATCTAAGTATATTAGCCACAATCTCTTCTTCATCCAAGGTTCCATTGGCACATCTAATGCTAATCACCAGTTCATTTATCTTTTGAGAGAAAGAGAAGATGTTTTCATCTTTAGTCATCTTCATGTCTTCCCAGTTGCCTTTTAAACTTTGTAGCTTAGCAATTTTCATTAGTGCATCTCCTTCATACAATGTTTCCAAATTTTTCTAGATCCGGTATGCAATCTTCAATCCTAACACATTTGTCATCTTCGAATCTGTCAAAGCACTCAACCATGCTTCAATAGCCCTATTATTAGCTTTTTCTTGCTTGATCTCATCTTCAAAGGACAAACCATTCTGAGGAATAGTATATGCACTATGTGTGATCTTCTAGAAAGGTTTTCCAATGCACTTCAAATGACACTTCATACTGACTTTCAAATAAAGATTAGTTTGTACCATTGAATCTAGGACTATCCTTCTAGTATGATGCCATCACGGATCAACTCAAGTTGTTAGGATTCTTCACAAGAACTAGCTCTGATATCAACTTTTGGCAAAACAAGGATAGATAACTGAGAGAGGGGGTGAATTAGTTGTTACCAAAATCAAACTTATTCAACATTAATCAACCTTAACTCTTAGATCTAATAATTAATAGTGCAAGCATAAATCAATAATATATCAGAGACACATGAACACCAAGATTTTATACATGGAAATGGGTGATCCCACAATACTGGTTTACAAATTTTGGGCAAACTGAACACTGAACTGGTTTTGTTTAACTAAATATTCACTTTCAGGCTCCTATAGCGGCTAAACCACGAGGAATTTGAAGATGATGCAAACTAGTGAATTGTGTAGTTTTTTCTATAGATTCTAAATATATATTTTTCAAAAATTTTGCAATTAGATTGCACTTATTTTTGTATCTCCTTCGAAAACTATCTTTAAAAAAAAAAAACATTTTTAAGGAGTGATGCTCATCATATACAACATAAAAAAATTTGTATCAAGGATAAAATTCTATTTTTTTTCGAATTTAGATTTTTAGCTATAATATCTAGCACTTTCATTTCATAGTGTTTTATTAAATGTTTTTTCCTTAATTAGGTTCCAAAGTCGAACCAATTACAATTGAAACATAGGCGGACTATATACAACATAAATTTTTCTTGTATGTATCGAAATTAAATTTTTTTTTTAATGGATCAAGGACATCAATACCCAGCCTGAACATATTTTTTAAAATTTTATTTTGATAATCTACTATTTTTCCACCTCTATAGAACAAAGAGCTGATTTTCAGTGAAAAACCTATGTTTAATAAAACAAAACAAACACATACATAGTAAAACCAAAACATATTAAAATTATATTCGTTGGATAGGTCTTTTTGAGGAATACCATGATAATTTGAAATAAATTTTAAATGAATTCATTTGATCCCCTAAAAGGTAAATCAAAAGTGATTTTTTATCACCATTTTGATAGGTGTGAAGGAGACTCTGTTGTAGGTATGGTTTAAAACTAGCGAGGTTCTATCCAAGGGGGTTTGATCTAAGGTGGTTTGATAAAACCCTCTTCAATTAGAATCCTTAAAATGGAAATTTTTAAGGCTTAAATCGTTATATTTTCTAAAAATATGTGATTTCAGAAAATATCAGAATCTCCCAAAAATTTTAAACCAGCTTTGTGGGATCGCCCAAACCTTGTTAGGGGAAAAACCACAGTGGATGTTAGTCCACAAGATTATACCCTATTAGAAGTATAATGAAGAATGAAAATGGAATGCACTTGCATTCAGGCACACTACCTAGAGCACACTACTCAGAGGAAGGTTCACTGCCTTACATACAATAATCAGATTAAGTCCATCTGATGAGTTTGAATTGAAGTAATAGCTTCTACAAATGCCTAATTACAGTTCTAGTTAGGCACACAAAAACACTCTTCCACACTCTACTCAATCTCTTTCACACTCTGGTCTACTCTTGAATTTTTTGACCTTTATTTGTAAACATACATCACTTGCACACACTGAGCATACCTTGAACACACTTGAAAATGAGTAAACAATCATTCTTATATATCTGCCATGCAGATTTACATCAACTACTCTATCGATCACAAATAAATAATGAATTACAATTATCGACCTCAATACATGAATGAATCTTAATGAACACCAATGCAAGTCATCCACAACATAGTGAGGACCCAAACAAACACCTTAGAACATGCCAAACAATAAAATATTAATCCATAAAGATCTACAACATGCTACCACCATCATGTCGACCAAGAACATGAAAACTTCAAGCATACAATGAAAAATCTTCAATCATGAACACTTCATTCAATGTGAACATACAACAAGGATAGAGCACAATTTAGACTCATCCATGAACGTCATAGGTACATGCACAACAACTAAAATTACCAAAATTTCATCCTCTTCATCCAAGAACACCATCTATAGAAACTGAATAAATATAGGAACACACATCTTCATAACTTCCACAAATCTTGATATGAACCTCTAAAAATTTTGGATAGAATACTAGAAATTTTTAGCAATAAACCCTTTCAAGTGCACCTTCAAATTAGCAACTTACAACACTTTCAACCACTCTAACCTTCTCAGCTTCATTGGCTGCTTGCAATATATATTTTACAATTTTCTCAATATCCTCGACATATATAGCCTTCAGAATCATCAATGTTATTAGTGTTGACATCAATGACAACCACATATCAGAAATTCAACCTACAATATCCAACATATACACCTTCAAGTGAAAAATCATTCCTAGGAAGGAGGGAACACAAATTTGTACTTTGTCTATCATTGATTCCTTGGAGATTAAGTACTTTTTTGCCAATGTCAAACATGTGACAAGTCTCTTTGCTCCAACTCTTTCCTTTCAACACATGTTTTAATTCTAAAATATGCTTATAAGTGTTATGCATGGTTATCCCACATTTTTCAGATGTCTGCACACAATGTTTAGTAGGATTGAAGAAAACAGTATCCCGGTTGTGTAGCATAATCATCTATGGTGTGTATTGGATTTTACCTATCAACAAGAAAAGAGATAACACTTAAGAAAAATAAACTTTTCTATTACTATCCTTGTGTTCTAATGAACATAGTATTATAAATTCAGATGATTAATAGTTTTGGAATAAATTTGTATAATTATGGTTGCATGTCATTTTTGAAAAACCATTGGTTTCTTTTCTATTAAGGATATTTTTGTAATAGATATGTGGAATTAGTTAAAATTTCAAATTGTTACATTTTTCTATGACAAAGCTAAAACACATGATGGATGCAACTTAACTTTAAAATATAGTTAGCTATATTTGTGTGAGGGGGAAAATCATAGACGCTAAATAAGAAAAACATAATTGAAATATAATATAATCTATCATCAAGAACATAAATCTAAGATCTCTTCCTACACTTATGAAATGAAAGTAAGCTATTAAAAAATTCAAGAAAAAATAAAAAAAGCTAAAATCATAGTGTTATAGTGAAGCAAAAAATTTCCATAGTCTTTTAATTTTCGTCTTTTACTCTTGGCTTCGGGAGGATCTACACACAAAATAAGATTTTGTTTTGAAAGGTGTGCAATGCACCCGTGGTGGCTATGGGTATTTTTTTATTGCTTTCCTTTTGGAAGAAATTCATGCCACATGTTAGCTAGGAGGAAGATTTGTCAAAAATTCATTTCAAAAATATGAGAATACCTGTCACTTGACATGCCATCTCTTCGTTGCAAGGAAGTTGTGCTTTAGAGAGTTTTCTCTTTGGACTTTGTCAGAGTGTGCTTTTCTTTGGTTTTCAGGGGAAAGATTTGAGTCGATGCCACCAAGCCACGTGATTGGTAAACAATAATTTTTTTGAGGTTGTTTTCTAGGATCAGAGAATTTATGGAGGGTAATCTTGTTAAATATCTAAGGGATATTAATGCAGTAGTTGAGAGTTTATGAGAAAGGTTTTCGTGACCTAATTAAAGATTTATGATCAAATTTTAAGCTATCAGGTGCAAACATTTGGCAGTAATTACTTCTGGGTGGAGGCAACATTTCTCTCTCCTTTGTAGCTATAGATTTGAGTTGACAACAGAAGAAAAGGGTTCCTAATTTTTTCCATTTTGGAGAGAAGTTCTTTAGTTTTTCAATAGTTATAGAAAGTAGTTTTAGAAGTTTGTAGAAAACTACTTCACTCTAGCATGCTATATCTTTTTTAACTCAAACAATTGTAAGATTGGAATTTCAAATCTATTTTAAAATTCATTTAAAATTTGAAGTATGAACTATTTAGGAGAAATATTTGAAACTATGCATGATATAGCCTTTGTTAATGTTTCCTTCTTAACGAACACTTCTTGTGGGTAGATTGAATGATTGCATTGTGCTTGTATCTAGCCTCTATTGTTTGTTCTCTTCCCAACAAGAAGTGGGTAGATTGAATGATTGCATTGTGCTTGTATCTAGCCTCTATTATTTGTTCTCTTCCCAACAATGAAGGGTTGTGGAATTTTGTGTCTATTATATCATTTATAGAAAATAACTTGAGGTTTTGAAATGTTTTAAAAGCATTGGCTCATCATGACTTTCATGTTTTATGTTTAGATTTCTTTCTACCTTTTTCCTAAACTCAGAGAAGTGTGGTATTTCTATAAAAATCCTAGAGGTATTAAGTGGGGCAAAAATTGGTCCCCCACTCACTGAATTTCCCATAAGACTGTCAAAGAGATGCAAGCTTTGATGATCAATAGTTTTTTTTTTTGGAATGCCCAGTAGAACAGGTTTTTCGAATGTTTGATTAGAAGTCATAAATGTTTCTTAAATCAAGCCAAGAAACTGGAAGTTTCATGCCCAAATTCCAAACAAGAGAATCTTCAAAGGGCCATTTCTAGTAATCCTAGTTACCCTCTTCGATACCTAAGAGAAGAAGACTTACAAGTTCTATATCACCAGTAAGAAACTTATTAGAGCAAGGAGTAAGAGTCTAGAGTCTAAAGCCTTATACACTCCACTTGGGGGCCGAAGTTTCCAAATATGAATACCACTTTACCCAATTCATAGGAATATTTTCTCCATGGCTCACGTATCCCCTCTTTCTCCTATAAATTTTGTAACCTAGGATAGTGGTAGTCTGCTACAACTACCTGCTCCCATATATGTCTAGCCTGCCATACCCACTAATGCCCTCAAGACTATTCCAAAAAAATTTAGACAAGACTTAAAGACCCCTTCCAAACACCTCTGAGACATAGCGAAGGTATGCAAAGTACAAAATATAGTAGAAGAAAAAATTTCTATGATACTATTGGTGGCCTCCTTCAAAGGGAAGGCTCAAGATTGGTATCAATCTTTGACTTTCAATTCTATTAGCTCATGGGATCAACTCGGAGAATTTTTTTTTGAACGCTTTTCAGAGAAGGGAGATCGTTCTTCATTGTTATATAAATTGATTACCATCAAAAGAGCTCTGTAAGAGTCCATGAGTTACTTCAACACTAGGTTTCAATTGATCCCAATGAATGCCCAACCTCAAACTGCTATGGTGTTTTTCTTCTACTTGAAGACTATCAATTCAAATATTGTAGTGATGATAACTTCTATGGGAGGAGATATATTACCCGATGCATATGATTTGGTGGTATGCACGGAGAATAGTTTGATAGATACCAAGAAGATTTAACCATGAACTCTAATGCCTATATTTATAAAAAAATTGGGTGCACCTCGAGAGGAAGCTACTTTGAGCACTTTTATGATGTAGGTGATAGTTTCAGGTCCATGACAATCTATGTGTGTACCCCACCACATAGGTAAGCACACTGAGTTATTCCTCTATAGTAGTAGATATCAATGATATGAAGAGCCTCATTCGGTCCATTTCTAATGAGTTAGATCTCATCAAGTGGAAACAAGTGGCCCCTCCAAAGAAAGCTACTTAGGCCTAGTAGGGAGGAAGGCCATCCTATTAGTAGAACACATACCAAGGATCATCAAGTTGGGGAGGTCAACAAGAAATGTCCACAAACTAGATAGTTCCAGTCACCATTCCATTGTAGATGGTCAAGGACAACCAGAGAAAAGAGTTAATCCCATGCTAGAATAACCTGGCAGAAGATGAAAACACATGGTGTTTCACATGCAACAAAAACCATATGCTCCAAAATTTCCCAAGGGTAAATATGTAGCAAAAGAGAGAGCAACAAAGAAATAAAGGCACACTTTTGAATGTCTAATGATACAAGTCCTACAAAATGGAAAATGTCTGCTTTAGGGCACAAATGCAAGGAATTTTTTTTGGAGAAAGAGCTAAAACATTGCACTTGATCAAATGCTATTCTCATGGATGGAAGAAGAAGATGTGGTTTTCACTAATGAAGTTTTTATGACCAGTACTCCATAGGTACAATTAGAATACAACACCAGATCCAAGAGAAGGCTCATAGGAGAGTACATGTCACAAGCTCTGCCTCATCCTTAGCTACTCCAACCACCGTAATAGGAAAAGCAACTCTCACAGTCGATTGTTCGACCAAATAAGTAGTAGTGGATTCAACCATTGCCTGACAAGCCATTGGATAAGAAGCCAAATCCTCTCATGCTGAGGGAGATTCTACCATTTAGGCCAAAGGTTCTGCTAGTCAAAGCACTCAACATGGTGCAGCAGTTGAAGAAGACACCTGTCAATGTGTCCCTATGAGATGTTATATCTATTCTCAAGAAAAAAAATTGCTTGAGGAAGCATTCAAAAATGAGGAACAAAGATCACAGACGGATTCAATTTTTTCATTTGATTAAAATAAAGATAAATGAATCGCATTGGATCCTCAAGCTCTAAAATCTATAGGTTATAAAAATGAAATGGGCAATGCAAAAGATAAAGAGGTAAGCAAGTCGAAGCCTGCACGTTTCTTTTTAACATTAATTGTGGGAGATAAACTTTTTCACAATAATATGATTGATTTAGGAGCTAGTACAACAGTCATGCCAAAACAAGTGGTTGATGCCTTAATGCTTAAGTATGATCCCCTTGAGAAAGGAATCATGCAGTTGGATGGAAAGAAGGTTTTGAAATTTGGTTGGATAAAAGATCTATCTTTGACCCTCTTTTCATGTCTGACCTAGAGAGTCTCACAAGAAGCAGTGGTGATATACATCTCCTCGATCTTCAGGATGTGTCTTTCTAGATATTTCACTACAAATATTGGTGGATACTTGGCACTAGAATGGTCCCATTTGATATTGAGAAACAAGCACAGGGTGAAGATGAAAATACTACCCCAATCATTGCACCCTGAACATATAGTGGACAATGCAGTCCTTTTTTTTAAGTAGCACATGCCTCCTCAAGATAGGAGGGATATTACATGGATATGTTGGAAGATGAAGAAGACACAAGAGAGCAAACTCTTGAAGAGGAGGTTCTCCTCAACCAGTTCATCAACTTTGACCTATTTCATAATTTCCATGTGATGGGACTAGGCATGTATGTGATCTTCAATTATGACTTGATCTATCTGAAACATATGAAGGATAGGGAGAAATATGGTGATCCGATGAATAATCACCTAGGTAACTTTACTTTGATGGTGTTAAATGTAAATTTGATTCTGAAGGAGGGGTCTGATTATTATCCCCAATAGGATCGAAGACCCTCAAGGCCTATCACTTTCAATTCTAATGTTCTCCTAATGATGCAAAATATGGATCCTTGATCCATAGTTTGATTCTCACTGAGTGAATGGGTGTAAAGAGGTTGCGGGTATTCAAATATTCAAAGTTAATTGTGAGCCAGGTCCATACACAAGTGATTGCTAAAAATACAAGAATGAATTTATATAGACATCGGATATGGGATTTGATTGAAGGCTTTGAAGCTTTCAATGTGCAAGTCATTCCCTAATCCCAAAATAGTGTAGCTGATTAGATGGATTCAATCGGATCACAATTTGAACCTATTTTTGATTTAACAACAAACCAAAATGTAGTACAGATCATCGTCCGACCACCAATCCTTGACAATGATAAAAAATAGCAAGTGTTTAAGGATGACACTTAGATCGCCACCTTCATCCAAAATTCAGAAGGAGTTTATGACTATTCACAACTAGTAGTTCAGCCTTCCAAAGAGCAAGTCATCCAGCTAAAAGGAAACAAGATCCCTTGAGGTTTAATCTCCCTTGAAAATCTCTTTGATTACGAATATGCTAGGAATGAAAAGCAAAGGTTTATTGCAGACAAAAAGGATTATTAGGAGCTCGATGTTGAAAATGACAGAAAGCTAAAAGTCAAAAGGAATGTTGTGTGGGAAGATAAAGAAAGGTTAAGGGATCTATGTTCTAGATACAATTAAGTTATAGTTTGTTCCTATCATGATCTTAAAGGATACAATTCTGACATAATTCAGCATACCATCGACTTGGTGGAAGGGTCAAAGCTAGTTTGATAGAAACAAAGGCCTATCGATCTGAAGGTCGAGGCATTGATGGTGCAAGACCTCACCAAATTGACTGAGTCCCAAATAATTTACTTGATTAAACACTCAGCTTGGGTGTCTAATCTATTACTAGTTCAAAAGAAAAATTATGACATTAGGCTTTACGTTGATTTTTGAGATCTTAATAAAGATTTGTTGAAAGACCACTACCCTTTGCCATCAATGGAGCAAATCCTGCAAACTATGGATAGATCAAAGATGTTCTCATTGTTTGATGGTTTCTCAGGGTACAACCAGGTGTATGTCAAGGAAGGAAACTAACATAAAATTATGTTTACCACCAAGTGTGGAACGTTCGCATATGCAAATATGCCCTTCAGACTCTCAAATTTTGGTGCAACTTTTCAATGAGCAATGGGCATTGTTTTCAAAGGATTGATCAATTTGATCATTCTAGTTTATCTAGATGACCTGAGAATCTTTTCAAAGTCAAAGGTTGATCATTTTGATAATCTAGAACAATTTTTCTAGAAGTTTCAAAAGTTTTGGATTTATTTAAATCCCAAAAAGTGTGTTTTTGGAGTACCTCAAGGTAAGCTACTTGGTTTTGTAGTAACCAAGGAAGGAATTGTAATAGATCCAAAAAGAGTGAGATCTATAATGAATTAACCCCTACTGGTGAATCAAAAAGGGTTGTAGTATTTATTAGGGAAGATTAAATATTTTAGCTAGCCCATTTTAAAATTTGCGAGCATTGCAAGACCTATCACGTTGATGCTCAAGAAGAACTTGATGTTTAAATGGACCCTTGAAGAAAAGGTAACTTTCAAGCAGATAAAGATAGGTATCTCTGCTACTCCGGTTTGGCTAACCTAGAATTTTTTAAAGATTTATTGCTCTATCTATACATTAGTCAACATAGCATAGCTTTTGTGCTCACTCATAAGGATGAAGAGAATAATGGGGAGCATTTGATTGCGTTTCACTCAAGAACCCTTAAAGGTTATGAAACTAGATACAACTTTGTAGAAAAGAAAGTTTTTTCTATTATTAAAAGACTTAAAAAGTTATGACACTTTGTGTCGGCCGATAAAATTATCATCCTAGTTTCTCACCATAGTGTATGACAATATATTACTGAAGGATAAATAAGGGTATGTGTAGGATCATCATGGAAAAAACAGGCCCTTAAGTGGCAATAAAATTCAGAAAATCAGAGTTAGGCAACTTGATGTAAAAATTTGAATAAGTTATATATATATTATTTCAAAAATATGTAAAAATAGAATCTGTAGTAAATTGAATGTAGTTTCTAAACTACTAGGTTTATTTTTTATTTTTTAAATCTATTCGGTGAAAATTTTAAATTTCAATGTAGTAGTACTTAAATTTCAGGGAAAAAATAAGAAGTAGGTGTCAGTTTGACCACCCTAACCACAATAAAATGATAATATTTTTTTATAATATTTTATATATAAGTAGGGGCACTCATGTCTCGATGTGATGCATATTTTTTTATTTTTTATTTTCCAAGTAAGTATTTAATTATGATTTTTTTATTACAAATTTTTAAAAATATAAAAAATAGTATGTCTAACCACCTTAACTTGGTCAAAAATTCATGAAATTCAATATTTTTTTTTTAATCCTATAGTATGTGGAGCATATAATGTAACGTATGTTTTAGATTCAAAAAATGTGATACTGTTTGAAAGTTATAGATGTTTTTCAATCAACCTATTAATCAAGACTTTAGTCTTAATTCAAATAGAAAATGAATAATAATTATTAATTAAATTCAAAATAAAGCATAATTTATATTAGTGGAAAGCTAAGAATCTGCTTTAAAAACCCTTTTCATTTCATCAATTTTTGAAAAAAAAAAGTCGTCAGCCACATGGGCCATCATATCACTTAGATATCACCACTTTTTGGCCCATCATGATCTTGCACATACCCATAACTGAGAAGAGATCCAATTGGATCACCAAAATCCTATAATATGATGTGGACATTGGATCAACTAATCTACTTAGGGGAAGAGGTCTCTATGATTACCTTGCATAGGAATCGAGTTTTGAAGCTAAGAAGGAGATCGATCAAGTGTACTCAAATTCATTTTAGTTTGATGACTCCTAGCTGGAAAATTGAACACAATATATGAAAAAGGGCACTACCTGACTAGCCTCATATTCCACAAAAGGAGATACTACCAACTTCAAGGCACTAGGGAGTAAATTCTCACATAAGTTGATCATCGATGTATGTCCTTTTCCATCATCAGCATCAACTAGCTTTCTTATGTGAAAAGACATGGATTAATGCACTAAAACCTGAAAAATGAAATGACAATGTATTTTCAAAGGTACCTTGCATCACCTAAGCATGATTTTCATAACTAAAAACACACTCCCCAAGACAATTCAAGCTTATTTATAAAGAAAGGTAACCAAAAGACTGTATTAATTCCATTCGTGTAGAGTTTTTGGTATTCCCAAGGGATACAGATCTCAAACCCACACATATCACCTCATTGGCTACATTTAATGGACCAACGGTAATGTCGTAGTGTTAACTGCATGTACATTCTAAGGGAATTAACTACACCAAAAAGTGGCAAAAGGCAGCTAGCCATTTTCAGTAAAGAAACTCTCTGCAAATTTTTGAAGCAATGATGGTGGAGACATGAATGACTTGTAGAGGGGCTAAAGCTTCATCAAGAAGGCTTGATTTTTTGATATCTTTGGGAAAAACTCATTCTCCAATTCACTAATGCCTAAGGAGTGATCGCTCAAATTTTTTTAAATAGTGTAGGTGGATAAAAGTGTTCCCAAAGAAGTGATGCAAGATGCTTTTGACAATAGTTTTGATCCAAAATTGGTGAAAAACCCTAAGAGCCTTATGGAGGGATCATTTTGAAAAATGTTAGATTATGGTACATCTGAGGGTTTTGAATCTTGGATCTAGAATTATGGTTTTCCATAGTTCATGTTTCCTATCGTACACCCATGCCCAAAGGTAGTAGATGCATGTGCCAAAAGGTTCAACAAAGAAATGGGGACCATTGTGCGCAACAAGATCCAGGTCACAATTTCTTCTGAAGCCATATGGGATATGTTGTGTATCCCTTCCAACTAGGGCATTGAGCCATTTCTTGAGGAAAATATGGAGATTATCTAAGAGGAATAAAACCAAAGAGAGTTTCTATGAGAAAGAGATGAAAGATAGGTCGTCGAGAGGTCGATTTATTTTTCCTCTTGCACATAAAAAGTTCAAGAGTGACACATAGGATCTTTTCTCAATGTTGGCTTCACTTTTCAGTTTTGATAATGATGAGGAGCTCCATCCCTTCCAGATGATCCTGGACCTAATATTCAAACAAGAGAGAGGGTATTGATATTATGACTTTGATGATGTAGTAGTTGCAAGCATGTTTGAGAAGTTGAATAATTACCATACTGAGTACAAATTTAGGCATTCTTCTTTCTTGCCTCACTTGATTCTACATCAAAATTTTGGGTTTTTGGAGAAACATTTGCATGTTTCTAGGCTCGATGTAAATGGTTTATGTCAGTGATTTTTTATATGGAACCTATGTATTATCAAAAACACATAATTATTATTGGTTTGTGAACCATTTTTTGAGACCGGTGCTTCAAGAATCGTTGCCATGTCCTATGGGTCATTTTTCTCATGAGGTTTAGAAATGAATCAAAAATACTCTGAATCTGATGGATTATTTCTTCAAAGAGGATTTCACATTTATCAAATATCATGATTTTTTCAAACAACCTTTTTGACTCCCTATAATTGTAACAGATAGAGTTTTTGCGTTGGAGGCATGCCATTAGGCATCTCTTGCTGATAGCATCTATGTTAGAGGAAGGAACAAGACAATGTTATATCCACTTCTCTTTTGCATTGCCAATAGTAAGGTGATACTAGATAAGTGTGAGGTGTAGAAGGAGCTTACAAATCTATTGGCGGCCCTAGGCTTAGTCCTTATTTGTGACACATAGGACTATAATTCAACAAGGATTTTCACCTTAAAATAGGAAATTTGGGAGTATCCAGAGTCCTTGAAGAATCCAACTCAAGAAAGGGTGTAAGTATACACTAACTTGTCCCTCATACCAACCGAATGATTGAGATGGTTGAGTTTCTATACACCGTAGGTAAAGTATCAAAGGAACCTTTTGATAAATAAAATCCTCAACAATCAAATGATGTAGACGGGGTGGTAAAAAAGGAAGAATATATATTTATATAGGTTCTGAAAAGAGATGGAATCCCCAAATAGGTTGCTTGGAGAGTTTCATCCACATGATGAATAGTTTGAGCAAATTTATGACCAACAGGTCAACTCCAAAAATAGTAACCCAGAGACTAGTCACAAGATAACAAAGGAATGAATTCCACATCCTACTTCCTGGCCCTAGGAGTCCAAAAAAAGAAAAAGATCAAGGAAAAAGGACTCACAAGCCATGTCCACTACCAATATTTGAAGTAATGGAAAGAGAGTCTAATGGTCCCCAAGACGGTTTTTTGTGAAACAAGAGAACCAAGCTATAGCGGGATCATTCACTAAAGGATCAGAATGCGCCAGTTCAAGTTGAGAAAAGAAAAGACAAGTCCAAGACCTGAGCATACCCTAGGTAGAAATCAGACATGAAGTAGAAGAAGAAGAGTTCACTCTACTGAATATTCAGATGGTCGTGATCTAGGTAAGTCTTGCTCCCCCTCATCTTCCCACATTTGCAGCTCTAGTTACTCCTTTGTCTCCATTTGTTGAAGAAAATCCTCCATCGACAAACCCTAAGATTTTGGTCCTCAACAAGCTCCCTAATATTTTCAATACACCCTATGATGTACCCCCATGTGTCGAGCGAGCAGTATCTACTTCAAATTTTGTTGATTCTTTGATCACCCTATTCAAGGTCTCTATTGAGAAAGTTGAATCATCTATGTTTCCCATTACCCTAGGTTTGTCCTCATCTAGGAAAAATCTCCCATTCCTCCCACTTCCCTTTTGACTCCAACTATTCCTTCTAGGGCCCAATTTCAATTTGTAATCCCACCATTTTCAATGATTACCCTCCCATTTTCCTCCCCACATGCTTGAATATGTCCGAAGTCTCTCCTTTTGTCACTCTTTTCAGTCTTCCTATTGGGGTTTTTATTGCAGCACAAAGCATTGACACCCCACAAACACTTCAAGAAAAATTTGAAGCAACTAAGTGGGCCCGACAAGCTATGAAACATAGAAGGTTGTTGAAGAAATCTAAACTGTTGGCTCCCAAGAAAATTCAAACTTGTTTCAACAAAGATCAAAATTCTCTATGGATTCATACCATGAAGTTGCTTGTATCTCGAATCAAAGGAGAAATGGAGATGGAGGACAACGAAATGAAGGCCATGGGTTTGGATTTGAGTGAAATTCACTCGTGCAACAAGGTAGACCTAGCGAAGACCACTCAGAAGTTATTATATGCAAATTATGAGAAGTTGGATTGGAAATTAAAGGAGTGTGAGGTAGAGCTAGTGATAGTAAGGGAAACTATGAATAGGATGTAGATGGAAATCAAATCTTGAGATATTGAGATGGCTTACATAAGGAAAATATAGGACTAGCAAGAGAAAGCAACAAGGTTTCTCATGAAGACTCAAGGTGAGTGGGTTCAACTATATATCAAGATTGATAGGTTTAAAATTGAGCTTGTTGTTGAGTTCCAATCAAATGTAGAACACCAATTTGCTCAGGAAAGCATAAAGGGAGAGCTAGATGGAATTCAGTCTCAAGCTTCCAACAATTTGTAAAAGGCCTAGACAAAGAAGAAAAGTTGATACATGAAAAGCAAGAATTTGAGTCCACTCTGCATGCTCCTAATTAGGAGATCGAAAAATTAGGTTCCATGCTAGAAAATATCCTCAAGGAGAAGAACAAATTGGAGGAGTGTGTGAAACCAAAAGAATCTTAGCTACATTAAGAGCTAGCAGTTACACAACGATCTGCGACCCTTCTTGTACTTAGAAGGCTGGTATCTACCTACTAGGAGTGAATCATAATTGTGCTCATCATCCTAAAACTATATTTATAGTTTCTAAAGGATTTTCAAGAGTTAAATGAAAGTGTTGTCCTACTGGCTAACTAGATTTCACAGGAATATGCCACCCAAGTAGTAGAGTCCTAGAGTCTGATTTCCAAGTTGTGTGTATCCACTGATGAGGCTCTGAGAAAAGAAAGAATTTTAGATCGAAGGGCCACCTCCAGTAAAGCAAGTGAATTCACCCACTTTCACAAGGTCACAGTGAAGAGCAAGGAATTCCAAGCAATTTTGAACATGAGGGTTCACAAAGTCAAGAAGGATTTCAGTATCTTGCATAGCTTCGAATTTCCTTCCTTCCTTTCACCAAATGGAGTTGTACTATCAGTCGAGCATATTATAGATGAAATCAAAAATAAGAATTGGACTTCTATAGAACTCCCAAAATCAAGTGCAACACCAACTATTGATGACATCAAGCATGTGATTCTTTTGCTTTCTCATCTCTATTATCATCTGGGAGATGTTTCAATAAGATGGGGATTTTTTTCTTTTAAAGAAGTCTTCAAGCGAGATCAAGCATACAAGGTAATTTGTAATCTTTTTCAACCGATTGATGTATATTAGGAGATGCAACATTCTACTTTCCTTAAACCCCAAGAATTTCTAGAGGTCTAGGTTCGTGACTCTGCAAGCGAAGGCCCTCTATGAAGCAAAATTTTGCCTTATTTTTTTTTATTTTCAAATTTTACTTTTGGCTTCGGGAGGATCTGTGCACAAAAGAAGTTTTGGTTCTTAAAGGAACACAATGTGCCACTTGGTGGTTATGCATGTTTTGTTTATCACTTTCCTTTCAAAAGAAAGTCAGGCCACGTGTTAGCTCAACAGAAGATTTCTCATAAACACTTTTCATAAATCTAAATTTCTCGCCCGCTTGACATGTCATCTCTTCATTGCAAGGAAGCTATGATTTAGGTATTTTTCTCTTCGGAGTTAGTTGGAGAATGTTTTCCTTTGGTTTTCAAGGGAAATATTTGAGTCAGTTTCGCCAAGCCACATGATTGGTCAACAAGACGTTTTTCCAGGCTATTTTCTAGTATCCAAGAATTTATGGAGGGCGATCTTGTAATTTATCTAAGGGATATTAATGCAACATTTGAGAGTTTATGAGAAAGGATTTTCATGACCTAATGAAATATCTATGATCAGATTATGTGCTATCAAGTGCAAACATCTAGCAGTAATTACTTTGAGGTGGAGGTGGCATTTCTATCTCCTTTGTGGCAATAAATTTGAGGTAACAATGGAAGAAAAGGGTTCCTAAAGTTTTCCATTTTGGAGAGATTTCTTTAGTTTTTCCATAGTTATAGAAAGTATTTTTCAAAGTTTGCAAAACACTGCTTCACTCTAGCATGTTATATTTGTTTTAACTCAAACTATTGTTGGATTGGAATCAAAACTTTGTTTTAAAGTTTATTTAATATTTGAAGTATGAACTATTTTGGAGAAATATTTGAAATTGTGCATGATATGACCTCTATCAATTTTTTCTTCTTTATATCTTCATTTAGAATAGAGCACTATGTCTAGCTTAATCTGAATAGTTTGATTATTTGGTTTCCATGTTGTATATTTATATGATAAAGTGATAGCCTATAGAAGCTAGATTATGCCATTAGAATTCTTTGTTTTCTTTGAAGGTTATTATTTCTTTGTGTTATGTTGTATTAATAGGAAGAGTTTATGTGGATTTTGAATGCTTTTTTTTAACTCTTGAAACTTCTATGCTTGATCAGATCTTAATGAACACTTCCTATAGGTAGATTGAATGACTGCATTGTGCTTGTATCTAGCCTCTGTTGTTCATTCTCTTCCCAAAAATTAAGGGTTGTGGCATTCTATGTATATTATATAATTCATAATAAAGAACTTGAGGTTTTGAAATATGATTAAAGCGTTGGCACATCACCACTTTCATGTTCTATATTTACATTTCTTTCTACCTTTTTTCCTAAACTCGGACAAGAGCTGACTTTCTATAAAAATCCTAGAGGTATTAAGTGAAGCACACATTGGTCCCCCACTTGCTGAATTTCCCATAAGACTATTGGAGAGGCACAATATTTGATGATCAATAGTTACCATACTGTATTGGAGTATATGTCTGAGGATGTGAATCCTTGTATAACTATGAAGACTCCATAGTTCATGTGCAAAAGATTTATTTGTGAATAGTTGATCAAAGGTATGTTGAAGCTCTAACAATGGTGATCATGAAATTTGAAAGTACTTCATTGTGTTGATGATGTTGACTCTTCGATCCCTTTTTTGTGAGGAAAGAGGTTTATTATAGAAAAAATGTGGTTTGAAATGGACGATGAAGATTGCATAGTAAAAAATATAGATCGATGGTTGAGATATGTTGAGAGAAAATAAACATGTATAAATTGTGAAATATAGAGTGCACAATTTGTGTGATTGAGGAATATATTGTTTAGTCGGGATTTATATTGATCATTTAGGAATTAGATTGATTAGTTAGGAATTAGATGACTTAGTTAGAAAATTATATGGATTAGACAACAAATTAAATGGCTTAGTCAACAATTATATGGCTCAATCAACAATTATAATTTGCTCAATAAGAAATCATAATTTTCTTAATAAAAAAATGGATGAGGATAGTTTATTAGTTGATTTAATTAATTAATTAATTTTTAGAGTTAAATGTGCAAATCAATTTTGACTTGATTTTTTATAATGTTTTGAAAAGTTTATTCAAGTTATTCAAATTTGGAGGGAAAGTGAGTTAATTAAATTATTATGATTTAATAATTCAATTGTGATGATGGTACCCCCCTTACAATCTAAAACTCACAAAAACAAAAAATAATGGCACAACAAGATGCAAGAAGGAAAGAAAATATTTTTCTATTATCAGTGAAATGAAAATGCAATTACAACATTATATTTTCCATCACATGGGCTTTTCTGATTACATAAATTTGTAAATATGCAAATCGGAGCCACCAAATATGCTACTCTCACCTCCCTTTGTATCCCCCCTTTCATATCATTTATTTGGAAGGTGTAACTACCCTACAATCTTTTAGAAAGTGTAACTTCCTCAAGAAGATATTTTGAAATTTTATTAATTTTGGTAGTACAACTTCATAGAGTCATAACTTTCATTTTCCACCAATATTCAGACCCATTCGGAGCCTCTAACTACCTCAAAATTGACTCCAAATATTTTACTAAGATTTTTGAAAATTTTAATTTTAATATCTCTCAAATGACAAATGGTATTGAAGTGATTTCTTTTCCATTGGCTTAAAATTACCATTCTAGAGGTCTCTGTAAGATTTCATGTCCAACCGCACATAAATGCAAACTAACTAAAATACTAACCTTGCTAAATTTAGCCCTTATTGAAAGGAAACAACATTTTTTTGGGGTGATGCAAGATTTATCTTACACCCTAGATGCTCCTGCATCAGACACCCAAGGTAATTTGAAAAGTGATCTTGTCACTTCTTAGGAGTTAGAGGGAAACCAAGACGGTTAACCTCAGCCTTAGATAATCATGATGAGTCTTCAATAGGCCTTCCCATCCATTTCACCAAGTACTATGCATATTGTATGTTTCTTGTGCTTCTTTCCACATGGCTATCCAAAATGTCCTTTATCTCCTCCTTTTCTAAAGTACATTCTGAAATATTCCACTGTGCCTCTATTATTTCTTCATCAATTCCTCCCTCATCAAATTCTATTAAATCTAAGATGTTAAACATAGGTGAAATATGAATTCCATCAGGCAACTCCACCTCATATGCATTTATTGAATCATCATTTTTCAGGATCTTGAATGGTCCAAACTTCTTCATCTTTAACTTGTTGTATGTACTAACTGGAAACCTTTCCTTTCACAAATGAACCATGACTTCATGTCCCACCTAGAACTCCTTATATCTCCTTTTTAATTTTCCTTAGCCTTATATTGAGAGTTCATCTTATTGATATGCTTCTTCACCTCACCATGAAAATTCTTAAGGTGCTCAAAAAATCTTCAGCCTCAACACCACTCTTCTCTCCTTTATCCACCTTTCTCAGTTCAGAAGCATTCCTCAGACTACTCCCATATAGAATATGGAATGGTGATTTACTAGTGCTCCTACTATTGATAGAATTGTTATAAGAAAATTATGCCTAAGGTAAAATTAAATCTCATCCCTTTGGTTTATCTCCCGCTAATCACCTTTGTAGGTTGCCCAAAATCCTATTGACCACCTCTGTTTGTCCATTGGCCTGTGGATTATGTGCATAACTAAACTTCAAATCTATCTTCAACTTCTTCCATAATGTTCTCTAGAAATGAACAACATCAGTAGTATTATGACACACAATGAAATTTTCCATATTTGAAAATATATCCACCACAAATATGTAGTATGAACATCACTAGTATTATGACATGAAATGAAATTTGCAATCTTTGAAAATATATCCACCACCACAAATATGGAATCATGCCCTCTTTGTTTCATCGGTAATCCAAGGATAAAATCCATATTAATGTCCTCCCATGGCCTCTCAAGTATAGGTAATGGTTGATACAATCTAGTATAATAAATTATTCCTTTTGTCATCTAATATACTCAGCAATTTTGTAAAAAATTATTCACATTCTATTGTAACAATGGCCAATAATAATTCTCTCACTAACTAGATCAATGGTATTATATTGACCAAAATTCCTAGCCAATCCTCCACTATGCTTCTCCTTGATTATATTCTCTCTTATTGAACTCCTTAGAACTTAAAATTGGCTTCCTTTAAACAACATCCCATATTGGATTAAGAAATCCAACCATCTTGTCCTATACAATGTAATCGGTTCCAAATAATCCTTCCAAGCTTCTACAAAGATTGGATCTTCTAGGTAAAAAGTCTTGAGTTCATTGAACCCAACAACCTCTATATTCATCTCTATAAAAAAAACTTTCCTTCTACTTAAGGCATTTGCAACTTTGTTTGAACTTCCAATCCTATGCTTCAAAACAAAAGTGTAACTCTCTAAAAACTCAACCCATTTTTAGTGCCTTTGATTTAACTTTCCTTGAATATTGAGATATTGCAAAGCTTGGTGACTAGTATATAAAACAAATTATTTTGGCAACAAATAGTGTCTCCATTTATTCAAAGCCTGAACTATAGCATAAAACTCTTGATCGTAGATAGAATATTTCTTCTTAGGATCATTCAACTTCTCACTAAAATAGGAAACAGGCTTACCTTCTTGACTCAAAAAAACTCCTATGGCAATTCCACTAGCATCAAAATCTACATGAAAGACCTGTTTGAAATCTAGAAGTGCCAAAATAGGTTGCTTTGTAACTTTCTTCTTCAACATATCAAAACTTTTGGCTACTCCTGTAGTCCACTTAATCTCTTTCCTATCTCCTCTCATTTAATCAGTTAGAGGTACACAAATACTACTGAAATTCTTAATAAAATTTATGTAAAAGATTGCTAGACCATGAAATTATCTTACCTCTATAACAATCCTCAGGTTAGGTTATTCAATGATAGATCTCAATTTATTTGGGTCCATTTTAATACCCTCTACTGAGATAAAAAAATCCCTGATACACCAATTCTCTCTTCACAAAGCTAAATTTCTTCAAATTAATCAGCAACTTCTCCTCCCTTAGCTTCTCAAAAACATTCTGATATGCATCAAATGCTCCTCCAATATCTTGCTAAAAGTAAAATTTCATCCAAATAAACAACGTCAAATTTACAGAAAAACTCTTTGAGTACCTCATTCATGAGCTACATGAAGGTGCTCAGTGCATTGGTTAGCCCAAAGGGCATGAATAACCACGCATCATATCTATCTTTGTGTAGTACTCAACTCCACCCAAATAATCCATGATGCCATCCATCTTTGGCAAGGGAAATCTATACTTGATGGTGATCTTAATGATGGGTCTGGAATCTATACACATCCACCATTCCCCATCTTTCTTTGGTGCTATTACAACAGATACTACACATGGAATCAAACTCTCTCTGATCAATCCCTTTCGTAACAATTCTTGCACTTGTCTATTCAACTCTTCACTCTCTACTGGAGTCATACGATGAGCTACCTTATTTGGAAAATTGGCTCTAGGAATTAGGTGCATCTAATGACTAATATTTCTTACTGGAGGAAAACCTTAATGTACGTTATTAGAAAAAATAGCTTGAAACTCATTCAACAAATCTAAAACCTCTATAGGTACCTCATTAGTATCTTCTTTATCAACTCTAGGGATCAATACAAAACACATATGCTCATGCCTCATACCTTCTAGGAACTTTCTTCCATCAACCAAAAAAATTCTTGCATTATTGGATACCTTTTCCTCTACCTCTTTCAAGGGCTTCAACTTATGATGAACCTCATCCTTTTTCAAAGAATAGGTGTTGGCATGTCCATCATGTACTACTCACTGATCAAAATACCATGGTCTACCTAACAACATATGAAAAACATCCATAGGCATAATATCACATAATACCTCATCATGGTAGTTTCCAATCTTGAACCTTACCAGACATTGTTCATTTACCAAAGCTTTATCATTCTTCTGCAATTAAGAAATCTTGTATGGATTTGGATGCCTTCTTATTTCCAACTGCAACTTACTGACCATCTCTTCTAAAACAAGGTTATCAGTACTAGATCCATCAATAATAACATTGCAAACTTTACCTTCACACTTGCATCTGGTGTGAAACAAATTCTTCCTTTGAGTTGGCTCTTTCTCCTCATTCAACAAGGCTCTTCTAGTAACAAGAACCTCTCCTCTTTCTACATCCTCAGAATGTGAAGACTCAACATCTTCATCTACATGTGAAACTCGTGCATTACCCTCAGGTCTTCTATTTGTCCTTCCCTGATGTTGAGGACACTCATATTCCCTATGCCTTTCTTCTCCACACTAGAAACAGGTTCCATGAAATCCTCCTCCCCCTAGTCCTCATCCTAGTCTTCCTCTTCCTCCTTGGCCTCCATTATTCTAATCATGAGAATGATAGGTATTGTCTCATTTTTGGTTCTAGTTTCTACTGGATCCTTTGCCCTCCTTTTGATCTTTGTTTCGACCTCTTTATGGTCATACATTAGTCTTTCCACCATGACCTCCACCTCTTTTCTTGCTTTCAAACCTTCTGTTCAACTGTTCTTCTACCTTCAAAGAAAGTTGATATGCATCTTCAATGGTAGACATTTTTACAAGATTCAACTCTTCTTTAATTATCGGCTTCAACCCATTTATGTAATGGGCAACTTTCTCCTTGTTGGCCTCAAAATGACTTGTTCAGATCAAGATTTGGTAGAATTCTTCGGTATACTCCTTAACATATTTTCCTGATTGTTTCAACCCTTACATCTTCTTCAACAAATCCAACTCATAGTCCCCAAGAATGAACTGTCTCTTCAATTTTTCCAGCATCCGATCCAATCTTGTTATTTTTTCTTTCCCTCTTTTATTTCTTTCCAGCTGGACTTATTTCGACCATATTCTAGCATGGCCTTTCAATTTGGCCTTTGCAAATTTAACCCTATTTCAGTCTTCTATTTCCTCATACTCAAAATAATCTTCCATGTCATTGATCCAATTGATCAACTCCTCTAGCTTTAGGTTTCTAGAAAAAATTAAAACTTCTATTTTCAGCCTATTTCCAATCTTGAAAATGGCTTTAATTAGTCTCACTTCTCGAGGATCCATTATATCCCGTGATTCCTCCTCGAATGGCTCTTCATCTTCATTTGCATCCTCACTTTCATCTCTTCTTTTGACATCAACTTCCCTACATAGCTCCTCTTGCAACACTTGAACTTGTCTCTTGAGGGCTCTAAAACCCTCTTGTGTTACACCAACATTTCTTCCACCACAGTTTCTTTGTGGAGGCATCTTTTCTCATAGACCCACAACCACAAGTCCTAGTGCAAACTGCCTCACATTCGGTGATCTATTTACACACTCAAGAAAACCCACTTTGATACCACTTCATGAGGACACTCTCCTTACAATCTAAAACTCACAAAAACAATAGATAATGGCACAACAAGATTCTAGAAGGAAAGAAAATATTTTTTATTATCACTGAAATCAAAATGAAATTATAACATTATATTTTCCATCACATGGGATTTTTTGATTACATAAATCTTCAAATTGGAGCCACCAACTATGCTTCTCTCACCTCCCTATATATCCTCCCTTTCACATCATTTAAATTTGGAAGGTGTAACCACCCTAGACTCTTTTGGAAAGTGTAACTTCCTCAAGAAGATATTTTGAAATTTTATTAATTTTGGTAGTACAACTTCACCAGGCCATAACTTTTGATCTGACCATTGGATTTCTTATTATAATACCTTTTTGAGAAGTTCTCAAGAAATTTTGTGCTAGAACATAGGGCCCAATGGCTAACTACTTTCATTTTCCATCAATTTTCAAGCCTATCCAGACCCTCTACATGCTTGAAAAAAGACTTCGAAGACTTTACTAGTATTTTTGAAAATTGCTATTTTATATCTCTCAAATGAAAAATGGTATTGAAGTTATTTCTTCACCATTGGCTTCAATTTACCATTCTAGAGGTCTATGTAAGATTTTTTGTCCTACCATGCATAAATGCAAACTAACTAAAATACTAACTCTACCAAATTTAGCCCTTACTGAAAACAAACAACATTTTTTCTTTGGGTGATGCAAGATTGCTCTTACACCCTGGATGCTCCTACACCAAATTGACTTAGGGGACTAAAGTGATTTTGTGACATAATTAAATAATTGGTGTTATTTAACTAATCAAGATGAAATAAAGTGAGATTAGGACTTTATTAAATAAATTTGATTTATTTAATTAGTCGAAATTGATGAAACATGAATTAATTAAATAATGTATTTTTATTTAATCAATAGAAAAAATAGGGTTTTTAGGACTTTATTAAATAAATGTAATTTATTTAATTAGTCAAAAATGATGGATAATTTAATTAAATACATAATGTTGTATTATTCAATTTATAGGGGAAATTAGGGTTTCAGATGCAATTAATGTGAAAGGCGGTGATGTTTGATGATAATGGTGTTGATAATGTGAAAATGCCATTTAAATTATGTGATAGGTTTTAGGTAAATTGTACATGTCTACATTGTATCCCTCTTTGATATAAAGTATTGGTTTCTTTCTTTCAAAGATTCAATGTTGATATCAATATTTTGAAATTAAATTATGCCCCATTATGCCCCAATGGTTAGCAGAATAATGGTAGGACTCTATGTTTCCCCCTCGAGAGGTTGGCCAAAAATTTCAATTTTGAGGTCGAGCTCATGACATTATTTTATTTCAATTTAGCTGTGGAGAAAACAAAAAATTAGCTCTATAGGTACCTCGTTGCTTTTTAAAATATTTTCAAGAGCTCTTAATTTGAACATAGGAAGGTTCCCTAATTAAAAATTAGGGTTTCCTAGGTGAGAATTAGGATTTTTGAGGGTTAATATAGGTAATTATGGTTATAATTGCCTCATTTTTGCTTTGATCCTATAGTGAATTCTTTTCTTTGGATTTCCCATTCTGTCAGTTATCGAGGAGAAATGCATAGGATTCATGGAGCCCTACATCATTTAGACCTGGTTCAAGAGTTTGGATGGCCTGCAAGCATCGGTGGCCTGATATTTACCCTCTTGTTTTTCATTTTTGTTTGATCATGTTCTTGTAATTCATGTATAAAGTTACTTTAGTCAAAATCAAGGTTTTTATGTTTTTAGTGATTTTGCATCATTTTCTATGCTTTCGACATTTTAGAAAGGTCACAAATGCTTTGTTCCTTTGCAATTGCTCTAGGTCTTCACTTTTGACTTAATTTTTTGCCTTTGCAACTCACACTTGCTCTATTTTTTCAGTTTTGAATGCTCTCAATCAATTTTTGCACACTTGAATTAAACCTACACACTTGCAAAATTTCTTTGCTTTTGATATTCTTGCACTTGCGAATTCTCCTCACACTTGCTCTATTTCATCACTTTTGCTAATGTTTCCTCACTTTTACTAGAAATTTTTTTCTCTTGCCTTTTTTAAACCCTAAGTGTTGTTTTTCATTGTTTTTATTTTATTTTGCATGTCTATTGTGAAACCATGACATTGCAGGTTAAAATTATTGTAGGTGGTCCTTAAACCACTATAACTAAGAGAGAGACAACTTCAATATCTATTTGTTCTAATTGCCCATTTTGATGTTTTGGAGCGAAATTTCCTAGATGCATTCATGATTCATCATATTTGTTACATACCTCCCATCTGATCTCACATACCGATGATAATCATGCTCATGAAGTGGTGGAATTCATAAACTTCTTCACTCCATTTGCCTATAGAAGAGGCCACTATTACACTCACAAAGGTGTGGAGGATTCTCCATATTCATATCCATTGTGAGCATGTGACATACCATGTTCGATAGGGTACCCATGCCATGCAACATCTACTGGGTGTAAAAAACTTGGAGGTTTGATAATTTGAGATTGATTTGTCTAATTTTGTTGGCAATGCAGACCCTATTTCCCTCATTCTTTATGGTTTAAAATTTTGGGGCTAGTTGCTCTTGATAAGAGAGGTCATCAGTTTCCTATTGGATGGGGTATTTGCATTGAGGGTATGTTCGAGCATGGGATCAAATATTCATGGGTTTTGTGTCTTGTCACCCACCTCTACAGAGATATGCATGAATTTGTATATTAGGGCAAGAAATCTATTTCTGTAGGTGTCTCTCTTTTGCATATATGGGCTTGGGAGCACATTACAATTGCTCGATCAAATGGGATATAGGATCATACTATTGGAGATCCATACCCATATCATTATGGAGGTGTCTTACACTACACCTTGCCTAGGGATCTTCTGTACTAGAGCAATGTGTTTGATGACATGTCAGGTTTTGTTTGGAGACATTATATGGACTATGAGGCATGGTCAAAGGATCTGGAGCAACTCTTGTACTATTGGTAGAACAAATGGTTGATCAATCACTCTAATTCTCTTCTAGAGTTGTATCTACCTAGCAGAGTATGCCATCAATTTGGAGAGAGACAAGGCTGATTTCTTTATACTTACAAGGCTTAGTCTGGTCGGATCACTAAAGAATTCTATGTATGTGGTCATCAGGTAGAGAAAGATGCTACTTTTTTGGCATTCAAAGCACTTACCCTAGTTGGATGGGGTTGGTCAGTGGGTTCAGTTGATTTGTGTACCACACTTGATTTTAATCAGTAGTGGGCATGATGCATGATAGTAAGGTTCACATATCCTAGGGGTGATCATGTAGTTGGTAGAGAAGGCATTGCAGGTCATTGTGGAGAGGGTTGACATGTTGAGGTCCTTTTAGAGAAGTTGGATAGGGTTTGATAGGATGGAGCATTGGGTGATCAAGAGCAAGGTTGAGGATAGGTTCTAGGTCACCCTCAACCACCAAGGGATGGAGGTGCTCAGTTTGTGGTAGAGATAGCATGAAGACAAGCCTTGAAGGAACAAATTTCCATAGTGATAGCAGAGATATATTTCTCAACAAGATGGTTTTAGAGAAGAGTTGGACATTGAAATTAGTTGTCATCTCATCATTAAGACCTTGTATGATTCTATTTTTCCTAGGGTTACTTGGCATCCATCGTTTGGAGAGCCTAATGTTGCAGGAGGTGGAGGTGGTGTTGATTCAGGCAGGAAATCTATTAGACAACTAGATCTACATGTTGGTCTACAACCTAGTTTATATATTTCTCTCCTTCCTATCGGGTAGTGTTATATATGTACTTGATCTTCATTATGTTTATTTCTTAGAGGCATATTGTAGACATGAATTTTGTATATATATCCATTAGCCCAATCGAGGCCTTGTATATATATATTATTTTGTAGTATCTTATCACACCTATTTCACTGATGATGATGTATTATGACATTCTATCTTTTTTTATGATGATATACATGAGATATACCTTATTTGATTAGGCTTTATTATATGTTATGTGATGGTCATGGATGACAATGTATGATGATGTATGGTTATATATGTTTTTTTATTTTTTCTAATGTATGTATATGATGTGGATGAATGGATCATATTTTATATCATATGACGTTTTATTATGGATGATCAATATATCATTTGATATATGATGTTTATATGATGTATGGACAATATTGTGGATGTATTCCTTTATACATGATCTACATGATGTTTTCATCTATTTTATCATGATGATGTAGGATGGATATGGTACTAATTATATTGCTATGTAGGATGTATGTTAGAAGAAATATTTTTTGATGGATATAAATTTGATGTTGTTAGTTGTTGATAAGTATTTCTTCTGCTTTTCTTGGAGGCTTCACAGTTTTGAGAAATCTTGTTTAGTGTAGTAAATAGATACGATGCACCAGGGTATTAATGACCAAGGTGAATTTGTATTCATTGTGTGGAATTTGAATGTACAAACAAAGAGTATTATTGTTCATACCAAACATAGGGCAACCTTGTTTAACATATATAGTCAAGCTATGTTAAAAAAAATTCAGACCAGTCACATACGGAGGTATATAACACCTAATATGCAATTGCTTAAAAAATTGTTTCAACAAAACTTTCATACACTCAATAAAGAAAGTATTCACCGTGGTAATATTAAAAAAATATCTTACAAATAGAAAATCAAAATTATGCTCAATTACCCCCCATTCCTTCTTCTCTAAATCCTTATGGACATTCTGAAGAGATCCCAAGAATGAGTCAATAAAATAAATTATAAAAATAAGACTATAAAAAGGATAAAAACAAAGTTGTAGCATCACTTACCATATTTGTTTGAGGTGGGGCTATTATCTGATGTTGATCATGTCTATGATAAGAATGGATATGTTAAGGCATATCTCAAGATTTTGTTGGCACATCTGTCAAAAACATAGGTATTTGTTAATTTGGAATTGTTTCTATCTATTTTATGATCAAACCTTTGTGATTGTTTGCTTGAAGATTCTAGCTTTTGATGTTTTGTTTCTTTGTTTGTTTTTTTTTTTAGAAGGGTGAGTGTGACGATTTGTTTATTATGGGTGAACCTTTATTAGGGATGGTAGTGACATGGTACGACTTTTTGATTTTCTATTTTTTATGATTTTGTTTTTGTTGTTTTCAAGGGACTAACCTAGGGCCTTGAGGGCTCATTAAATATATTCCTTTCCTATGTTGTACATGCAAAGGCTCGTAGTTCACTTGGTTTGGATGTTTTCTATTTTGTGAATGACTTTTTTGAATTTTATATTTTTGACTATTTTTGGATTTTGATTTTTTTGACTAATTTGAAATAAAGCATGATAAAAACCTAAGGGGAATGACCTAGGGTCTCAAGAGATAATAAGCCTTGTGTACATTGTATGTGTAGATACAACATAGTTCGATCATGTAACTCAAGCATAAAATTATTTTTGAGATAAACAACATTGATAACTTAGATTGATATTCCACTTTGGTGTTTAGAGGATATTGATGCAGGAGAATAATTGGTTTTATCCAATCTTGCATCAACTGAAAATATTTTCATTTCAATTTTGTTCTTGTTTAGTTCAAGTTGGCAGATTAAACATTTCATCATATTTTATCACTGAACCCTACTGATCTATGTTTCATCATGGACATGTTCATTTTCTCTTACTCCAAGATTTCAAAATAATTGGATATTTTTATGGTAAGTTATCACTTCCAAATTAAGTGACAGTTTCTAAAACAGAGCATTGTAGTAGTTTCAAGGCTAATGACTAGTTTTGTCTCTTGTGGATCCTTCTCATAAATTGTGAATCCTTGTGAGGTGTTTTGAATTATTTCGTGGAGTGTCCCCAACCTTAATTTTGGTCCACACTTCATCCTATGCACTTGCCAAGCATAAATTCAAATTTAAGGATGACCTATTTCACGCACACACATGTTGCCTTCATTAGAGATTGTAATGATCTTTGGCCAATGCAAATAATTCTAGATCTCTGAATGTGATATAAATCATTGTAACAAATCATAAGGATATCAAGTGAATTGAATATTGGATTTGATATGTAAGATTTTTCCTTGTATTAATGAGCGTATAGGAATACTATATTTTTAGCATATTGTATTAGGCCTGTGAACCCAATGTGTGAACCTAGATGTTGTCGATTGATTGTAATTGAATATTCTAATAATAAGAATGTTTGAATCACCATTTTCCTCAATATTCCATCTGGCTTATATTGTGTAAATCTTCCTACATGGTCTATACCATTCTCTTTGATGTCCCTCCTACCGTGATTGCACCAAATTGGTATCAGAGCGAGATTCATTTTGTGAGAGATCACCAAAGTTTGTCAAGTCCTATTGAATATTTGTTGTGGGGTGTTAGACTAAGGATCTAACCTACAGTTGTAGAGGACTTGTGTAAACATGGTGGGAAGAAGCAATTGGAGAGGAAATGGAGCATGTAGAAATGTAGACCCAACTATAATGGAGATTTTGAGAGGAATTTCTACTAGATTAGAAGCAGTCGAAATGGCCCAGAGGGTACTTTGGCTAGTTGATGATGTGAGTGATGAAAAGGTAGAAGAAAAGGAAGAAGGTGAAAGAGAAAATCAACATGGCCTCAATCACGGAGAAGAGAGGTTCATAAGAGCCCTAACTAGAGTAAATACTAAACCACATTTCAATCCATCAGATTATAGCGGTAAGTTGGATTCACATGAACTGGTTGATTAGATAATGGAGATGGAGAATTATTTTTATTTTGAAGGTACCACCATAGACAATAAGGTGAAATTTTCTTGTAGAAAGTTGAAAGGAAATGCATCCCTTTGGTGGGAAAATTTGCAGATAGATAGTCAAAGAAGAGGAAAGGAGAAGATAAAATCATGGGATCAGATGGTGAATAAGTTAAGGACAAAGTTTATTCCCAAAACCGATTAGATCAATTTGTTCTGAAAGTTGCAAAATTTGAAGCAGAAGGATTCAAGTGTGATAGAGTATACTGAGGAGTTCTACAAGTTGAATATTAGATCTAGACATTCAGAGGATGAGATAGAGAAAGTAGCCAGATATGTGAATGGCTTGAAGTCATCTATATAGGATGAGATTAATTTGATAAAGCTACTGAGTGTGGGGGAGGCATATCAATTTTCCCTAAAAGCATAAGAGAAGTTAAATAAAAGACATGAGTAGAGACAAAGAGGAAGAGGAAGAATATTTTAGAGAGGAATAATTTTTACTAGAGGAGGAAGAGGATCCTTTACAGATCAAAATAAAAGGAAGTCAGTAAGAATGATAATTCGTACCATAGAGATGATGGAAAATCTTACTGGAGAGGAGGATATGGTGGTTACAAGAATGAGGGTTATAGAAAATATGATAGAGGAAGGGAGAAAAGAGTATTCAGGGGAACTTGTTTTTAAGTGTGATGGAGAAGGAAATAGAGCATTTGAATGTAATCAGGGAGAGACAAGAAGAAAGACAAAGAGTAGTAGAAGAAAAACCTTTGTTGAGGAGGATCATGCTGGATCATCTAATAAATCAAAAGATGAAGAAGTGTTGGTGAGAAAAAGAGTATTGTGTCAAAGTGAGGTAAAACAGGAATTGTTGTAGAGAAATAATTTATTTCAGACCAAATGTAAGTAGCTAGTAAATGTCGCAGAGTGATTATTGACATTGGAAGCTCTAAGAACCTAGTTTCTAAAGAAATGACGACTAAGCTGAAGCTAGAAAGATTGAAACACCCGAAGCCCTATCAGATAGGATGGATTCAAGATGAGAATAAGATACTTCTAAGTGAACAATGTTTGGTGAAATTGAAGATAAGAAATTATCACGATGAAGTTTTATGTGATATCATGCCTATGGATGTATGCCATGTTTTGTTAGGAAGGCCTTGGTAGTATGATATGTTGGCTATTAATGATGGAAAGAAGAACACATATACCATTGTTACTAATGGGATAAAGCCAAAGTTGTTGCCATTGGAGGATGTTCTAAAAGTTGAGGTTTGTACGAATGCTAGAATTTTTCTAGTTGATGTAAGGAGATTTCTGGATGGATTAACAAATGAGAACATGCGATGTGTCTTGGTTCTTAAGAAGGATGAATATTTTAAGCATGTAGAAGAATAATTAGAGGAGATAAAGGAGTTGCTGACATAATATGAAGCTATCATTTTAGATAATGTACCTGATAGATTTCCACTTGTGAGGAGTATTAGTCAATCCATGGATCTAATTCCCGAAGCTAGATTACATAATAAATTAGCACACTAGTTGAGACTAGTAGAGAATGAAGAGTTGAATTTAGACAAGTGCAATATTTTTTAAGGAAGGTTTTTATCAAAGAAAGCTTAATTCCTTGTGCAGTACTTGTTGTGCTAGCACCTAAGAAGGATGGAGAATGGAGGATATGTATAGACTCTAGATCCATAAATAAAATCACAGTGAAGTATAGATTTCCTTTGCCCCAAATGGATGACATTATGGATTATTTGAGTGGAGCTAAATACTTTACAAAGATAGATTTGAAGAGTGGAATCATCAAATCAGAATCAGAGAAGGGGATGAGTGCAAGAAAATATTCAAGACAAATGAAGGATTGTATGAGTGGTTGGTGATGCCTTTTGGACTAAAAAATGCACCTAGTACTTTCATGAGGCTAACGAATGAGGTATTGAAGAAATTATTGGGTAAGTTTGTGATTGTCTATTTGGATGACATCCTGATTTTTAGTAAGACTAGAGAAGAACATTTGTTGCATATAAGACAAGTTTTATATAGGTTGAGAGAAGAGAATTTGTTGATAAACATTAAGAAGTGTGGATTCATGAAGGAAGAATTGGTAAATTTGGGATTTTTTATATTTTTGGATGGATTGGAGATGGATCTTGAGAAGGTAAGAGAAATTTTTGAATGGCCTACATTGAAAAGCATTGGAGAGGTAAGATCATTTCATGGTGTATGAGTGTGAATTTCCACCCCTAATGAAAATTCCCTTTAACCCCCTTACACTTTAGAAAATAAAAAATGGAGGTTTAATTCCACTTAAGCCCACTACTTGCATTCCACTTGGTTCCCTATTTATTTGTCAGTGGGGGATTTTCTGTTAGGGATGCCTACACAATGTGCTTACATCCCTAGCAGATTCCTACAATTGGAGACTATAGAGGCATTACATTTTTTATTGGGAGTCTAAGAGTAACGTCCCTCTTTGGCTGGTCGACTTGAATATGGTTTTTTTTCATCCATCTATTCATAATATTCACTCTTTCAAACATAGCTCTCTTTAAGAAAAGTTTGGAAGAAAGTTTTGCAAGATCTTGAGTTCATAACTTCACATTTTCTCCACTCTTTCAAGCTTTGTAGCAGAATTCTTTCACTCCATTGTAGCAATCTACCACTTTTCCACTCTGATAGTGTGAGCACATGACAAACACCATGGAAACAAAGGCTTGAGCTCCTCTCATTCACTCCACCACAATCCTTGAGTGCTTTGGATGGATATGGTAAGCTTCTATCATCTCCTCTATCATATTCGATTGAGTAAGCACATACTTTTTTGTAGTTTTTCTTGCATACATAGCTTGTATTTCCCTTCTTTAATGTTATATCTATCATTGCAAACTTGGTTGTTTATGGAATTGGAAAAACCAAGATGGGGGTCTAACTGAGGTAGGCCCCTAAATAGCCCCAACATTCCCCTTTTTTCTGTGTGTAGGTGAAGAGATATCGAAGCAAGGTAGCGAGAGGAGTATTCTATGAAATCATCTTCCTCACCCTTGTGGTAAAATATTTCCTTTATCACATCAATCTATATTGTTTGTATTTCTTAGTATTGTTATGTCATGCTAGAAAATTGTAAACTAGGTTATTAGTCCTTCCTTAGAGAAAAGCCTCGTCTCTCCATTTTTTTGGCCGTACGGACACCAACACACCTGTGAGATTCCAACGCGCCATACTATTATCCCAAAACTACGCTTTTGTCCTTGGATAGAGAACTACTTGAGATGCAAAGTTGAATATGGAAAGTGACTCTTCTAGTCTCCTTTCAATTCCTAGGATTGTAGAGTGATTCTATCCTAACCTTCCTTAAAATGAGGTAAGTTAGGGAAGCCTCTCCCCTCTTGGCCTTTCGTGACCTGGGGACTTGTTGTGGGTGGTCCTCCTCTCTTACATTTTTGGTGAACTCAATGTGAACCATTTTGGTTCTATTTTGCAATACTGAAAGCTCCTTTCCTCATATCCTAGGAGTGTTGTAGGTGTGAGTGTTGTGACGCTCTCACCTTGCAATGCAACCTGCAACCTATAATAGGCATAGTTGGAAGGTTCCAAGGCATTGCATAACAAAACCTTAATTAGGTCACTACTTTAGCCTGCAAACCTTAAGAGGCTCTATAGAAGTAACACCTAGTGTGCGTGATGGCCTCTTTCCTAAATCAACCTATTCCCTATGTGCAGATTGTGAGCAATGGTACTAGCATAACCTTAACCTCACAAGACCTATCGATGCACCTGAATAGATAGCCATATCCTCTTTACATTCCTGTAAGGATAAATGGGAACACTATAGCATGCATTCTCATTAATCCGACATTGCAAGTGAATATCATAATTGAGGATATTAAATTCATTAACTTCTTGCATAAAGATGGGTATGATGCACCTAAGAGCACCATAGACACATATGATGAACTTTCAGAACCTCCTCTAGGGAGTATCATCCTATTAATCCTCATTGGACATAAATCTATAACCCTTAAGTTTGACATCATCCTAGGGTCTGAAATATTTAGAGTAAAGCTAGGTATCCCCTAGCTAGTAGCTATGAACACATTTCCCTCAGTTATACACAAATTTATGAAGTTTTTTCATGGAGGTTCAATACATGTTTTCCATGACATCGATTATAGATTGCTATTTGCACATGGCAGCTATACCTTAGATTGATTTTGGCCTGCATCCCTTGGTCCTATTCCACATAGGAAGGACCTCTTACACCAGACATATCAAAACTATAAAAAGGGGTGCGCTAGGCCAAAAGTGAGATATTCTCCTTCACCTTATGTTGTTTCACATAGAATGTACCTAAAGGCTGATAGTGATGTCAGTAAGGCACGTAGAAAAGAAAAAAAGTAGTCTCGAGACTCTCCTTCTTCCTCTTCCAATGTTCAGCATGATGGTTCCTCTCACCCTACTACGGTACCATATACTTCTATCTCATGTTTGCAAGAGAATCACATGGTGCCCACTTGGTGAAAGGCCAAGCATCCTTTATTTGAGCTTCCTATCTTACCCATAGAGCCTAGGCCCATTTGGTATGGAAAATAGAAAGCCCCCCATGGGGAGTCCTCTCTGTCTCAACCTTCGTGTCCTCCTACTATTCCTATTCATAAAATAGTAAACAGGAAGAGGCTCATTAGAGAGGTGTTAGAGTCAACTCCTCCCACTGTTTCTAAACTTACCCCTCCTTCTCTCATTCATGAGTCTATCTTTCCATTGGAAAAAACCATGGAGGACAATCCCATGGTTGAGCAAGACCCTTCTATCCCTTCGTAGATCCCGAATTCTAGTGTGAAGAGCCATAGAAACCACCTTGCATGTGAGCATAAGAGTCAATGCAATGCTCTCCTAGTTGAGAAATCCTTCTTATAGAAGGAGGAGGATATCACTACATCTCTTACTATTTCCTCTTTCCCTCCTTCCATCTCTTAATCTCTTTCGACTCTCATTGTCAAAGCACATGTGCCTAGAAAGGTGCAAGTGTTCATCACTCCTTTGGTGGAGCTGCCCTTGTTGAATCTCATCCTGAATTTCTTTCCTTTCCCAAAACCCATGAATATGGTGAACACTTCGATTGTATCCACTATGATTATTTCCTCTTCTCACTCAACCCGCCTTGTTTCATCCATGGGGAGATAACCTCCTCTAATGAAGAAGAAGGTAGAGCATGGCCCCTCGAGAAATGGAGGATGTAAGAAGAGCCCACCTTCTTTGAAAGGTGCCCCATGCTGACTTGTTCTAACATAGTAACAGAACCAGTCTCAGCCTCCCCTGAGTTTGTCACTGCTCCTAAGTCTCTCGATGAGTCTAGTGGTGAACATCGGGTGCAAACTCCTCCATACGTCGAGGTGAAACATGGAACCCCTGTCAAGTCTATGTTTAACTTGGTTGTGAATTTTTGACCCTCTCACCGATCTTCACAAATTTGTTGACCATAACCCCACAAGATTTGAGTGATGAAGACCTCACAGGTCCCTCTACCTTGGCCCTTTTTGTGAGAGGATTAGAAGCTCCTCCCCTTAACGTTACATCATTATAGGCTCATCATCCTCCCCCCTACAATGATCTGGAGTGGGAAGCTGATGACATCTTGGTCGACCAGTGCTAGGGGGAGAACCTTTTTTTGATCTTTAGCTTAGATGTGTGTGTGTGTGTCGTGACATGTTCCCCTGTAATCATGCTATATGTGCTTGGATGACCCTAGTCACCCCTATTGGTTCTTAGATATAGGCATGTTGTTTGTGTTGTAAACCGTCTTCTATATGTATCTCTATTCTTCCATGCTTGTGATTGAATTTTGGTAAATTGGGGATGATGCAAAGAGTTGGGAGCATTTAGGCATCCTTCCATGTTGACCCATTTTTATTTTTTTACTTTGTCTTTCGTGCATTCCTCCTGATTTGGTTGGGGATTGATGATATTTTTCCATAAGTGGTTACCTAATATATATAAATAAAGGTAGATCTAACCCCACAAAACTAGATCCCCCTATGTCCTTTGCGTGTGATCTATTTTCATTACCTTGCTCTTTATCTTTCTGTTGTCTTTCCTTGAGTTGTCCCTTTCATGTGTGAAAATTCATCTCCTACCCTACTTGGTCTTTAGAAAACACATTCATTTCCCAATGAATCTTTTCTCAAAGACCCTTCACACACTTTCTTGTTAGAATTGCATTCTCAACTTGAAACCCTAGCTAAACATGTTTCCTTCATCATGGGTTTGTAAAGAAAGGACATGGAAATCCCCCTCCAAAGTGGGAATGGTCTTAGTCTTCCCCTCACATGAGCGCATTTCCTTCCTTTCAAATTCCTTGATGAAGTGAACATCTTTCAAAAGGATTCCTTGGTGATGAATCGATTCGAGGAGGAATATGTTAAGCTTTTGAATAGTGAGTCCCTTGAGTGGACCCCTCCCTTTCATGTTGGATTCTTTAGGGACCAATTCAAAAGTTTTCAACAAAGTTCTATGGCATCTAGCTCAAGGGTAGCCTAACTAGACCGACTTAACACCTCGATGTCTAGTTTGGGGGCAACCTGGCTAGACCATCTTTGCATCTTTTGGTCTAGCTTGTGGGTAGCCCAACTAGACTTTACCTTTCAAATAGTGTGTCCCTTGAGTGGAACTTAATTCCTTTTGAAGGGTTCCTGAGAGATCTCTTTGAAAGTCTTACAACTTAGCGATGGTCTGTGTGACTATCCGTTCATTGGCTTGTGCGGCTACTTCCTGATGTGTTCTATCTATGGGTAAACATGTCACCATCTCTAGATCTACAAAGTCCCCTTTAATCGGTCTCCCTCATGTGATATTTCTTGGGGGATACCTTCCTTGTAGGTCTATAGGTCTGTAAGGTGCTTTACTCAGTCTCCCTTATGTGAGAGTTCTTGGCGGGTACCTTCCTTATAGGTTTGTGGGGTTGTAAGGTGATTTTCCTAGTTTCCTTCATGTGAGGGTTCTTGAAGGATACCTCCCTTGTAAGACCATGAGCCTATGAGGCACTTGTGTACTTCACCTATATAGTTTTACAGAACTATGAAGTCATCTCCTACACTTTCGGGTTCACTAGACCATGCTTTCTTTCCTCGTCGGTTCAGGTATACATTTCTTACTCTGTTACTTTCTTACTACTCTACTTTACCAAAGCACTCATCAGTACCCGTGCTTGCTAAAGTGAGTGAAAAATCTATGAGCATGAACTTGCACCCCTAACACAAATTCCATTTTACCCCCTTACACTTTAGAAAACCAAAAGTGGAGGGTTAATTCAACTTAAGCCCACTGCTTGCATTCCACTTGGTGCCTTGTTTGTGTCTTGGTGGGGCTGTTTCTATCAAGGATGTTTTTGTGACACATGGAAATCTGCACAATGTGCTTACATCCCTGGCAGATTCCTGTGGTTGGAGACTATAGAGGCATTACATCTTTTATTGGGAGTCAAAGAGTAATGTCCCTCTCTAGTTGGCCAACTTGAATATGGCCATTTTTAATAAATCTCTTCATAGTCTTCACTCTTTCATCCATAACTCTCTTCAATAGAAATTTTGAAGAAAGTCTTTCGAGATCTTGAGTTCATCACTTCACATTTTCTCCACTCTTTCAAGATTTGTGGCAACATTCTTTCACTCCATTGCAGCAATCTACCACTTTGCCACTCTGATAGTGTGAGCACAAGAAAAACACCATGACAAGTGAGGTTTGAGCTCCTCTCATTCACTCCTTCACAAGCATTGAGTTCTTTGGACGGATGTGGTAAGCTCCTCTCATCTCCTCTATCATATTTAGTTGAGAAAGCACATACTATTTTGTAGTGTTTCTTGCATACATAGCTTTTTTTTCCCTTCTTTATCGTTATATCTATCATTGCAAACTTTGTTGTTCATGGAGGTGGAGACACCAAGATAGGGGTCTGATTGAGGTAGGCCCCTAAACAACCCCAACATTCCTCCTTTTTTCTATATGCAGGTGAAGATATCTCGAAGCAAGTTGATGAGAGGACTATTCTACGAAATCATCTTCTTCACCCTTGCGGTAATATATTTCCTTTATCACATCAATCTATACATTTCATATTTCTTAATCTTGTTTTATCATGCCAGGAACTCGTAGACTAGGTTGACACTATTCCCTTAGAGAAAAACCTTGTCTCTTTTTTTTTTGGTTGTACAAACGCCAAAAAACCTATGAGATGCTAGCACGTCGCACTATCATCCCATAACCATGATTCTATCCTTGGTGTTAGAACCAAAATTTTCCATTTAAACCCTAAGGTTTTTTTTTCCATATTGAGCCTAGGGTGATCCCACAATATTGGTTTACAATTTTTGGGCAAACTAGACACCAAACTAATTTTTTTAAACTAAATCTTCAATTTCGGGCTCCTATAGTGGCTAAATCATGAGGAATTTGAAGATGATGAAAACTAGTGATTTGTGGAATTTTCTCTATAGATTCTAAATATATTTTTTTCATTTTTTTTGGAATCAGATTGCACTTATTTTTCCATCTCCTTTGAAAACCAATTTTTAAAAAAGAACATTTTTAAGGAGTGATGCTCACCGTATACAACATAACTTTTCTGTATAAAAGATAAAATTCTATTTTGTTTTAATTTAGATTCGTAACTACAATATCTAGCACTTCCATTTGGTTTTATAGTATTTTATTGAATATTTTTTCCTCAATCAAGTTTTGAAGTCAAACCAATTACAATTCAGACATAGGCGGACTGTATACAGCATAACTTTTTAGGTATGTACCAAAATTCGATTTTTTTTTTTTTAATGGATCAAGGACATCAATATCCAGCCCAAAAATATTTTTTTAAAATTTAATTTGACAGTCTGCTATTTTTCCACATGTGCAAAACAAAGAGCTTTATTTTCAATGAAAAACCTATTTTTAATAAAACTAAAAAAATATATACATAATAAAACAAAAACATATTAAAATTATATTCATTGGATAACTCATTATAAGTACTACCATAATAATTTCAAATAAATTTTAAATGAATTCATTTGATCCCCCAAAAGGTAAATCAAAATTGATTTTTTATCATCATTTTGATAGGTGTAAAGGAGACTCATTTATAGGTATGGTTTAAAACTAGTGAGGTTTTATCCAAGGGTGTTTGATCTAAGGTGGTTTGATCAAACCCTCTTCAATTGGACTCCTTAAAATAGATTTTTTTAAGGCTTAAATCATTATATTTTCTAAAAATATGTGATTTCAGAAAAAATAAGTTCCTCTCAGAAATTATAAACCAACTTTGTGGGAACACCCCCTAATATTTTCACTATTTTTCTCATAAAGTTCATCTTAACCCCTATCAAAAATATTCCAATAAATTATTCCTTGTACTAATGCCTTAATATTTGTATTATATGTTACTTACTACTCTACCACAACCTCCCACAATGGGCTCACGGTATGGTGGTAGCAGTTAAACGAGATGGCATGATGTTTTACCGCCACATTGTGTGTAGTCAAAACATTGACCGCGGTATCATGGTGGGTGGTGAGTTCACAGTGAGGCGACAGTTGGGAGAGGCACCACAAAAGGTTCGAATACAAACTGTGGTGATTTTGGTAAAGTTTTGGCGAGCAATGACAACAAAGGCTCAAGGTTAAAGGTGGCTATCGTAGTACCAATGGCAGTCATGCCAGTGACCATGGTAGCACGGTAAAAGCTTAGTGAAGTGGCTACTACGATACCATGGAAGGTCAAAATGCAAATTGTGGTGATCATGGTAAAAATTTAGTGAGGTGACAAGGTGGAAGTCAAATTTTTTACCACCATACCGTAGCCGAAAAAGTTGAAGACCACGGTAGAGAGGTGATAGGTAAATAACGGCGAGATAATCGGTCAGAGTAGGCAAGATAGTTTCTATGAAACTGCGAGGGGCTCCAAAGGTGAGCAAAGTGGCATGGTGAAAAACAAAGCAACAATGAGCAAATGGTAAAGACTGCTTGCCACAGTACCGATGGCAATCTAGCAGAGACTGCAGTAGCGTGGTGGGTGGAGAGAAGACAATGACAGTTAAGACCGCCATACCATTAGGAAGAAAGATAGAGACTGTGGTAAGGCGGTAAGAAATAAAGATACGATGGAGGAAGCAACAGTGATAGTCACCATGATACTATGGGAGGTAGAGATAAGGGTTGCAGTGAAGCGGTAAGAAGAGGTAAAGACCAGTCACTGCTTTACCGCGATCGGTCAACAGGTTGACCGTGGTAGAGCGGTGATAATAAAGAAAGCTTTGCAGGTAATAAATAGAGGAAAAATAAAGGTGGGAAAGGTTGAAAAGTTAAAATGAAGACCTGTCAAAGTATTAAAGAAAAAATTAAAAGCTTGCGTATAGTTTAAATATTTAATTTGCCTATAAGGAAACTTAATTAATATTATGATTTCTATAACAAAATCTGAATAGATGCACCGGTTAACTAAGGGGTCATGACCCTTGATGTATATGGTATAAATATTTTGTTAAAATGAGGGAAGAAGGAAGTAGAGGGTAGGGGTTAGATTTTTTCTAGAGAATGAACTGGGAATGAAAATAATGTACAGACCTTCCTGAAATAATGCGATGGAGAAAATGTTCATAAATTAGTGAAATCTTTTCTACATTTAGTTGTTGAGATGCTATAATTTGTATTATTTTTATCTTGGTTCTCTCCAATTCGAAGTCTTCTGATCATTTGAGTCAATGTATCAAGCACAATCTTGATTCATCAAGGTGCATGTTTTCACTTTGTGTGATTTTTATTTGTTGGTGTCTACAAGTCAGAATTAAATCCCTTCAAGTAAGTCACAGTGTTTGTGAGATTTCTTTTGGATAATTTAAGAAGAACTAGGTTAAGAAAACATTCCAGCCTTATTTATGCAAGTCATAAATTAATGAAGTTATATGTCAGTCATTAGAACTTCATTTCTTAAACTGCCTAACAACTTGAATTAAGATAGAAAGGGAAACACTTATAATTCTCAATTTTTGACTCCATTTTCCCATGTGGATAGAAAGCACTGATCTACCACAACCAAGAGATAAAAATTCATAATAAATAACTTATTCAAAATCTTTTCTTCTGTGCAATAGGATTAGGAATAGTTGTATTGTTTTTTATCTGTCCACTTCCAATTGCTAGTGTGGATAGATTGCACAATCAAGAAACACATCTCAAAATTTGTATTACTCATAGTTTCATCTGCCTTGGTCTAGCAGAACCTAAAGAGAAGAAGGTTCAATTTCATCAATTGGCCTTGTACATTGGCCAAAAATGTTGTGAGAGCTTGGCAACCTCTTGTGGTTCAAACCTACGTTTGTGAGAACCAACAGTTTGGCGACTCTGCTAGGGACAAACATCAAAAAACTTGGTTCTAGCCTTTCCATTTACAAAGTTAGCAATAATTTCAAAATCAGTCTTCAATCAGAGAATCATAATTGTGTATTTTGTAGCTCCCCATCCGAGTCACACACACAACAGTTTGGTGACTCTGCTGGGGAAAAATTTAGTAAAAAAAATTGAGCCTTTCCATGTATTGAGTTAGCAAAGTTTTACATTGTTTTGGAGATTCCGTTGGGGCAAACCAAAACATTTTTTTTTCATTTTCTACTTTTGGGAAAAGTAGGTGGCGAATTTGTTTCATTTGATAAATAATGCATGGGTGATGTGAAGCAGTAATATTTTGTCAAGATGACAAGAAGAAAGAAGACAACAGTCAATAAGAGAGTTGGAGGAATTGAGACAACAAAGGCTACAATTGGACCAATAGATGCTACAGGAGAACCAATAATTGCTGCAATTGGGAGTCAAAGGTGCTCCAAGTACATCACCAAATAGGCCATCGCATAGTGAGAATGAAGACACAAGTGCCAGGAGATCTTGGAAATGACAAGCACCACATGATACAACTGAGAAGAATTTCAACAATGAAGGTAATGTACTTTATTCACAACAAATTATTTTTGCACCACAATCATTTGTGAAGAAAAATGATGAGAGTTTTCATATTGAAGAAAGAAGAAAAAATCTTTTGGATGCTTTTCTTAACATTAGGATATATGACGAATAATTTGGGCACTCTTTGCTCAGAGGAATGATGGATATTTGTAGGAAAATACCCATTAATTTACCACCTAGTAGGTCTGAAGTCATCAAGTAGTTCATGAAATTATAGCAGCCCCATTCAACTTATTGGCCTAAATCATGGGCACCAGTTTCCTATAATCAAATAGATGAATGGATTGGCATCATAGATAAGAAAAGGTACGAGGACACTATCAGATATGAAGATAATTGTGAGGTGACTAGTGAGTATGAAGATGAATTTGATGAGGACCAATCTTCCACCTTGGGAGATGATTGCAACATTGATGATCTTTTTAGTGACACACCATCTGGAGAACACATCAACAATGGTTCATATGATATGGAGGGACAACCAGATTATGAAGATGAAGTTATGGATGTTGATCTACAACAAAGTGATTATCAAGAAGTTGGAGAAATGGTAGAAGATCTGGATGAAACGTGTTCATTTAGTAGTGAGAAAGTTTCAGATTTTTTGAATCTTGAATACCAAAGATGTGCACATAAAGATGATTCCAAAGTTTTGGATCCAGCCTACATTTATTTTGACAGTAAAATTAATATTTCAAATGACCCCATGTGCATCTCTCATAGTGATGAAGAATTCAATGAAGCTGATCAAGAATCCTTTTGTGTCCAAGAAGAGGTATGCGATTTTAATGATTTTTACCTACAAGAGAAAGATGTTGGTTTGCATTTTATTGATGATGAGTGTCCAACATTTGTTGATTCAAGTATGTGTAAGGATGACTGTATGGATCAAATGTTTGTGTCAATGCCAACTGGTGATAGGAAAGAAATGGAAAGTGATTTGATTGTTTCAGAAGATGTTGATGAAGTAGAATTTGTAGATTCCCATGGGAAGAATTTAGATTTTTAGGTCTCGATACAGCTGCTAGATCATTCAACAACATATGATAATGACCAAGCCTATAATTTTTTTTTAAAATATGGATACATTTTATGTTTTGAGGTGATACATATTTTTCATATGATAATGAGAATGATGAAATGCATAATAGTGAAATTAGTATGAGTCAGGTTGATTACAATGATTTCTTGAAGGTTTTCAATGGCAGTACATGTTGCAGGGTAGGTGGAATGGATAGTTTCAAGAGAAGCCTAGTGAGCTCAAAACAGAATAAGGTCTATGATAGAGGAAAGTGCAAGTTTTTTATTTTTGGGTGGCTAGGGGCCATCCTTTATGGTTTTATTTTTGAACCATAGCAGATACAAAGGACTAAGGATTTCTACTGCATGGAAAATTCTTAGAAAACCTCTTTAAACATTCTCTTCCATGCACAGTAGTTTAGGAAGGGCATGGGTTTGCTAGTACATGGACATTCTCAAAAAATCCCTTATTGAAAATATCATTTTCTTTTTCCATGTACAGTAGTCTAGGGTTCTCCATCTTCCATTTTCCATCTCCTCCATCCTCATTTATTCCCTCCATCTGCCATTGCCTTCATTTTTCTTGTCCTTTACTTGGTCTGCTCTCCCAAAGTATTTTGAATTCTTGCAGTGATTTGCAAAATCACTCATCCCCAATAGGAGCCACTATTAGAACCCAAATTTTCCACTTAAACCCTGAGGTTTTTTTTCCCATATTGAGCCTAATATTTTCACTCTTTTTCTCATAAAATTCATCTTACCCCCCATCAAAAATATTCAAACACATTATTCCTTGTACTGATGCCTTAATATTTGTACTCTATGTTACTTACCGCTCTACTGCGGCCTCCCACAATGGGTTCTTAGTATGGTGATAGCGGTTAAATGAGTTGGCATGAATTTTTACCACCACACCATGCGTGATCAAAATATTGACCGTAGTATCATAGCGGGCAGTGAGTTAATGACAAAGCGACAGTTGGGAGAGGCACCGCGGTACCATTGAAGGTTTGAATACAAACTACGGTAATCATGGTAAAGGTCTGGTGAGTAGCGACAACGGATGTTGGCGGTTAAAGGTGTCTACCACAATACTACTGGAATTTCATGCCAGTGACCATAGTAGCATGGTAAAATATTAATGAAGTGGCTACCAGGATACCAGGGAAGGTCAGAATGCAGACTGCGATTATCGTGGTATACAATCAATGAGGCAACAAGGCGATAGTTGGAGTGTTTACCACCATACAGCAGCCAACAAAGTTGAAGACCACGGTAGTGTCATGACATGTAAATAACTTTGAGACAACCGATCAGAGAAAGCAAAATAGTTATCACGCAATCACGAGGGGCTCCAAAGGTGACCATGGTGGCATGGTGAATAGCAAAGCGATGATGAGTAAGTGGTAAAAACTACTTACTATGGTACGCTAGCAGTCAATCAAAAACTATTGTAGTGCGGTGGGTGGAGAGAAGACCATGACAGTTAAGACCACCATACCACTAGGAAGAAAGACAGAGACAATGATAAGGCAGTAAGAAATAAAGATATGATGGAGGAAGCAATAGTGACAGTCATCATGACACTATGGGAGGTAGAGATAAGGGTTGCAGTGAAGCAGTAAGAAGAGGTAAAGACTAGTCACTGCTTTACCACGGTCAGTCAACAAGTTGACTGTGGTAGAGTGGTGATAATAAAGAAATCTTTGCAAGTGATAAATCAAGGAATAATAAAGGCACGAAAGGTGGCGAAGTGAAAATGAAGACCGATCAAAGTATTAAATAAAAACTAAAAGCTTTCCTATAGTTTAAATATTTAATTTTCCTATAAGGCAACTTAATTAATATTATGATTTTTAAGTAACATAATTGATCTGATTAGGATCTAGACTATATGCAGTATTGAAATGCTTAATTTTTACAATGATTATTCCAAGTTAATTAAATCAAAATTAACTTAAGGAAATAACAAAATGAAGGAATTAACAAACTAAGAGAAGGTGAGAGAAAAGAAGAGAAGTGCAAACAGTGTTTGATTATGGAGTTCATCACAAACGTGACTACGTCTCCGGGTCCGCTCCAATAGAGAGACCGATCCGATTAACTCTAAAAATCAATTACAAATGCACCACAACCATTCTTCAAGCACTTCGGCAGCGTAACGATGCTCTGACGTGCAAGAATGACTCAAAATAATCTCCTCAAGACCTCTATTCACTTGTCACCTCAGCTTCAATACTTCATCAATACTTTACCTGGAAAAAAAAAAGTGCCCTTTCACTCTCACCTCACACCCCTTTTTATACAAAAAAATGAATCAAATTGGTTACTAACCAATTGATTTACAAAATATTCCTTATCTCTCCATAATATCTTCAAAGCTCCTTTATACACATGTAAATCTTTAAAAATCCCCCCTAATATTTATTTTAGCCCTTATTCATTCATTTCAGGCTTTTGTTATAGCTTAAGGGGTTAATTTTTAAATAAAAGTTGTTTGTTTAATTTAAAAGTATAGGAGTTTGTTTTACTTTAAAAACATTCGGTTTCTAACAACTTGTCAAAAGAAACCGATGCCAAACATATTCCTAAACCATCGAATGGCTCGTCGGTGACAAAGCATTTTGGGAACCCAGCGGTCCCAGGTTCCACTCCCGACCGTCGGTTCCCTTTCCACCATTTACAATCAAACTCATAACAAAATAAAATCGGGACTATTAATAGTAACGGACGCGGATATGGTGGAATGGCTACGGGCTAAGTCTCGGTGGAGATAGGTTGGGGGTTCAAATCCCCCAACAACGCTTTTAACAAACAAAACATCCAGACTGCCGAAGGATTGAAGAGAGGCCACATGTCGTAACTTCATTCGCTGATGATGACACCTCTATGCTGACTAAGCGGTGACCGTACTACTGAATCATTGCCATGTGTCAGGTTGCCATCACAGCTAACTGTGCATTGACAAGGCCGTGGATGATGACTAGGATGCTGACCTGACTGTTGACATGGCGTATGGAAAGGACACGTGTCGAATTCTGATTGGTCTGTATAATTCTGACGTGGATGCCACATGGTAGATTGGTTTTAACAAACAAAACATCCAGACCGTCGAAGGATTGAAGAGAGGCCACATGTCGTAACTTCATTCGCTGATGATGACACCTCTATGCTAACTAAGTGGTGACCTTACTGCTGACTCATTGCCATGCGTCAGGTTGCCATCACAGCTGACTGTGCGTTGACAAGGCTGTGGATGATGACTAGGACGCTGACCTGGCTGTTGACGTGGCGTACGAAAAGGACACGTGTCAAATTTTGATTGGTCTATACAATTCTGACATGGATGCCACATGGTAGATTCTGGTTTGTCCACTTCATCATCCGTACAGTACGGAATGTTGACGTCAGCATCCGTACGGTCCACCTCAACAGTCAACTGCAAGCTTTGACCGCTGATAACTTTCGCGTATGATGTCGGATTTCGATGAAACGAACGCCATTGGAAAGCTTGCGACAAGATCTTCACGATGATGCTAACTTCGACAAGTTTTGATGATGCTATTTTTTTTGTTTCCTGGACGCCCTTGATCCTAGTTTGACCCAAGGTTTGACTGGCCATAACTTGCACAAACGGACTCCTTTTTGCTCCATTCGAGTTGCATTGGAATCAGGACGCCGAGATCTTTTTGATGGTGCAGATTCTGGAGAGAATGGAGACACTTCAATTTCCACTAAAAATATCCACCGGATCAATAATGTGAATAGTTGCACCCATTAACTAAGGGGTCACAACCCTTGATGTATATGGTATAAATATTTTGTAAAAATGAAAGAAGAAGGAAGTAGAGGGTAGGAGTTATATTTTTTCCAGAGAATGAACTGGGAATGGATATAATGTATAGACCTTCCTGAAATAATGCAATGGAGAAAATGTTCATAAATTGGTGAAATCTTTTCTGCGTTCATCTCTTGAGATTCTATAATTTGTATTATTTATCTTGGATCTCTCCAATTCAAAGTCTTCTGATCATTTGATTCAATGTATCAAGCATAATCTTGATTCATCAAGGTGCATGTTTTCACTTTTTGTGATTTTTATTTGCTGGTGTTTGCAAGTCAGAATTAAATCCCTTTAATTAAGTCATAGTGTCTCTGATATTTCTTTTGGATAATTTAAGAAGAACCAGGCTAAGAAAACATTCCAGCCTTATTTATGCAAGTCATAAAGTAATTTAGTTATATGCCAGTCATTAGAACTTCATTTCTTAAAGTGCCTAACAACTTGAATTAAGGAAGAAAGGGAAACACATATAATTTTCAATTTTTTACTCCATTTTCCCATGTGGATAGAAGGCACTGATCTTCCACAACCCAGAGATAAAAATTCATAATAAACAACTTATTCAAAAAAATTCTTTTGTGCAGTAGGAGTAGGAATAGTTGTAGTGTTTTTATTTGTCCACTTCCAATTGCTAGTGTGGATAGATTGCACAATCAGGAAACACATCTCAAAATATTCATTATTCATAGGTTCATCTACCTTGGTCTAGCGAAACCTAAAGAGAAGAAGGTTCAATTTCATCAATTGGCCTTATACATTGGATAAAAGCATTGTGAGAGCTTGACAACCTCTTTTTGTTCAAACCTGCATTTTTGAGAATCAACACTTGGACAAAGAGCTACCTCAGATGCAGAGTTGACTTTGGAAAGTGACTCTTCTAGTCTCTTTTCAATTCTTGGGATTGCAGAGTGATCAAAGGACACATAGTCTTCATCATTCTCATCCTTTCTGTCCTAAAATTCCTTAAACTGAGGTAAGTTAGGGCAGCCTCCCTGCTCTTTGCCTTTCGTGACCATGGGGCATTTTAGTGGGTGGTCCCCCTCTCTTACACATTGATTGGCTAGTTTCTACCAGAATTTTATTAGGAATCTAAGTTCTATTTGTAGTCCTATGACAAAAACAATGAGGGGATAAGAAATATTTTAGGTGGACATTTGGAGAAGACCAAATTTTTGAGTTGTTTAAACAAAAAGTGACTAAGAATCCTATGTTGGCTTTACTAGACTCTAATAAGGTATTTTAGGTAGACTGTGATGCAAGTGGAAATACAATTGGAGTAGTATTAAGTCAAGAAGACCAATAGCTTATTTTAGTGAGAAATTGAATGATTCTAGGAGAAGGTATTCAGAGTATGACCAAGATTTTTATGCCATAGTTCAAGCCTTGAAGAAGTGGAGACATTACTTGTTGCCTAAGGATTTTGTGTTGTATATAGATCATCAGGAATTGTAGTAGTTGAATAGTCAAGGTAGGTTGAATTAGAGAAACATGAGATTCATGGAATTCTTGTAGAGTTATTCTTTTGTTTTGAAACATAGGAGTGGGAAGTCATATAGATTTTTTGATGCTTTGAGTAGGAGAAGGAATTTATTAGTAGAGATGAGAGTGGAGGTATTAGGATTTGATGAATTGAAGAAATTGTATGAGGAAGACCCGATTTTTGCAAAACCTTGGAGATATTGTAAAGAACAAGTCTTGGAGGATAGGATTCAGTGGTTGGATTATTTCATTTAGGAGGATATATTGTTCAAAGGGAATTAGATGTGTATACCCCATAGTTAAATACAGGATAGTCTGGTGAAATAAATACATAGTGGAGGATTGGTAGGACACTTTGGAATTGTTAAGACAATATAATTGGTAAGGGATAATTGATTTTGGCCACAAATCCATAAGGATGTTAGGAAATTTGTACATAGTTGTAGAGTTTTTCAAGCTACAAAAGGGAGTAGTCAAAATATTGAATTTTATAAGCCTTTGATAGTTCCATAGAGACTTTGGGAGGATATGAGCATGGATTTCATACTTGGTTTTCCAAAGACATTGAGAGGTAATGATTTTATATTTGTGGTGGTGGATAGATTTTCTAAAATGACACATTTCATACCTTTTAATAACGAAATAGATACAGTACATGTAGTAAACTTGTTTTTCAAGGAAGTAGTTAGATTGCATGGATTACCTAGGAGTATTATTTCAGACAAAGATACAAAGTTTGTTGGTTATTTTTGGAGGAAACTTTGGAAGAAGTTAAAGATAGATTTGAATTTCATTTCTAATTTTCACCCACAGACTAATGCATAGACTTAGGTAGTAAATAGGAATTTAGGGAATTTTCTGAGATGTTTGGTTGAAGAGAAGACCAGAAGTTGATTTAGTCCTTGCAAAAGCAAAGTTTTCTTACGATAATTTAGTGAAGAGGAGTACCTAAAAGACACATTTTGAGATTGTTACTGGAGTACATCCTAGAGGTATATGAGAGTTGCAAGAAATTATTAAGGAAAATAAAAAGAGAGCAGAAGAAGAGGAATTTATAGAACATATGAAGAAAGTGCATACTGAAGTAAACAACAATTGGAATATATGAACCAAAAGTATACAGAGCGAGCAAATGAAAAGAGGAGACATAAGGAGTTTGAATTTGGAGATGAAGTGATGGTGTATTTGGGGAAGGAAAGACTTCTAGTTGGCACATAAAATAAGCTCAAAATGAGGAAGTTTTGACCCTATAAGATTTTGAAGAATTTTTTTTAGGAAATGCTTATGATGTAGAGTTACCAGATGGCATGGGTATATCACCTATATTCAACATTGTAGATCTACGTCAGTGCCATGACACATAATTCAATGGAGAAAGTAAAGAAAAATTAGAGAAACAACTTCCTAAACAACAATCAGACGAGTTAGAAGAGATTTTGGATATCAAAGATGGGAGGACATGTGGAAGACAGTACAAAGAATATCTTGTAAAGTGGAAAGGCATACTAGTAGAGGATTATTCTTGGATTTTTCAGGCTGAGGTAGACCATATTAGTTTTCCTTTAGCCCAAGAAAAGTGAGGGACTGAATTTTCAAATAACCCCAGATGTCCAATGTAGGAGCATCCTTGATTCTTTGCAATTCTGCATCAACCAAAAATATTTTCATTTCAGATTTGTTCTTATTCAATTCAAGTCGAAAAATTCAACATTTCATCATATTTTCTCACTGAATCCTATGGTTCTATGTTTCATCATGGACATGTTCATTTTCCCTTATTCCAAGATTTTAGAATGATTGGATCTTTTTTTGGCAAGTTATCACTTCTAGATTAAGTGACAATTTCTAGAATAGAGCATTGGAGCAGTTCCGAGGCTAACAAATAGAATTGTCTCTTGTGGATCCTTCCCGTAACTTGTGAATCCTTGTGAGGTGTTCCAAATTATTTTTTGGAGTGTCCCTAACCTTAATTTTGGTCCACACTTCATCCTATTCACATGTTGAGGAGAAATTCAAATTTAAAGCCAACCTATTTCACACACACATACATTTCCTTCATCGGAGATTGTAATAATCATTGGCAAATGTGGGGAACTCTAGATCTCTGAATGTGATATAATCATTGTAATAGATCATTAGAATAGAAATTGAATTGAATATTGGATTTGATATGAAATATTTCAGATCGTATCAAGGAGTGTATAGGAATACTGCATTTTGAGCATGTTGTGTCAAGCCTATGAGCCCAATCTATGAACCCAGATGTTGTCAGCTGATTGTAACTATTTTTTTTAATAATAAGAATGTTTGAATTTTCATTTTCCTCCATATTTCGTTTGGATTCCATTGTGTAACTCTTGTTGCATGGTCTGGACTGTTCTCTTTGAGGACCCTCCTACCATGACTGCATATATGTTGCGGGAAATCTACTTGAACTAGTCGTTGGGTTCAAGCAAATGTTGATATCTTATAAGTTTGAGTGAAGGAATAATCCAACAATGTTGTTTTGTATTTTTGATGTTTTTCAAATGTTTTTTTTGTTTGTTTGTACAATGATAGGATGCACAAAGATCTAATCCATTACCACCTTCAAGAATTTTCCCCTAGTTTGAGACAGGACTACTTTCCAAAATCAATACCAAGCCATGGCTGGATCCATGTTTTATTATGGGATGAATTGGTGGATGCTATGGAGAGTACCGATAGATAATGATGCAAGTCTTATTCAAACATAGTGCCTATTTGGTATGTTTTCAGTATGGTACCTATTCTAGAAGTGCCACAAAGTGATTTTGACTTGAGAGAATGTTTTATTTCGCTATAATATTTTTCTTGGTTTTTGATTTTTTTCTCTCTTTTTATATTTTTGATTTTATTTATTTTGACCCTTTTTCCTAGGGTATAAGATATTGAAAATTTTGATTGATATTTCACTTTCATTTCTAGAGGATATATTGCAGAACATCTTGCTTGAACTAGCCATGAGGTTCAATCAATTGTTGATATCCTAGAATTTTAGAGTGAATGAATAATCCACGTTGTTAGTATCTTTGAAGGTTACCTTGGTAGTGTGTTGGTGGTACACCTTGTTTTTGGGATGAATTGTTTTTAAGGTTACCTTGGTGGTGGATTTGGTGGGATACCTTGTTGTTGGGGGGTGAAGCCACAATAGTTGTTTACAATTCAAGTGAGGAAGGGAAACTCACAAAAAATGACCCCAAGGAAAAAAAAGTGATTTTAGGGGTTCGTATGAACCTACTGGTTCGAGCAAACAAATAAAGGGTTTGCTTGAACTAGGGTTCAACTGAACCCCTTTGAATCTTTCCTACCAAAAAAAACAAAAAAATGCATAGGAAAGGGGTTTGAGTGAACCTCTTTGAAGGGTTTTGCTCGAACCCCTATGGGTTTGTATGAACCCCCTTACCCCTCATCCCCCATCTAAGACAAAAAAAGAACCTAAATTTTGGCACTTCAGAGCTCGGGTTGAGGATGAAAATGGATGAATCTTAAAAAAACCAACTAGAATTATGTATTCCTTAGAATGATCTATCCAAAAAATATAGTTTTAATATTTTTTGGTTTTATTATGTATGTGCTTTTTTAGTTTTATTAAAAAATAGGTTTTTCATCGAAAATCAAGCTCTTTGTTTTGCACATGTGGAAAAATAGCAGATTATCAAAATAAAATTTTAAAAAATATGTTGGTGCTGGGTATTGATGTCCTTGATCCATTAAAAAAAATAAATTAATTTCGATGCATACAAAAAAAGTTATGTTGTATACAGTCTGCCTATGTGTGAATTGCAATTGGTTTGAATTCGAAACTTAATTAAGGAAAAATATTCAATAAAAAACTATGAGACCAAATGAAAGTGCTAGATATCATACTTACAAATCTAAATTCAAAAACACTATAATTTTATCCTTCATAAAAAAAATTGATGTTGTATATGGTGAGCATCACTTTTTAAAAATGTTGTTTTTTGAAAAAAAATAGTTTTCGTGGGAGATGGAAAAAGAAGTGCAATTTGATTCCAAAAATTTTTAAAAAAATATTTTTAGAATCTAAAGACAAAATTTGATGAGACTCTAGTTTGCATCATCTTCAAATTCCTCACTGTTTAGCCGCTATAGGTGCCCAAATGTGAAGATTTGGTTAAAAATAATAATTTCAGTGTCGAGTTTGGCCAAAAATTGTAAACCACTATTATGGGATCACCCTAGGACAAACTATTTCAAAGGTTACCCTAATAGTGTTTTTGTGGTACACCTTGTTGTTGGTACAATTTTTAGATCACAATGTGAGCTAGAAGACATAGATCAAGATTTCATCTAAAGCAAGAGGTAAGTACTTTCCCCCAGTGTTTAGCAATGTAGGTAATGGGTTATCTTGTGATAGGGTAACATGTTTGGATAAAGTATTCCCCTTTGGAAAATGCCTCATGTATCAAATAATTTTGGATAGGATAGGATCAATGATAGTGACCCATTTCAATATGTTTTCCATAAGAAAATGTAAAGTTTACACCAAACATTTTTCAAGATCAAGATAAGCTAGATTTGGATAAAAATGGATTGGATTGATTATGGTTAAGCAAAGATGCTTCCACCTAAAATGGTTCATGTAGATGCTTGATTATACACATGATGCCTATTTGTGAGGTTTTCATCATGGTACTTGTCCAAAGGGCCACCATAGTGGTTTTTATTGGAGGATGATTTTTTCTTGACTATTTTTCTTTATTTCTCTCTTGATTTTCTTTATGTCACACAAGATGCCTATTTACCAGGTTTTCATCATGGTGAAATTTTTTTTATCATGTTGAACCACTTGGTGGTGCTGATGTAGATTCTATTAGTTTTGATATGTTTTTTTTTTGTTTTCATGACGTGCTAACGATATCCTACTTGGAGGAGTTGTTTTTCTAGGATACAAGTGCTTGAATGCAACCCTTGATAATTCATATCTTCCTCATTGATGCCAAAGTTAACCTTACCTTGATGTGCACACACAAATAGAGTGTCATTAGAGTCCTTATGATAAAGTGTTGCTACTAATACCTGGTCAATGTGATATTTGGGTATCAGGGATGTCAAAATTCATTTAGGTGAAAGAGATTCAAATGGATCAGTCGAAAGTTTGGAATCTTTGAATCTCCAAACTTGGGATGATGAACAACGATGGCTAGAAATGGATATTCAATTGGGACCAATGTCTTGATATACCTTGTACGTCACTCTTCAAGCTTGCTTTTGTATTGCTAGAATTTTTTGATGGATGAACTTCCCTTTTTGATTTTTCCCCATAGTTTCTTTGATTGATGGAGTTTCATAGGGATGATTTTCTTACTTTTTCTTTTGTATCCATTTAAACATTTCTTTTCCATTTTGTTTAACTAATTATTCTTCTTCAAAGACTTGTTTTGTTCTTAGGTATATGTTTTTCTCTTGTTATTGGTCCCAATGAGAGTTTGGAAAACTACGTGAATGATGATTCATGATATGGCTACTTGTAGCGTTGAGAATAATTTCATCATAAGGACTCTTCATCCTCTCTATGTTGATGCTTGCATTAGATAAAGTTTCCCCCACTATTATAGAGGTATCCCTGATATGTTTATATCCATTAATTTTTTAATAACCAATACCTTGATGCTTAGGAGTGCAAATAATTTGTACTAGTTATGGAATACTTTGATCATGTAGGCCTAATCCTCTATCTTTATATTGATTCTGTTGAAAAAACTTATTTGTAATAGGATAAGATTTAACTTGGAAATAAGGTGATAATCATTCTCTTCTCTATTCTAGATCTTCAAAGGTGATAGCTTCTTCACTTATAGGATCCTTCATATGTAGGATAACTTCCCGATTATGTAACACCCCTCTGATTTGCTTATATTTTCAGATAGTGCTTTTACTTTGGTAGACCATGATACTATGTTGTTATTTAATTGCTGACATTGGATCGATGATGGATTTTATATTTAGATGTGATGGTACACTTATGGATGTTTATGGATTATGACATTATTTTTGGTTAGCATAGTTGTTTATTTGATTTCATATTGATATATGTTCATCTACAATTATTTGATGTTTTTAGTTTCGTCAATTTTGATGTGACATTATATTGGTGAAGGGAATGAGATTGCATCACTCGCTTGTGAGTGCCCTACGATTTCGTGATTTTCTCTTCATACTGGGATTTTTAATGATTTATATATATGTACGACATATGTTTTGATCGCAAGATTGCAAGTATAGGACATCGAAGCCACCTAGATTCACAAGTTTGAGTGTGTCCATTGCCCAACGAAATAGTTGATTGGGAAAAAGTAATTGGGTTTCCTTTTCAAACCACAACCCTAGTCATAGTGTGTCACCAATGTTTTTTTTGGTCATGTTGAGTTTTCATGTTGTCCACGCTTGACTTGTCATTTATTTATTTTGCAAGGTATTTTTTGTGGTAAATTATTGTTTAAATTTTTTTAAAGTGATTATTTAATTAATCGTTATTAATATTGTTAGAAGCTTTATATTTGATTTAATTAATTAAATTTAATTTGTTTTGTAAAGTGATTTAATCTTTGAGATTAAATTTACTTTATAAAGTGATTAAATTAATTAGATTAAATTTAATTAGAAATTAATCTGTGAAATTTGAATTATTAAATGCACAAATATGTTAAAAAATATCTAGAGGAAATATCAATGATTTCTTTTGAAAATATATTTTATTTGTGACATGAGTTAGAAAATTAAACATTGTTGTTGGGAATTAATTCTTGGAGAGAATATTTGCATTGACTGAAAGAGGAAAGAGGTTACTTCATAGGTATGAAGAATGATATTTTGGGAGGTTTTTGAAAACTGGGGAAGAAGTTCTCAGGAAATTTTGGCTCTAGTTTTGTTTATATCTTTCTAGAAAAGTGGATAATTTGGAAGAAGCTTTGGTAAATTGGAATTTGAAGGGGAAGTTCTAGTTCAAACATCATTTTCTCAAGAATCTGGAAATAGGTTCTTTAATTGCTTTATTTAATTTTAAATCGGAAAGGCTACTAGAATTAATTTGTTGTTTTGGAAAAGATTGCTTGTACAATGAAGAATATTGCTTAAAGCTTTGAATTATTTTGAAATTGGATTTTTTTTTGGGAAAACTTTAAAGCTTTTATAGAAATTGTTTTTAGCTTTGATTTGTTTGGAATTGGAATTATTTTGTAAAAGCTTTAGAGCCTCTGTAGGAATTATTTTTAAACAAAAGAAAACCCAGAAGGAAAATAATAGAAGATTTGGAAAATCTCTGTATGAATGAATTTAAAATCTTCCTGTCAATTTGTATAAAATATTTGTTAGTATTGGAAGATCTTCTTGTAGAAGATTTTTGTTTTCTTTTGTTTTCCCAATTAGTTTTATCTGGCTGGAAAATTGAAAACCTCTAATTAATTTGTAAATATTTTCCTGTAGAATTTTTTTTGCGAATATTCTCTTGTAAAAAAGAATTGTGAAAAGATTTCCCAACTCGAGCAATCATTTTGGTGAATATATATTTACCTATAATTGATATCCCTATAGAAAACCCATATTGAGTAATTTATATTGAAAAACTCTATCAGAAAATTTCATACAATGATTATAAATAAATCACAAGTTTCGATTTAAAATAAAAATTACAAGTTTTAAGTTTATTTGGGGTTTGGTGGGGAAGCTACCCCACAACCGCCACCCCCATGAGGGGGAGGTGGGTTGTGAAGGCAGCCAACACTACCTTCATAGGTTGCACCCCTCTCATTGGGGGGTTCAGATGTGCAAAAGCCTTGTGATTGTACATGCATACCTTTCAATTTCGTTTGCCCTTTTTATTCAATGTTATATGTAGTTTTTAAATATTAAAATGTAATATATATATATATATATATTATATATATGTATATATGTATATAATTATATATTCATATGTACGTTTATATATATATATTTAAATATATTTATATACTTTGTAATTATAAGGAAATGGTTGGAAGGGGAAAAATGGAACAACAAGCACAGGCGTGGGAGCGAGAAATCATAAGTAGCTTAGGATTCGTGGCTATTGGTGGAAACCAATGGGGTGATAAGGGACTGAAAGACCCCCCACCTAGCATGGATGATTCAGACTCTTATGTCCTGTAGTGGGTGTTCTGTGGTGGTATTTGGGTTGATGCGAAGAGAAGTGATTCAAATAAAATGTCTAGAGAACACATTCCTCTATGGGATTTTCAAGATGTCTAGTGGGTAGATACAACTGACTAGCAGAATGGGAAAATTGAGTATCAACAGACTGATGAATATCATCCTAGATCAAAGTACTTCAGAAAATTTTTTGGCTCTAGATCAAGTGGAAGAAAGCCATGACGAAACTGCTCTCCTAATGGTTATTATGCAAAAAATGATAGATCTATGGGTCAAAAAAGTCATCAAAGTCCTATTAGTGGACTAGTAGATTATGGTGAATTTTGGGGCAGATAGTGGAGTATACAAGATGCCAGAGTTAGGGAAACTCAAAAAAGCGGATATGTAGAAGATGTCAGGAATGGTGGCAAGTAGAAAAATCAAGGCCCTAACCACTAGTAGCAGTAGAGAGTGTGGAGTACAAAAGAAGATAATCAACATCAATGATCTCTAAGAGGACCAAGGAATTTTTGTTTAGGAAGAAGGTTGTAAAGACCCTCTAGGAAAACCTATAGGCCCCGATGGCATAGATATCCAAGATATATGGATAGATCTAAGGAACCAATATTTGATATATATGAAGATAGGGATCTATCAAAAGAAGATCAAAATCATCTAAAGTGCAGGTATGAAGAAAGTGATAAAGATATTAGATCTGTTGAGAAATTATATCTCAACTTCCAGCTTGAAGTCCTCATTTTCATGCCTTGGTGATTTTGTGTTGTTTACAAAGTTCTGGCGGAGGTGGAGCCAGGATGGAACTTGGCATTGTTCAGTTTGCCTAAGTTTTGAGTCTCTGGCGGAGGCGGAAACGGGATGGAATTTGGCATTGTTCTGTTTGCCTAAGTTTCTGGTTTCGGTTCTCGTTCGTGCTCCGACTCCACTTCCTACCGTTTGTTCCTTCTCGCTTTGCTTTGCAGGTTTTGGCAGAGGCAGAACTAGTTTTGGAAGTTGGCAATGTCTATTTGCCAGGTTCCTATTTCAGTTTCTATTCCGACTCCGGGTCCAATTCTTGCTTTTAAGATCTGGTTCTTCTGGATGTTTGGATTCACCTTGGGGTGTTTTCCTCTGCCTTGTCTTGGTTCTAGATTGTTGTTTCTTGCAGTTGGCGGAGGCGGAAGCGGAACCAAAATGGTTCTTGAACCTGAAATTTCGGTAGGGTCATGTTTTGACTCTAGTTCCAATTCCAACTCCAACTCTGATAGTGCAATTTATGACTTGAAGTCTTGGTCGCACCCTATGTCTATTTGACCATTTTGGTTGCTCTGTCAGCTGCAATTGTTGATGGGTCTTGGACGCGTGGCACCTGGTTGAATAGTGATTGGATGGATACCAAGATAGTTATTGTGGAAGTTGCATTTGTCAACGTAGGGTGGCAAGCTCAACCGTTTTGGTAATGGCTTTGAATGCAATGACGGCTTGTTGCAAGAGATCTGTCAGATCCGGCCAGATGCATGATTTGAGGATGGAATTCATTGCTCTTCTGGGTCGGCTACATTTGGATAAGATGTGTTATTTTCCCATAAGTTAAAAAAGTTGAGTTGAGTCGAAAGTTACAGAGCAGGTTGAATTTGCGTGTTGAAGAACAAGAAGGACATGAGTTCTTGAATAGGGTTTTGAACTGTATGTTGTGAAAACATTGTAACAGTGGATCTAAAACCCTCTGGGTGATTGTGAGCTGAGCAAAGAAGTCTGGATATTGTATGTTATCGATTCATTACTGTAATACAATTGATTTGACTTTGTGTGGTGGGTTTTTTTCCTGAAAGGGTTTTCCCACGTAAATACTATGTCATCTTTGTTTGCTTATCTTTCTGGTTTCTCATTGCCATGGTTGTATGCATCTTTATAAGTTTTAGAAACTGTTACTTTTTCATTTTTGGTTCTCTCCCCTGTAGTAAAGGTGTTAAGGGAATGTATTCCGCACTGTTGGGTCATTAGATCTGCATTCTTTTCCCTTCAAGATCTACCTATTTGCAAAGGTATCCTCAACCCTCAAGAGGTACCTTCAATCCAAACAAGGTTGGTAATAGTTGCTCTTGTCTTCTAAAAGCTCCTGAGGCTACCGATGAAAACCATAATAGAGGGTCAGTATCACAGATGGCCTCAGATCAATGCATGCATAATTTTGTAGCAGAGATGGATCTAACAAAGGTTTTGAAGCTAACTAATGGAAAATATTCCTCTCTTTAGAGGGCTTCGATTGAATGTATGCATACAGTGGTTCCAGAAAAGGTTAGACAATTTTTTCTTAATGGAAATGGGGCAAACAAAATTCATTAGAATGTGGAAGCATCAAAGGAAAATCATACAAAAACCCATCACACGAAGCAAAAATAGACAAGGTCACAAGGTGATAAGGGTTTTTAGAGGTATAGGAGGAAATGGAAAAAGGTAAGATCTTCAGAAAAGCAAAGAAAGAGTAAGGAAAAACAAGTATGGAGGAGGAAAGAGAGTGAGCAATCGAGCGACAGCCAACATATTGGGACGGAGTTAGGTAAACATGCAAATGTCCCACACCCTATAGAATATAATGAATTCATCAAGGTAACTTTCCTAGAACATATGGTCCTGCCTCAAATAAATGATCTTAAAGTGAAAGAACTCATCTGTAGGTTTTGGAATCTCACTCTAGATTTGGCATCATTAAAAATATCATTTTTCAAGACTGGGAAGGAGCTATTAAATTCTTTTATTTAGATTAAAACAGAAGAATTTTTTTTGTTCTATTTGCATCCATCTTAGCCAAAGCTGAGGTTTTTAGAATGAAGTCCTAGAACTATCAGGGATCAGCGCTATATATGCAAAATGGATTCCTAATTTTAACCCCAAGGATTTTGTGATTCGTTTTGCTCACTCTTGGGTGCAACTTCATGGTCTTCCCTTGGAATACAGGGAATTCCATTTACTATAAATTATTGCCAACTAGATAGTCATTTTTCAAAAGCATGATTTATTTTTCTTCAACAATCCATCAAATCCAGTTAGATTGCTTGTTCTACATTATGCAACTAAGAAAAAACATTCACATATAGAGCTAAAATCAAAATTTGTCTCTTGGCTTCAATAAATATGTTGGGAAACCTTTCAAGAAACAAATGCTTAGTCACATCGATCTCTGCATCCTCTTAATAAAAATCATATCTCTACAATCATTATGGGAAAGAATCCATTGTCCTCTTAGATCCCTCATAATGCGAGTCAATCACAAGTTGGAGCTTTCAAGAAGGACACATCCTTGGGTTTTTGTCTTTCTCTTACATCTGAGGGAATCAATAATTTTAAAAGTTGTGAAATCTCTAAAGGATGTGAAGCCATGGAAGAGCTTTGTAGCCAAATTATTTGCTCCATAGAAAACTGAGTTATCAATGACATATCATTTGTTTGGGGATGCAGGCAACCTTTGAAGAAAAGTAACATTTATCTCTATTTTGAATTGCTATGGAGAAAGCACACATCCCTAAGTCTAAACCTATACTCGCCATCCTTTCAAATTAATGAATTCAAACTAGAAGAAATAGTCAGAAGGTTAATGTTTCAAGACTCAAACAAGTTTCTTTAGCCTAGTTACTTGATCAAGTGGGACAAATCTAATTTTCTTCTATCAAACTCCCAAGTTGAAGTCCAAGATGAAATTCAAGGTTTACTACAATATCCAAAGGAAAGCAGGGCACATGATGTAGAGCTAGAGTTATTGGCAGAAAATATTTTGGTCATAGTGGGCTCAAAAATTATTGAGGAAATCATAGATGGGGTGTTTCAAGAAGGATCTTTCTGGGATTGGGATTACAATATTTCTAAAGAGAAAACTCTTTGTGAGACTCAAAATACCTTTAATATCTAGTTGCAGTCAACGATTCCTAAGGAACCGTAGATTCATGAGGGTGAAGTTGTAGGGGAAGATGTTCAAATCTCTTTAGTATTTGATTATTCACATACTCTCTCCATTTCATAGACTCCTTATCGGCCCCATACAAAGAAGTATCAAAGTAAACGAGGCCGCAAATATAAGGTTGCTAAACTGCAAGAGGAAATAGATGTAAGAAATCAAGCTATGCTGCATGATTCTTTGTTATCTCCACTTAATAAGTGTCCAAGGAGAGCATACTTCTCTCCTCAGGGTCAATGAAGATTCTTTCATGGAATTTCAGGGGCATTAACACCCCTAAAAAACATGCCTACATCAAATTCCAAATTGATGGATGTGGTGTAGATATAGTCCTTCTTCAAGAAAAATAATAATTTAGATGACATATTCAAGCTAACAATTCAAAAATGTCATTTGTGGAAATCTACTCATTCCCTCACCCAAGGAGCTTTAGGGGGGTTAATAGTTCTGTGGAATCTAAAGCAAGTATCTATGGATCTCCATCAAAATTAAAATAACTGGCAATTGTTAGAAGTAACGAAATTCGATATCAAATTTTGGATTTTCAACATTTATGGTCCCACACCTATAGGAGATAAGAAATGTCTTTGGGACTAGTTATCTCAGGTTATTATGTCACTGTATGATGGAAAATATATCCTAGCTAGATATTTCAATGTTATTCCATCTATCCAAGATAATATTGGAGGGATATGTTAGCATGCTAAGGTTATCTATGATTTTAACTCTTTCATTAATACCAATTCTTTGCAGTAATTTTTCCAACTAATGGTAAGTACACCTAGAAAAATCGAAGAAGTGGATTTATTCAAATTGTAGTAAGGCTGGATCAATTTCTTCTATCTCCAAATTAGCTCAATCTATCCTATCAACTTACCTCTCAGATATTATCTTTTCCTGATCTTGACCATTGTCAAATATCTCTTTCCATTGAAAACATCTCCTCTCCTCCATTGAAATATTCATTCGAGTTTGAGAGAATGTGGTTTAGACACCCTAACTTTGTGGACTTGATATACCAATGGTGGATCTCTTCTCCTTTTGAATATGATACAATGATGTTCTTCTTATGGACAAAATTGTTACATATTAAGCATCAGCTCCAAAAATGGAATAAGGAGACTTTCAAAAATATCTTTCAACAAAAGGATTTTATTCATCATCAACTAGAAGTTATCCATAAGAAAATTATACAAGGTCTAGATGCTTTATTGTATAGGAAACAAAATAAATTGCAAGTAGAGTGGGAGAAGCAAAGTGCTAGAGAGGAAGCCTATTAGAGGAAGAAATCACGAGAACTATGGTTAAAAGAAGGTGATAGAAATACTAAGTATTTTCATGCCTCTTCCCAAATCAAAAGAGAAACTAATGTGGTTCAAGCGATAAAATAAATTCCAATGGGAAGATGGATTTAAATTGAAGATGATATCAAGGAAGAATGTATCAATTTTTTCTCAGATCTTCTATTCACCCCAAATGATAGAAACTAGCAAAATGAACAGGATGTGGAAGATTTTTTGCAAGCAATCCCAACCCTCATTTCTGTAGAAGAAAATGAAAAATTATTGAAGCCATTTACATTTAAGGAGCTCAAAAATGTATTTTTTTCTTTGCCTATGAACAAAGCCCTAGGGCCTGATGGATTCACTGCTCTTTTTTTGAGAAATGTTGGGATATTGTGTGCTATGATATTTTATGGGCCTTAGAAGAATCACATAGATATGGATTTTTTCTTAAGTAATTCAATGCAACTAATATTGTTATCATTCCTAAATTTTCCAACCCTTCCTCCTTTGCGAAATATAGACCAATTTATTTGTGCAACATGATATATAAGATTTTTTCAACGGCAATTTATCTAAGGCTACAACCTATAATTCTAAGGACAATATAACAAGAATAGGGGGTTTTGTCTCAGGAAAAGAAACATATAAAGGTGCAATCATGGCCCATGAAACTCTTCATTAAATAATAGATAATTAATTCCCCTCTATCATTGTCAAAATCAACATGATGAAGGCATATGATAAGGTTAACTTGTGTTTCTTGAGGAAAGTAATGATTAAATTTGGTTTCTCAACAAAATGGTGCCAATAGATTAAAGCATACCTATCAGGAGCTAAATTTTCACTAATCCTCAATGGTTCTCCTACTAGTTTTTTCAGTCCCTCCCAAGGTGTAAGGCAAGGTGACCCTTTGTCTCCCTTCCTTTTTATCATTATGTTAAAGGATTTAAGAAGATATATCAGTAGAATGCACTTTATCGGCTATGGAAAGGAATCCACATAGAAAATATAGATATGGTAGTGACTCACTCTTTATTTGTAGATGACACAAATTTATTTAGGGTTGCAATATCAACGGAGGTTTATCAAATCAAGGAGGTTATAAATAAATACTCGTCAACATCAAGTCAGTGGATTAATGCTTCAAAATCTAAATTTCATATCCTTAACACAAGTGAGCCAAATTAAAAAAATTCTCAATATTCTAGGGTTTCGAAAAGAAACTTTGTCATGTTCATATTTAGGGATCCCAAATAAAGCTACTTATTGGGAAAAATTAATTGAGAGGATCAAATTGAGGATAAAATCTTGGAAAGCTAGATGAATTTCTTTAGTTGGTAGAATCCTTTTAGTCAAAGTTGTGCTCTCCTCAATTCCAAACTATTTTCTTACAGTCCTAAAGCCCCCAAAAGTAGTTATTTCTGAAATTGAAAGTTTGATCAAAAATATCACATGGAAAGGTAACATGGATGACAAAAAGAAGGTTCATCTAATATGACTTGAAGTCATGGCTCATGGGAAAGCACAACGTGGCGCTGGTATTATGAACCTTTCAATCTAAAATAAAGCATTTGGAGAAAAATTAGCTTGGAAAATGTACATGAATTCACAAGCCAAGTGTTGCTAAATAATGCAGGGAAAGTATCTTGATAATAGTAACCCTATAAGGTTTTTTATTGTTGTTGACCCTCCAAAGGGGTCGATCATTTGGAATTTCCTAATTTCTTGCAAAAAGTTAATTTGTTCATTTCTTGGGAGGTCAATAATGGTCAAAGTTTGAAAATTTGGACGGATTATTGGAATGGAAATGTTCCCCTACAAAACATCCCAATACTTCTCCCAATAATGGAAACTTTGAGAAAAATTGATTCTTGGGGAGATAATTTGTTAAATTATGTGCATTCAGTCGATCCCATCTCAGGTGGGGTTATATGGAATATAATTTCACATCCCTCTTTATCAATCAATCAATGCAACACTTTATAGAATATTTTGGAATCAAGGACAATATATCTCTCTTCCAAACTGGATAAACTATTGTGGTCTCCCTCTAAATAGGGAAATTATATGATAAGCCAAGGATGGAAGGTGTTAAATCAAGAATCAAGGAAACTTATTCCCCAAAGGGCTTTTTATTTCAGTTGGGATAATAAAATCCTCCCCAAGGAATGAAGTTTCACATGGTTAGCATTAAAGAAACACATTTTAATTAGTGATCAATTAGCCAAGTTAAGAATTATGGATCCTTTTGTTGATCATAAAATCTTGCGCTTCTCCAACAGTCTTATGGGAAATTTAGCGAGTGGGGGAAAATATGCCTCACTGAATATCTCTAAGATTTTTATTGAAAGTCGGCTCTTCTCTGAGTTTGGGAAAAGGGAAAAAGAAATGCAAACAAAAAAAAAAGACATGAAAGATGGTGATGCGCCAATGCTTTTACAACATTTCAAAATTGCAAACTTCCCTCTATAAGTGATTTGTTAGACACAAAACACCACTTCCCCTCAATTGAAACAAGAGAATGAACAACAAAGGCTCAATACAAGCACATATGTAGTCATTCAAACAACCCTTAGGTAATGCATATTAAGATAAGAATCAAAAATAGAAGTTCCAGACCTAATAGAAAAACATTATAAAATAAATACAAACCCTCCCTCTTAATATAACATATTATGAAATAAATGATAACCCTACAAGGAAAATGGACAAGTCCAATGACATAGCCCAATTTCTAAACTTTATGATTCATTCATATGCACAAACAAAATAGAAATCTAATAACCAAAACTATTTAGATCAACAAGACACGGTGTTCTATCCTAGGCATAGATATAATGAAATAAATATTGAAAAAGACCATATCGTGCACAGTTTCAAGTATTTCTTCAGAATAACCTATATTTTCAAATTCAAATGAACTTTAAAAAAAAAGATCGAATTCCAATACGATAATAGTTTGATCATAAAATGGACATAACATGCCAGAGTGAAGTAGTATTCATAAACTTTTAAAAATAAATTCTTCTTCTAGCTAAGAAAACAAAAAACACATTTCCAATAGGAAATATTTTTTGAACCATTGCTTCATGCTTGCCACTTCTAATATATAGCCGCCTCAGAAGAGAAAATCTCGAACTCCTCTAGAGCTAATGACTTCCAAATATCCCAACTTGATAGCTTGGGAGTTTTTTCTCTAGATCTTTTTTAGCTACCATCTTTATGTCACTTATATATTTCAAAAGGATCTACCTTTGTAATTTGTCTAATCCCAAAATATAGTATGACAATTAGTACTATCGATCACCCAAATGGATTCGGCAGCACTGAATCATGTCTCTTTACTCACCAAAAGTATAGAACATTTTGTTGGACTCTGAGTTGAACATTCATTTGTAGAGCTACAACATGAAGGGGTGACGTGTCAAAAGGGTGGACAACTTCCTTTCTACAAAATGTGAAAATAAGAAAAAACCTGGTGGATCGACATGTGGTTTGTTTTCTGAAAAGAGAGAAAATATTCACTAAGAGACGTGCAACCACCATGTGGCATATTGCACATATTTTGAAAAATACAAACTCCTCACCCTAGGATCCTCCTGAAGACAAAATAAAGCCGAAAGATAAAACATATACAAAAAAAAAAATTCTTCACAGTTCTAGTGACTCACAAGAGGCCTTCACTTGTAAAGGAGCGAACCGAGACCTCTGTCTATTCTTGGAGTTTAAGGAAGGTGGAATGTAGCATCTCCCAATTTGTGTCACTTGGTTAGTCAAGGCTACTAAATGCCTTATATTATTGATCCAACTCGAAGACCTCCTTGAAAGAAAAAAAAATCCCCATCTCACCGAAACAACACCCAAGTGATAATAGAGGCATGAAATATGGAGGAGCTCGCTCTTGATGTCACCTTTTGTTGGTGTTGAGCTTGGGCTTGGAAGATCTGAAGGAGTCTGAACACTATTTCGGACCTCAACTATAATCTGCTCAACTAAAAGTACATCTCCATTTGCTAAAAAGAAAGGAGGCAACCCATAACTGTATAAGATCCTAAAATCCTTCTTGATTTCATCAACCCTTTTATTTAAAATTTCTTGGTTGTTCTTGGTCTTGGATGCCACCTTATTGTAGTAGGTGAATTAACTTGCTTTACTAGAGGTTACGCTGCAATCTGTTATGCCTGCACCTTTTAGGGCCTCATCTGTTGCCATACAAAGTTTGGAGATTAAATTCAAGGATTCTAGCCAGTCGAGGAGCATACTCCTGAAGGGTTTTATCAGCCAATGGACCCACTCTTTCATTTATTTCTCAACCATCCCTTACGAATTGTAAAGCTAGTTTTAGGAAGGCGAGTGAAACAATGATTTTCTCCTAGTAAGTAGATACCAACTTTTTCTATATAGGAAGGGTTGCAGATTTTTGTGCAGAAGTTAACTTGTCCCGTATATAAGCCTCCTATGCTTTCAATCTCTATTTCAGCCGGTCTCTCTTGTCAAGGGATTCTCCCAGCTCTGCAACAAGATTTTAGGTTTTATGAATCTGAGCAAGTAAAGCAGCCTCAACTTCTTACTTATCACTTCTCAGTTTTTCAATCTCTTGTCAGGCCTTTTGGATCTCATCAAAATCCTGAGCTCAAATGCCATCTAGATCCTTCTTTACATCTTCCTAGACACACCGTTGTTCCTTAATAGACTGATGCTTAGTTGTGAGTCCACTCTTCAATCTATCAATCTCGGTGTAGAGTTGGATCTACTCATCTTGTAGCACTTCAAGAGATCTTGCTGCTTCAATTTTTTGGTCCTGTATCAGAAATATGTGGGTCATCTCTTCATTCTAGGCTTTGAGCTCTTACTATAGATGGCTCACCATCTCTTTTATGTTTTCCAATTCACCCTCACACTTTCTTAGCTTTCAATCTAGTCACTCGTACTCTGTGTATACCACCTTATGAGTGGTCTTTGCCAGATTCACCTTGTCGCAAGGGTAGATCTCATTCAAATCTAGACCTACTACTTTGATATCAGAATCCTCCAGCTGCATCAAACCCTTAGGTCAAGCTATGAGTGGCTTCGAGATGGTGATCCATAGATAATTTCTCTTCATTAAAACACATCTGAATCTTCTTAGAGGCTGGTAGCTCAAATTTCTTCTCCCTTCATTTCTACTTTCTATTTTGTCGAGCATGCCTAGTTGCATCAAAATGCTTCTAAAGAGTTTGTGAGGTACCAATACTTTGTGCTTCCATAGAAGCACTAGGAGGGAGACTTAAAAAAGTAATAGATGGGGATACTTCAGATGTACTGGCATGTGGGGAGGAAAATGGGAGAGTAATCATTGAGAATGGTAGGATGTCAAATTGAGATTAGGAACTTGGAGTATCAGTTGGAGTAAAATGTCTAACAGATAGGGTGGACAACTTCTGTCCAACTACAGATGAGCCTAGGGTAATAGGTAGCATGGGTGACTAAAATTTCTCTATGGGTGCCTTGGACAGGGTGATTAGAGAGTCAATGGCTATCGAAGTGGATACTGCTTGCTCGGTATGTGGTGCCAGATTACTTGATACATTAAAAATAGCAAGGGTTTCATTTAACACTAATAAATCTGGGTGTGAAGTTGGAGGGTTCCTTTCAATGGGTGGAGACAAAGGATTAACCAAAGATGAAAAATTAGGGAGAAGAGGGGGAGCAAGAATTACCTAAATCACAAAATTATGAACACTATGGAGAGCAGAATCGGCTTCTTCTTCATTTTCGATGACTACATCAGATGTGTCCAGATCTCAAACTCACCATAAATTTGTTCATCCCAAGCTAGAACATTCTATCTCTTTTACTGACAATCCACCCATAGCCTAGCCTTCGTGTTCCATGGTTGATCCTCTTGGAGACCGTTGGGTTCTCTTTCCTTTGCTTAGTACTCTTTCCCTTGTCAGACTCTTGTGGGTGGGGAGGATGGCATGAAAGTTGTTCCTCAGTTGCTTCGTGGATGGAATTTAAATTTTTGTTGTCAAAATTAGTCTCTTTTTCATAAATGTCTTCAAATTTTTCATCATATGGCTGAAAATCCTCCAGTTGCTTTTGGGTATTACCCATTTCTTGTCAGAATGTCCAAAAATATACCATTTTACGTTTCGACTGCCCTCGCCACTTGATTTGCTTCTTTAAGGTATTTCTTATCAGAATCTCCCTTTGATATATTGGATATGGAGTATAGGAACTCAGCCACTTTGACCTATTCATGAGTATGAGGGCCAAGGTTGACATACAAATCTGGTCTTTCCTGTGTCTAGTTTCTCTTAGATTCTACATATTCCCTCACCTCATGCTTCAGGGGAAGCTGTCTCGATGGATTATAGTCCCACTCATCACATCTGAGGACTAAGCCCAAAGCTTCCAACAAATTGGTTAGTTCATTTTGTGCTTTATGCTTGTCCAACACTACCGCTCCATTTGCAATACAGAGGGGAAGTGGAAATAACTTTGTTTTGTTCCTTCCTCTGCCATACGCATTGTAAGCAAGAGTTTCATGTTGGCATGCCTCCAACGCAAAGATCTAATCCATTACAAACCTAGGGAGTCAAAAAAGCTCTCTAGAAAGACCATGATAGTTGATAAATTTAAAATCCTCCCTGAAGAAATAATCCACCCGTGGTGATGAATTTGTAATCCACAACAAAACCTTAGGAGACAAGCGGTCACTAGACCGAGGTAATAACTGTTGTAACATTGGTCTTATAAAAAGGTTCACAAACCCATAAAAATTACTTGTCCTTGACATGAAAAAATTCCATATATAAATTGGTTTAATTAAACCCTCTTTGTCTACCCTAGATATAGGCAAATTTATTTCTAAAAACCTGAAATTTTGATGTAGAATCAAATAGACCAAGAATGAGGAGTACCTGAATTTATATTCAACCTAGTAATTTTTTAGCTACAACAACATATTGGTAGCTATGACATTGGAAAATTCAAAATACTTATGTTCCTGCTCATGTTTGAGTATCAAAGAAATGGCCATTTGAAAGGGGTGAACCATCTCATTACTGTCTAAACAAAAAAACCAAAGCTATCATTGAAAAAAGGTCATGTGTGTTTTCTAGGAACATATTTAATGCCAAGGGAAAAATAATATGGCCTCTAGTTGGCCTTTCCCCTATTTCATGATTATAGAAATTTTCCCTTATATTACTGAAATGGCCACTTTCTCTTTGCTTGTTTTGAAAACAACTACTTTTTGTGGAATTAATTCTCTAGGAAGTACATGTATTTAAGGCAATGTCATTATTGTTGGTCTATTAAATGCTACCACTGAGGTGATACATGTGGGTAGAGGATCTGTATGCCTCAGGAATGCCAAAATTCTATAAGAATGGATTTAGTACATTCCTTTTTTTCGCCTCTTTTCTATAATTAATTTGTTTCCTCGGAGAGAGTGCCATTACTTATATTGATATCTATTTAGTGATACAAAGTACACTAAAAAGACTTGCTCATTAATTTTTTAGGCATTAGCAGATTAATCCATGTCCTTTAACTTATGTAAGTTGGCTAATGTTGTTGAAGGTTGAGGACAAATGTTGAAAATTGGCTCATACGAGCATTTACTCCCAACGTGTAAACATAAATTTTCAACCTTGTGACAGATTTTCCGTAGGATCTATTTCTCCATTCACTGGCTACCTCAACATTTTATGTTAGTGTCTGGCCAAAAATAAAACTTCCACTATTTAGTCATTCTGGAACCTCTTTTCTATAAATAGCTATACCACCTTAAGGCCATATTCATTCGAAAAACAAAACTTTAGAGTTTAGCTAGCTTCTTTTATTTGCATATTGCCTTTGCTTTTTTTTGTTCCAACCATGATTGTTGGTCTAGGTACTCCCATCTGCCTTCTCCCTCATAGGCCACAGTATGCCTTCATTGAGGAGGTCATGGGTGAGAGAATTAAGTGCCTAGTAAAGAAATGCAACTGTTTGGGGGTAATTCCCTTCCAGTGGGTCATGGGTATGGACTTTATTGAAGATGAGAACTAGATGCGCACCAACTGCAACATCCTATCTCAGTTCATGGCCTCTCTACTAGACCTTAACATCACCAAGACCAAAATAGTTGAGCTTTGTTGTCACATGTTCAAAATTTCTCTATTGGAGGGGCTTGGTGAAATAGTGCAAGTCACTATCCCTAGCATTGACATTCCCACCATAATGGACCTTCACAGGTTCATTGATTCTGGCATGGATGTGCCTTGGCTTCCCTTCTTGAGTGAAATTTGAACCATGGACCTGACTAACCACTACGCCTTGTCTCTGCCTATTGCTACCTATCTCCTTCAGGAATATGGTGTCGATAAAGCTCCCACCTAGTATGAATTCAAAAAGCAGTTTCAGGTCGTCGTCTTCGACCACACAGAATGAGGTCAGGGTTCATGAATTGCATCCTTGTTGTTCAAAGAAAAAAAAATAGAAGAAAATAAAGAAAAATAAAATGATATGGGAAACAAGCCCTTATAGCAATAGATAAAGGCTTTCTTTTTGCTATTTTTTGTAAAAATGCCTCCATTTTGTCCCTTTTTTGCAGTTTGCTTGAATACCCACTTCTGGGTTTTTCTCAAAGAGAGATTTTCTATTAAAAACCGATCCTTAGGCTACCCACAATTATAAATTCGATGAAAATATAATATAATATATTTTTCATAATTCTTCTATTTTGTTAATAGTTTTTGAAATAGTACATGTCTGTGAACAATTTTAAAACAAAATGTCATACTTTAATGGAATGGTTTTAGATGAATACCATTCACTAGTATCCCTAAAGAATTTCCTTCCATATATTATAACTCATAGGAATTCTTTTCTTTGCACACACTGATTCGAAAGGGACCCTTCCACAATGCTTCAAATTTGGTATGTTGTCCTGGTTTTGTGAAGCGCTCATCATATTTTGTAAGTAAGCTCCCCTCTTGGAAATCTAGGTTGGAAGATATTTTTTGAACACCCGCTTGACTGTTTGTTTGTGGCTAATCATGGCTTCAAAAGCTTTCTCTTTGTTTTCTTCCAACTCTAGAATTTTAGCTATTTGTACCCCCATTGAACTGTTTTCCTCTACTTCAGAGCTTTCAGTAATTGCAATGCAAGTAGCTCCATAGAAATAGGAAAAACTACATCCTTACTATAGAATAACTCATAAGGAGATATTTTCAAAAAAAAAATTGGTGTAATTCAATCTGACCATAGGGAAAATCACAGATGTTTGTGCCATTCCATTTGTCATTCAGACCCGATATGCTTGATTAACCTAACTAGGTTTTTATTCATCAACTCTACTAGACGATTTCCTTCTGGGTAATAATTTAAAGAGGTCTTGAGGTAAATCCCATTTTTGATGGAAAAATTTGATACCTTCAAACCTATGAAGGCCCTAGCATTGTCAGATATGATGGTGTTTGGTGAACCAAACCTAGTCACCAACCCTTCTAGAAAGTTAACAATCTCACCTTCCATAGCACCTTTTAGGGAGATAGCCTCCATCCATCTAGTAAAATAATCGACCGTCATGAGAATCCTTTTGTGACTGACACTCGAGATAGGATTAATCATCCCAACAAAGTCCAAACCCAATTGAGCAAAAGCCTCCTCAGTTACAATGGGACTCAAAGGGAAAGAAAAATTGTTTCTATTTCCAACAAAGAATTGGCACTGGGTGCATCTCTGCACGAAATGGTGTGCTTTTGAAAAAATTGAGGACTAATAATATCCTGCTCACATAATTTTTAGAGCAGTAGTTTTAGCAGAAAAATGTCCTCCTAGAGGGCTACTATGAAATTATGTTAGAATGTTATCTGACTAATTTTTATCTAAACATCAAAGAAACACTCCATCATAGTTTCTTTTGAATAAAATCCCTTTGATCAATATGTACCTAGTACCTTGCAGTTGATAGTATCTTCATTTGTGGAGGGGGAGGTCCATTGGGTAATATCCCTTCTGCATGTATAATTTTTGATCCATTACCCAAGACTCGTCGGATTCAAACTAGTTTGAAAAAACCTGATCAAGCTCTTTGTCTAGTTCTGAAACTGACTCTTGTGCAATATATTTGCATAGGCCTCCTCTTACCACTAGCTTGGTTGGCCCAATGTCCACTTAATACTCTAGGATTTTGGTGATCCAATTAGCTCTCTTTTCAATTATCTCCCCCTTTGTGATATATTCCCTTACACTTGTGTGAGCAACTAAAACAGTGATCTTATTAGCCGACACTAGGTGTCAGAACTTTTTGAGACTCTTGTCAATGGCAAACACGTATTTCTATATAAAATTATACTTGGTCTCATAGCCTTTAAGCGTTCTTGAATGAAAATCAGTAAGATGCTCTCTATTATCCTTTTTGTCCTTTTCAGTGAGCATAGATGCTATGCTATGTTATTTGTTGTATACATAGAACATAAAATCCTTAGAGAAGTCTAGATTGGCCAATACTGGAACAGTGGAAATAGCCCTCTTTATTTTTTTGAAGGCTTCTTTGCCTTCAAAAGTCCATTTGAAAATTATATTATTTTTAAGAATCAATGTGATGGGCCTGGTGATACCTGCAAAGTTGGAGATGAAATGATCGACAAAATTAATCCTCCCTAAGAAAGACTATAACCCATTTTGATTTACTGGTAAAGGAAAATCCAATATGGATTTGATTCTTTCGGAGTCTATTGCAATCCCCTCCTTGGACACCACAAAACCAAGAATTTTACCTTGAGGTACTATGAAAATAGATTTTTTTGGATTTAAGGAAATCCTGAAATTTTCACATCTCTGAAAGATTTACTCTGAATGTTAAAAATTCCACCTTTGAAAAGATGGTTAGGTCATCTAGGTAAATTAGAATGATTGAATTAATCAATCCTACAAAAGAAATGTCCATGTCTTGTTGAAACATTGCACCAGTGTTTGAGAGTCTAAAAGGCATCTTTGCATATGCAAACATGTCCCACTTAGCGGTGAATGTCATCTTGTGTTTATCGCTCTCTTTGAAAAGTACCTGACTGTACCTAGAAAATCCATCGAGTAATGAGAACATCTCAGACCCAAACACTATTTGCAAGATCTGATCCATGGATGACAAAGGGTAATGATGCTTTAGCGAGGCTTTATATAAGTCCGGAAAAACAACACATATCTTGATGCCACCATTCTTCTTCCAAACTGATACCAGATTAGACACCCAAGTTGAGTGTTTAATCAAATAAATGGTTTAGGATTCAATCAATTTTGTGAACGTTCAAGTTAACAATACTTTATTTTTTTCGAACAAGCTTGGGCCCCTCTGCCAAGTCAATGGTATGCTGAATTATACTAGGATTATATCCTCTGAGATCATCATAAGTCCATGTTATAACTCCTTCATACTTGGAACACAGATTCTTCAGTCTTCCTCTATCTTCCCACTATACATTTCTCCTAACTTTCAGCCTTCTACCATTTCCAAACTCTAACTCTTCGTAATCCTTTTCGTCAGTTGTGAACTGTTGCTTGCCATTCCTCACATCTTCACAATAAAAAATATTCTCAAGGGAAATCACACATCGAGGTAATTTATTCCCTTTTAGTTGAATGACATGTCCTTCGAATGGTTGAAACTTTGATTCTGAATGATTCCAAAGTTGTTCAAACTTCTGAATAAAATCGGCTATTTGGGCATTATCCTCAAATATCTACCAATTTTGATCATTGTTAGGAATTGATGGTCGAAAAACAATGTAGATGGTACTTTGTCTAGAGTCAGGAATAGGCTCAAATTGTGACTTGATAGAAGCCATCCAATCCACTACATTATTAAAATATTGTGGAATAAATTGTACATTGAAAGCCTAGAAACCTTCAACCAAGGCCCTTATCCAATGCCTATAGGCATTCATCCTAGTGTTTTTTGCCACTACTTGGCCGCAGACTTGGCTTACTATCAACTCAGAGTCTCTAAATACTTGCAATATTTTCACACCCATCTGCTTGGCAAGGAGAAGGTTGTGGATCAAGGCTTCATACTCTGCATCATTATTGGAGCATGGAAACTGGAAATGATAGGCTTTAAGGGTCTCAGATCCTATCGAAGACAACAATTGGACTCTTTCTCTAGAACTAGCTTTGCATTTAGCACCATCAAAGTACATGGTCCATAACTGATTATCCATTAGATCATTATAGCTCGCCCAATCTTCCATCAACTTCAGATGGACCATGTCATCATCAAATATGACAAAGTGCCCAATCCCATGACATAGAAATTACCAAATGGATCAGAATTGATGAATTGGTTAAGGAGGACCTTCTCTTCGAGATTATATTCTCTCGTGTCCTCTTCATCTTCTATCATTTTATAGTAATAACCTTTTTTTTTTTTGAAAAAGAAGTATGTGCAACCTCAAAACAAAGAACAACATTATCCGCTATGTGCTCAACATGTAGAGATTTTGAAAGAATTTTCATCTTTGCTCCATGCTTAGCTCTTCGTATTAGGTGAGACCAATCTAGTGCCAGATATCCTCTTAGGTTTGCGGTGAAATATCTAGAGAGACACATTCTGAAGACTAGAGGATTGTCAACTATCACCACCTCTTGCGAGACTATCTGGCTCAGACATGAAAAAAGAGTTAAGGATAAATATTTTATCCGACCAACCATTGGAACCTTCTTCCTATCCAACTACATGATTCCTTTTTCCAAAGGTTCATGCTTGAGTATTAAAGAATCAACCACTTTCTTTGACATGATTGTTGTACTAGCTCCCGAATCAATCATATTATTATGCAGAAGTTTATCTCCCACAATTAAAATTAAAAAGAAATGAGTGGGATTTGGTTTACTTACCTCTCCCTCTTTTTATTTTTTTGCCTCATTCATATAGGCTACCGACTTCAAATTTTGAGGATCCGATGCAGGGATTTCCACTTCATTCATATTACATAGAGGAATTTACTCTACATGCAAATTTTTCTCTTCATTTTTTAGTGCTCCTCCAAGCAGTGACCTTTGCTCAGGGATAGATATCATGTCCCATAGAGAAACATTAGCGGGCGGTATCTTCATTTTCTCCACTATGTTAAGCATTCTGACCGACTAAACCTTGGGTCCGAATGGTAGAATCTCCTTGAGCTTCTATGGAAGGAATTCTATCATGAACGAATTATATTTTTTATCAAGTAGTCTATCGAGTACTTGCATAATCTATCACTATGAACCTAGTTGAACAATCCACTGATTGGCTGGTTGAGACTATTATCCTTTAGATGATGGAAGTTGGTGAGGTTGGGGATGAGGGAGAGGCTATGACACATATTTCCCATTGAGTCTTCTCTTGGATTTGGTATTGTAATCCAATTGTACCTTCAGAGGACTGGTTGTTAGGGCTTTGTTTAGAAAAACTGGTTCCTATTCTTCCATACAAGAGAAAAGCGTCTAGTCAAGCACTATGTCCAACTCTTTCTCCATGAACATGCCTTGCATTTTTTCTCTAAATTGAGCGTTCTCCATCTCGAGAGATTCATACTCCTCTATGCTGGGTTGTACTCCTTTGTTACTTTTCTTCACTATTTTCTAATACAAGTTTCCTCTAGGGAAATGTTGAGGCATGTGACTATCATTGCAAGGAAAACAACATGCATTCTAATCATCTGCCAAGTTGTTTTGGCCTAGAATCAAATCCTTCCCATGGATATCTTTAACAATTTGCAGTGACATAGTGACCAAGACCATTTGATTGGCAGTTGTGAATTGCTGGCCTCCCTGACCTGAAGGTCCTTTGTATGTAATTTGTTCATTCTATTGATAAAAAGGTATACCCCCTTAGTATATCTGATTTTTTTTCGGAGGAGCCAATTTATACTACTTAATGAGAACTAGCTCATTAATGAAAGATCGCATCATTTTTTTTTGTCATTAAGGTTCGCCATGGTAGAGGAAGAAATTGACGTACCTGGCTATGCATTAGGGTACATATACATAGATTGGGGTGGATCTGAGCTTGATGTTGGGTTGCTAGAGTGCTCAAAGAAGACTCTTGTTGTAATGAGCTATTTGAGATCTCAAGAAAGACAAGCATTGAAGGTTGTGGTGGAAGTTTTCCCATGTCTATCAAACAATTCTCTGCTGAGACCTCTAGGTCATAGGCATCAAGTAGAGTATCTCCTCCCATAGAAGTTATCTGAATCGTAATATCCAAATTGAAGCCTTTTAGAAAAAACATAAAGGCCATAGCAACTAGGGGTCATGCAATTATTGAGATCCTCTATAGGGTTTTGTTAAACCTGGTGTTAAAATCACTCATGACTTCCCGTGGGGATCTCTTGATGGTGATCAGTTGGTGCAATAGTGAGGAATGATCTCCCTTCTTCAATTTTTTTTGAAAAGTTTCTATCTGAGCTCATCCCACAAAGAGATAGAACTTGAAGTCAAATATCTGTACTAGTCTTGAGCCTTCCCTTTGAAAGAAGTGGCTAATAATCTCATGAAAATATTCTCCTCGATGATACTATGCACCCTACATACCTCTACTACATCTTGAAGGTGTTAAGAAGGATTTTTAAAATATTCTCCCAAAAATTTTGAAATATCCTTGAGCGAATTAGCAGGTATGGTGGGCTAAACATCGGGTGGAGTAGGCAGCTATAGTGGGCTACCAGTGTCCTACGTTAAAAAGTTTCTAGGAGAGGGATGGGGTATATGGGGCATAGAAAAAAGATTCATATCAATTGGATATATTGGTATTCTTATCTAGAAACTTCAGCCTCTAGGCGGAATAGACAAAGCTCTAAATTTCAAACTCCTACTTCTTACTCTTCTACTTCTCACAGGTGATACTGAACCTATGGTGCTTCTTCTCCTAGGTACCAAAGTTGGTAGCTGGGAACTTAATGAAAATTACCCTTTGATGATGCTCTTGTTTGAACCCTGGGCACAAAAATTTCAGTTTCTTTCCTCTGGTTTGATCTAGAGATATTTCTAACTTCTAATTAGGCCTTTGGAAATTGTCCCACCAAGCGTGCCAAAAAAAAAATTGTTGATCATAAAACCTTACACTTCTTTGATGGTCTTATGGGAAATTTAGTGAGTGGGGGACACTATGCATCTCAATGAATACCTCTAAGACTTTTATAGAAAGTTGGCTCTTCTTTGAGTTTGGAAAAAGGGAAAAATAAATGCAAATAGAAAAAAAATGCAAGAAAGATGGTGATGCGCCAATTCTTTTGCAACATTTCAAAATAAAAAACTTCCCTCTATGAGTGATATGTTAGACACAGAACACCACTTCCCTTCATTGGTAGGAAGAGAATGAACAACATAGGATCGATACAAGCATATATGTAGTCATTCAATCAACCCTTAGGAAATGCATATTAAGATCCGAATCAAACATAGAAGTTCCAGACCTAACAAAAAAAAATTCTAAAAGAAATACAAACCCTCCCTCTTAATATACAATATTATGAAAGAAATGATAACCTTACAAATAAAATGAAGAATTCCAATGACATAGTCCAATTTCTAAAGTTTATGATTCATTCATATACACAAACAACATAGAAATCCAATAACCAAAACTATTCAAATCAACAAGACACAGTGTTCTATTATGGGCATAGATATAATGAAAGAAATATTGAAAAAAACCATATCATGCACTACTTCAAGTATTTCTTTAGAATAACCTGTATTTTCAAATTGAAATGAAATTTAAAACAAAGATCAGATTCCAATCCGATAATAGTTTGATCATAAAATGGACATAACATGCTAGAGTGAAGAGTATTCTATAAACTTTTAAAAGGAAATTCTTCTTCTAGCTAAGAAAAACGAAAAAAACACATTTCGAACAGGAATTTTTTTTGGAACCATTGCTTCATGCTTGTTGCTTCTAATATTTAGCCACCTCACAAGAGAAAATTTTGACCTCCTCCAGAGTTAATGACTGCTAGACGCCCCAACTTGATCGCTTGGGATTTTTTTCTCTAGATCTTTTTCAACTACCATGTTTATGTCACTTAGAGATTTCAAAATGATTAGCCCTTGTAATTTCTCTGATCGCAAAAGATAGTTTAAAAATTAGTACTATTGATAATGTAAGTGGATTCGGTGGCATTGATGCATATCTCTTTATTGACCAAAAGTACAATGCATTCTGTTAGATTCTAAGTTGAACATTCCTTTGTAGAGCTACAACACGAAGGGGTGATGTGTCAAAAGGGCAAACAATTTCCTGTTTGCAAAAAGTGAAAATAATAAAACACCTGCCGAATCGACACATGGTCCATTTTCTGACAAGATATAAAATATTCATTGAGAGATGTGCAACCACCACGTGGCGTATTGCACGTGTGTTCAAAAATTCAAACTCCTCGCGCTAGGATCCTCATGAAGACAAAGGAAAGTTGAAAGATAAAACATACACAAAGGAAAAATTTTCTTCACACCTTTCATGTTGCCTTGGTACTCTAAGGAGCTTGAACATGTTGATCATTTATTTGTCAACTATAATTTTTCACAACAATGCTAGGGATTCATTCTCAGTAAGCTCAACTTGTGCATGCCCCTTCCAAATTCACTATGGGATCTTTTTCAATCTTGTCCATTTCTCTACAAATCCTCCTTTTTTGCTTGCGTTTGGAGAGTGGTGCCATCTATTGTTATATGGAATTTGTGGTGGGAAATGAATCTAAGAATATTCAAGAAAGTATCTCATTCCCTAAATGTTTTCAATGCAAACATTGAAAATGCAATTTCTAAAATAGTCAATTCCAACACTAGAGAAACAAAAGATATTAGTTCCTCCTTTACCAATTGGGACAATTCCATTTTATAGAATTGGAAGCAGATAAAGTTGCCCTTCCCTGGTAACTTGTTGCAAGAAAAGCGGGTAAAAATTGATAGAAAGCAAGTAAAATAGACAATTCCCTAGGAAGAATTTATAAAATTAATTTTTTATGGCACATCAAAGGGCAACCCGAGAGAGTTGGGGGTGGGGATATGATTTCATGATCCTCAATGTAAAATTTTAGGTCTGTTATCCAAATATCTTCATAGAGGAGCTAATAATTTAGCTAAAGCTAAAGCTCTTTTATTAGGATTAGAAATGGCCTTAGAGATGGGTGTTGAAAACCTTCATATGTAAGGTGACTCCTTACTGATAATTAATGTGACCAAAACAAAAAAATTCATAGTTGGAATATCAAATAAATCCTCCAAAATGTTTGGGATCTCCTATAGAAGTTCAAAAATTATATAATAAATCATGCTTTCAGAGAAGGAAATAATTTGGTAGATCTTTTAGCCAACATGGGAAGTGCAAGGTAGGAAATAAGTATATCCTTTTATTCATCCTTACTTGACAATTTTCCAGATATAGTTCATTGGATCGAACAATATGCTTTTCACCCTAATTAAGTGATGCCAATCACATTTTGCAGCTATAAGAAACATATTGGCAAGCGAAATTATTTTTGAATTTGGCAGGGATAAGTTAGCTCCTTGCTATCTCCATGCTAAAATTGGAATTTATGTCATGATTACATGTCGGTTGTCATCCTATTCGACTTCATATATGACTTTTACTCCACCTATCAAATGCAATCAGATTCGTACATTGAGGATATCATCACGTGCTCCAATATTCTGTGAGCGATCTCCAATGAACTAATGGGAAAAATTGCACAATAGGTAAGTTACATTTAAATTTTCCATTCATTTAACATTTTTTGGGATACATTTTCCTCTGCCATTTATGTTTGGCAAATGTTATTGGCCACTTACCTATTCTTTGGAGATTTCTTATCGAATGTTTGGTGAATTGCTTGATTGTATTTTTTGGGTACCTTTTTTCATGTGTGGTGGTACTTCGTATTAATATCTATAGGTTGAGATATTCTCTTCATATGAACAAATATATTTAAATTTTTTATCTCATTAAATTTTTTAGGTATATACAAAATAGTTGCCATCATTAAACACCTAGATTTATGTGAAGGCTTCTTGTGGCTTTTAAAAATGCTATTCTATCTCTCTTTTTAGCAATTTATTTCAAGAAGCTTCTTTGAGTGTTCAATTTTGTATTCAATGGTAAGTGAAAATATAGAGGTAAGTGAAAACACAATATTAGCATGTTGCTTTTCCCCTGGAACCTCCGCATTAACTGCACCATTCAATCTTGGGAAAGGTTGTTTGAAGATAACCTCTCTCGGGCATACCTGAATCTTATCTTCAAAACGAGTAGTATGCGAGAGGAAGATGCAATTCGTTTAGTGTTGGGTGTGGAAATAATTCACCCAAGAGCTAACCTGACATTATTTCCTTCTCAGGTTCTCTCTATTTTCCTATCAAATAGTATGGATTTGCTTCAATTGCTGAGGGATTTAGAGATAATTATATTTAAATTTGTAAACCCTCAATTATGTGACAAGAATGACTTGTTGTATCTTGTGAAAAAATATAATTTGTTCTCCATGGATAGATGCATTGGAGGTTTATTCCCTCATGAATATATAAAAGACAATGTAGGGTTCATGAAGAAATATTTGAGGCTATTTGGTTGAGGCTTCAAGCTAGTAATGATTATGTCTTGTTATCGACTGTAAACAAAAATGAAAAAATAATTTTTGGATCCCTAGAGGCTAAAATCAAGGAATTTTTTTATGTTGTCTCCTTCCTTTGGGATTATGCACCAAAACCGCCCTTTTGCCGGTTCTCAGCAGGGAAACAAAATGTGAAATTTAAATTTGTAACTCTTGTGTGTAGAGAAGATCAAGATGTGACAAATTTTCAATGTGGCACCTCCTTGCATCAGGGTTCGAAGGTTGCTAGCCATTTGGAAACGGTAGATCAAACAGATGATGAAGTCCCTTTTGTGGGTTTTGATTCGATTTCAAAGGAGTTTCTTCCTCCAATTATGCATGAGAAGAAGATTGAGGATGATGTAGTGCAGGAAAAGACTTGAACTTGTGCAGAATGAATGGAGGAATAATAGGAAAAGAAGGTTAAATTTATTTTTTGTTTTTTGGAAGAGATTTTGAATGTATAAGCCTAGTAAATTATGCCTCAATTTGCACCACTCTTCGAAGGGCTAAGGTGGTGGAACTGTAGACTTTTTTGGAAAATATAATAATTCATCCCACATGTGGGATAATTTTGCACTTGAAATACTTGAACTAATCTTTTATATCGAATGGACTATAACCAAAGGTTTTCTTCTTGGTTCTTTCTTGTCGGTATGCTCTCTGAACCAGGAATTATGTACATTTTTTTATATTAATATATTATTGTGGCATGTCCACTTTTGCTGAAAAAAAAATGAAAAATGGTTAATTGGTTTTAAATATTTAAATAATATATATATTTAACATACATATCTATTTAAAATGTATTTTTATAATAGGTGCATGCAAAACTACAAATTTGATGATTTAGAATGGAATGATTTCAAAGAGGAATTGTTTGTTTATAATGTTGTAATTGGGAAATTGATTTAATCAATTAGATTTAATTTCTTAATTATCCATAAATGAAATTGTAATAAGCTAGTTTATTTGGGAAATATATTATTAGAGCTCTTGCATTGGAAATTGGATTTAGGAAATCCTAATGGTAGTTTTGTTTCCTACTGGAATTGCATATGATTTCTTCTTTTCATGTAAGTTGGGGAAATTAGTTAGTTGTGTATGTAATTCTTCCAGATGATGTTATTTTATGAGGGGTTTGTTGTGATTTATGGTTCAATTCTTTGATTTCCATTGGGTAGTGCACTTGGTTGTTATCCAGTTTGAACACTTGGTTACTATGAATGGGATGTGTTGCCCTATGTATTTTGGATTGGCAATTATTATCGATTTTTGAACCTATTTTTACCTTTAATTAAGGATTAGATCCTTGTGTTGTCAATAGGGGAGTGGTTCTCAATGGGGGATAGCACACAAAGTGGTGCCAAGATAACTCACATGAGATTTTATTTAATTGAGTATCAAATTAAATAAATGTATTAGGGGAAAGGGTAGCTATAAACACTCAACTAGATAATTGTGCCTCACTCATGGGCTCAAGGGCCTGTTTAGAATTGAGATGATATGGTAAGGCCTAGAATGGAAAGATCATTATCTTGTCCCTTTGAAAGATATTAAGATATTTGATTCTACATCGGTTTGCATGTGGGGTCGGGGGTCATGAGAGGCTACCAAGATAACATGTAACACCCCACCACACAAACCCCACATGACACAACAAACTAACAAAAGACAAAACAAATTTTTTTTAAAGGATAATGACTATGCCACAACCATTAAATAATTGAACATACATCATTATGGAAATTACATAACAACAACTAACTAGTCCTATGGGGTTACATGGTTGCATTACTCACAATGATCCCAACCAATTAACATTGTTAATAACTAAATTCCAAGAGAATAAATGATAGAAGCGTGCATATACAAGATAAAATAATGATCATGTATAACTATCCATAATTCAATAGAGAAGATAAAGTACATACATTTTATTACATTTCATTCCATAGTCCAGTTTTACAATTATGGAGCATATTTCCATAGATACAATACATCAAAGATAGAGTAATACATTACAAAAAATTTCCCTCATAACAACAAGAGTACAAATATAGGAGTAATACACCAATGTAGAATAAGGTATAAAAACATGTATAGTCTTCAATCAAGTGAAGCTTTGGAATCTTTGCATCCACTTCCACTCCTAACTTCACGAACACAACTTCAAAACCCAATGGGGTGCGTAGCACATTCCACCCAACCATGTGGACCCAAAGGTCCACTCTCGAGCTAGGAGATGACAAGAAAGTATCCACATCCAACAAGGTCAAATACACAAGGCTAACACAACCCAACATATAACTACCTTGAATAAAAATAAACCACATAACACATAGGCATCAATAATACTCCCAGAGCCAACCAAAACAAGGGAAAAAAAATAGGTACAGTAGTAGAGTGTCATCACATGGCCTTACATGGATTCATCAAACTACCTAACACTAGGATTTTCCTCCATCTATGGTTAACCTAATAGCCTATCTCAAGGCACCGCCCCATAGGGTGACTCATGTAGAGCCACTTACCTTTCATGAAGATATGGCAGTGACCTTACAACCCAGGTCTTCTCATCCCATCCTTAGCCCTTGAGAGCACTAACAACATGGGTGAGGCACATAATTAGTCTTGTTAAGAGTTTGATTATCTAGACCCATTAATTCTTTAATTAGGTTATCACTTATTAAGGAAAATCTTTCATGGTTATCGTAGCAACCTCTTTATGCATCGATCCCCATGAAGAGCCACTCTCCCTACGGTTACCCCAAACCAAAATCAAGCAAAAAGGGTGTACCTCATCTCACTTAAAGATCAAGTGTACTTACAACATGTGAGGCTTGAACAATCTTGCAACACACATATTATACATAGAAGCAAGAAAAAATGATATACCACCATTAACATGAATTCCACAAATGCACCAAAACAAAAAAGTGCCCAAAAGGATCAATATTTCCCACAAGCCTCCAAAAGCTACAAAAATATCCACCCATATCTCCCAAAACATAAGACAAAGAAACAAGCATAAATCATGGGTTCCCATGAATCAAAGTCAAACAAAGATAAACCAAAACATGAAATTATACTAAACATCATATAACCCTTTATTTTGAACAAATAGAAGGTCAAAGGATAATCACATAAACCATGAAATACACTATAGAAAGCAATTCACAATAACTAGTAATAAAAAATGCATCACTTCCACATTATTTACCACTAAGCCACTTGATTGGACTAAATTGTGGTGTTTAATTTTATTGGAATAGGATTAATTCTAAGTTCTTGGAAAGGGTTTCCTTAGTTTATCCTAAAGCGTCAATCCGGGAACGTAAGATTTTGAACTGTGTCATGGCAGTATGCTGAAGAGTGTGATCTATAAACCAAGGGTTGATGAATGCATGCTAATGAAATTTGTGTTCAAGAAAAAATTCAACTGGTAGACTTCCTGTCACAAAATGTGATAGGAAACTATAAAGGGATAATTATGCAATGAAAACATACTACAAACATAAACAAAAGAGAGACATAACTCTATGAAGCAAAATAAAAGTGCAACAGAAACATAATCAAGGGTGCTAGTTGTAATAGAATATCTCACGCTTCCATGTTTAGATTTTTATGATTATGTTCTATGATTTCAAACTGTTTCCACACTGACTGTCATTAATCTGATTAAACATATATATATATATCAACAGATGCTGAATAAATTAATCAAGAATCCAAACAACAAAATTAAGACAATAATAAACTACACAGTTATAATGAACAAATTGATTCAAAAACGTTAACCAAACATTTAATTACAGAAATCAAATTAATCAAATGACTGTAACACACACATTACCACACATGCAAATCTAATGCTTAAATCACCAATAACCGAGGAAGTGGGCCCTGCCTTCACCGATTATTGGGTGATGGAAATCATAAAATACCAATCTACTCCACGCTAAGTTTCATCTAAGATGATTGATACAAAAGAGTATGTCGGTCTTTTAATACGCAGATCTGATTTCTGAATTATATCTCTATTGGTATTATGTTTCATCATGCACATATATATATTGTTTGATTATACTAAACACAACATATAATTTTGTTTGTTCATTCGGCCTTTCGGCCACTCACAAACAAAGAGTCTTAAGATAGATAAAAGGTCGTAGGCCAATTTTAGCTTAAAACAAATTTAACCAAAATATAAAGTCTTAACATCTTTTTCCGATTTTTCTTCATGAGATTCCTGAGGCCCCTATGTTTGTAACAACCTTCAAATTCCTCCCGAACCATCTCCTACCACAAAACAACCAGATTTATCATGACTCTTGGTAAATTATCAATCCCCTATTTCTTTCCTTAGGATTAGGGTCAAGGATATAGATAAAAAGGAAATTATAAGGTAAAACAATGGACTAGTTCTATACTCATCATTTCCCCCCAACTAGACATTTTGCATGTCCCTATGCAAAAGTTACAAATCCGGAAGAGTTGAGAGTTTCTAAAGAGAGTGCCCTTGAATTCATCAATCCATTGTTGCCGTAATGTTTGAACCCTCTGTTCATGTTCTTGGATGGAAGTTTTGTTTCTACCAAGTTCAACCTTGAGCTCTCCAATTTCCTTTGCTTCAGAATTTATGGTAGAATGAGCTTCCTGAAGGAGACCATGCAATGTTTGGTTCTCCATTTGTACCTTAGTCATTTCCTCTTTTAGGTCTTGAAACTCCTTTTTTGTCATACTTAGAAGAGGATCTTTGTCTTCCTCAAATTTCTCTGCAGCTTCAAATTCTTCTTTCACATTTTCACTCATCTCATCCACCTTTTCTTTTTCCTGGGAGGCAATAGTAGAGGGTATATTTTTCTCTTCATGGGCAATGTCTTCGGCTTCTACAAAAACTAGTGTTTGAGGGTTATTATAAACACTATCCATGGGTTATGTTGGAACCTGTTCTTCATTTTCCATGGATACCTCCTTCACAACCTCTTGTTCTTGATTTGTTCCCGATGGTGTCATAACCCCAGGATCCTCTACTTGTTTTGATGGACTTTCACCTAGCTCATTTTTTGAGAGGACACTGGGTGAATGTTCTGGAGGGTCATCAGATTGTTGCATGGATATTTTCTCTTTTTCATTTTGATGTTTTTCCCTACTTAATTATCTATGAAATTTTCCCCGCTTTCCCAAGACTTCCGCCATAACTTCTATTTCTTCAGACCCTAATACATTACTAGCTACCTTCGCCAGATTGTCTAATTTAGATGAAGCATCAACCTTTTTTTTTCCTTTCCTATCCCCAGATCGACCAGTGGGTGTTGTATTTGAGAATTCTTGCTTTTCACAACTTTCCTCTCCAGAAAGAAAGGGTTTTGATTAGGAGGAATATTTCTTTGTAGCACTCTTGGTTATTCCTTTCTAGGTCCTGGGGTTTGTATGGAAGACTTACTAGGGCTTTCCTTAGTTTTCCTATTGCTAGAATTTTTGGTTATTTCTTCAGAACCAGACTCTTCATCCGAAGGATTATCTTCAGAGGAACCCTCTACAAAATATTCCTCTTCCTCAGAGGGTCCAATATCCTTAGCATCCTGAGAATGGACGAATGAATCCCAATCACCAGGAGGAGTCAATTTTAATTTCCAGACTAGCAAGAGTTTTATTAAACCATGGTGAGATAAACAATTAGGTTTACCACTTCAAATTGTTTTGGACATCCGTTGCAAAGCTTGATATAGAAAATAAGGAACATTAATCAACAATCCTTGCTGTAAATACAACATCAATTTAAAATGTTGAGCAAAGACATATTGAAATCTTCCTTCATAGGTAATATATTGAATTATGTACCTAGCAACCTCCTTCCAATGTCCTAGTAAAGATTGCAGCTTGGTACCCTGGCCAGAAATCATCTCTATAGATTCTCCTCGTTGTAAGAATTTATTTCGCGTTGGTTGCAATTATGTGGACTGTTTTGATTTCCTTGGAAAGTATTGCTCTCCACTTGCTGGAAGTCCATAAACTTCTGCAATGGTGTCCATTGTGACCATGATATCAACCCCTCAAATAGTAGCCTTCTGGTTGTGGAAATTATAGGCACAATCCAACACCACCTTCTCATCAAACCCCCACAATCGCTTGAAATAAGTATCCCAATGAGCCTTCTGGAATTCTGCATAGACCTCGGTATGTGTTTTCAAGTTTGAATTGTGATGGGCTCATGCTGTGGTTGATGCCCTCTTCCCATATTTATAAGAACTTACTACAGTTGATACCAGATTTTGCAGGAACACAATTTTCAGAAAAATATTGTTCAACAATTAAACTTAGCAGTGACTATTTAGTTGAAAGGTGATGGAAAATGTAGTAAATGAGGAAATAATGGTGATGAAAACCTAGATTTTGAAGGCAAAAATAATGGAAATGACAACCCTCACGAGGCATGATGACATAGACAAGCATCCCATTAGCTAATTGGTTGAATCGTCCATAGGGAAAAGGAGCATTCGACAAAAGGAAACCAAACCATTAAATAAAATAAAGAAAGAGGTAGAGAAAAATCCGTTACCGATTACCACAATCACCCATATTGTATGTCACACACACCGAGATGACGAAGAATATTGGAAATCTGCGAAAATATAATTGGAAAGGAGGTGGATGTGACAAGCAAAAGTTGAACTGATAGATGACGGCGCCCAAAAGAAGATCGTGTGAAAGGGATAGCAAAAGAGTGATGGAGTACGAAAAAAGCAGTCATCAGAATGGTTGGGAGAAGATGATGGCAAAAGCAATCAGCTGGCAATGGACAACAATATAGCATATAGAAAAGACTCAACAAAAACCTGACACACATGTAGAAAAAACAACATCTCCTAGCAAATAAATTACAGGAGTCAAACCAAGAAGAAGAAGAAGACCTATAGAAAATAAAGAAGATACCACCGAGCTGAAAAATGGTTATTGGCTGAAAGCCACAAACAACCGTGGCAGGAAATAGAGAGGCACATAAAAGGCAGGATCATTCCTGGTAGAATAGTGGACAGGTTTTTTTTTTTTCTTTGTTGTTTTTTTTTTTTAAAGATTTTGATAACGATAATAGGTCGTCGGGAGCTCAGTTTTCAACCTACTACTCCCTAGGGGCACTGAAAAATTGGTTTTCACCCCTAAGGTTATTTTGTAGTTAGTATCCGTTGGAATCCGATTTTCAGATATTAACTGGCCAAGAGTGCCCAAAGGTTTTCATTGTTGGATCTTTTATTCGTTTCTTTCCTTTTTTGTTTTTCTATTTTTTTATTTTATTTTTTAATCAATGGTCAATGTCATAGGAGACCAAAAGGAACAATAGTAAATTCCTGAGCCATGGTGAGGAGGAAATCTTCTCGGGAAAGAGGCTTCTTGTAGAGATTAAGGTGATGACCATTAGTAAGGAAAGTCCTTTGTTCATAATCCATTGTACAGAGGCAAACCACACCATTATCATATATTGTCTGAATCTTGTAAGGGCCAAGCCAACATGTGTGAAACTTCACCTTGAAGTCTAGAAAATGAGAATCATATAAAAGTTCCCAATCACCAGATTGAAATAATCGCTGATGAATGTGACAGTCATGCCATAAGGCATGTTGCTTTTGAACAATCTCTGAGTGGAAGAGAGCTTCCTGGCATAACTCACTTAAGGAATGCAGTTGATCAATCTGTGCTTTATGTGCATCTAAAATATTCATATCCAATTGAAGTGTAGTGCGAAATTTTTTTACCTCAAACTCAATAGGAAGGATTGCCTTCTTACCATAGACAAGTTCATAAAGGGGTCCAACGAGTGGTGGTTTTCCATGTTGTATGATAAGCCCACACAGCTTTAGGAAGTCGTGTAGCCCAATCATGCCTATGAAGAGTGACTGTCTTGGTAAGAATATTTTCCATCTCTCGATTAGTAACTTCAACTTGTCCATTAGCCTGAGGATGATAAGGAGAAGACTTTCGATTCTGGATCTCATACTCACAAACCAAAGCAGCAATGATCTCAAATGTAAATTATGGTCCTTGATCTGTAGTTATTTCCCGAGGCACACCAAACCTTGTAAAAATCTTAGAATACAAGAAATTTGCTACCTTTGAATCTCTGGCATGTTTGAGAGAAACTACCTCAACCCACTTGGTGACATAATCAGTGCATACAAGGATATATTCCTTGTTTCATAAAGGTGGATTGATTGGCCTGACAAAATCAAGCCCCCATTTCTCAAATGGCTCAATAGACAATTGGGGGTGTAAAGGCATCTCATCTGATTGTGTAGGTCAACCCATGCACTGAAATCTGTCACAATGATGAACATAGCACCTATAATCTTTGTGAATTGTAGGCCAATAATATCCGGTGGTGAGAATCTTCTAGGCGGTTCTTCGAGTAGCAAAATGTCCCCCACATGGCTCTATATGACATGCACGAAGTATATCAAAGAAATCATCTTCACATACACAACGTTGCATGATATTATCAATACCAGTGGGGAAGAGTAATCCATCGATCCATTGTATTTCCCACTGAGTCCAACCAGCTTACGCTGCTCTCAGGAAGAGAAGTGAGGTGGAAACTTACAGGTGACTAGATAATTGGTAATATCAGCAAACCACGGGCTCTTTGTGGATATGGAAAATAGATGTTCATCAGGAAATGCATCATTAACTGGAGAGAGCTTAGCATCAGAGTGTTGCAACCTAGATAAGAAATCTGCAAACCACATTTTCTCGACCAGGCTTACCAAGTATAGTTATATCAAATTCCTGAAGTAAAAGCAACCACCTAATCACCCTACCAGTAACCACAAGTTTATTCATTAGAAATTGAATGGTAGAATGATCTATGTGAACAAACACTTTATACCGAGTAATATAATGTTGAAGTTTATTGATCGCATAGACAATAGCTAAAAATTATTTTTTAGTTACCGTATAATTTATCTCAGCCCCTGTGAAGTTCTTGCTGATGTAATAAATAAAATAGGAGATAGTATCCTCTTTCTAGCCAAGTACAACTCCCATCAAACAATCTGAAGCATCTGTATGGATATGAAATGGCAATTCCCAATTAGGTTCTCATAAAACTGGTGTGATTACAAGTTTCATTTTGATGGCTTCAAAAGCCTCTTGACATTCAGGTGTCTAGGAAAAAGTAATGTCTTTAGCAAGTAGAGCAAACAGAGGAGAAACAATTTTACTGAAATTTTGAATGAATCTTCGGTAATACCCTGCATGGCCAAGAAAACTTTGAATATCCTTCTAGCTAGAAGGTTTTGGTAAGTCCTGAATGATTTGGATCTTTTTAGGATCCACTTTTATACCCTTAGAGGAAATATAATGACCAAGTGCAATTCCTTCAGTCATAAGCATATGGAATTTTTCATGACTTAATGACAAATTAGTGTCTATACAATGTTTAAGTACTTTTTCTAAATTAGCTTTAGCCTCCTCATAAGTATTACTATGAATAGTAAAATCATCCATATATGCTTCCACACAATCGTTAACAAGATCTGCAAAAATGCTCAAGACTACCCTTTGAAAAGTAGCAGGAGTGTTACACAAACCAAATGGCAATACTCTATAAGCAAAATTTCCCCAAGGACAAGTAAACATAGTTTTATCTTGATCTTCTGCTGCAATCCGAATTTGATTGTAACTGCTGAATCCATCTAGAAAAGAAAATAATTTCTTACCTGAAAGAGTATCCAATACTTGATCAATAAATGGTAATGGAAAATGATCCTTCTTAGTAGATTTATTTAATGCTCTGTAATCCACACAAATTCACCACTTACCATTCTTTTTAAGGGACCGCAACTAAAGGAAAAACCCATTGACTATTTGAGATAGGGTATATAAACCCAACATTTAACAACTTTTGTAATTCCTCAACTATTTCACACACTGCAGGATTAAGTCGACGTTGTGGTCACCTAATTGGACGAATTTCATATTCAATATAGATTCGGTGGGTATAGGTATTAGGATGAATACTACGCATATCTTGGTACTCCCAAGAAAATGCATCTTTGTTTGTTTTAAGCATGATAATAAGGTCCTCGATTTGTTCAGGGATTAATTATGGGTTTATATTAAGTGTACAATTAGGCAAAATTTCCATGGCTTCAGATTGTATAGGTGAATTAATTGCTAAGGCTTGGAAAATAGATGGCCTATCAGAAGATAAAAATGAACCGTATAAACAAGTATGAGGTAATAACTGATGCAAAGTGATAAAATATTGGAGAGATTGTGAATTACCAACCAACAAAAAATTCCCAAAAGGACATGGAGTATTTATACTTGAGTGGAGAACCATGTTTTCAAAAACTTTATCAAATGTATACCTGTTAAGAAGAAAGATAACAAGAACATTATCTTTTGTGGGTTCTCTCATACCTAGTGCTTTATCAATTGTCTAAATTGGTAATGTCTCATCCAAGTCACTATCAATCCACATTGGATCTTCTGTTTCCAACAAAGGTTGTGCTGGCGGGTATAGATTTAACTGCTTCTTGTGGTCACCATTAGAAATAACCATGTTCCATGATCGAAAATTGATATAGGCATATGTAGTTGCTAACAAAAGGTCACCCTAGAATCAGGGGGTATCCCCCTAGTTTAATCTTTGGCTGAAAAATCATAAAGGTAGTCGGATATTCTCATGAATCAATGGAAAAAATTACATCCTCAATTACTCCCTCTGGTTTAACCAAAGATCAATCAGCCATTTGAAGAATTATAGGAGTAGGCCTAAGTCCTTCCAAGGACAATTTTTCCTTTATTTCATTTGTCATTACATTCATTGCAGCACCCAAATCTACCAAAGTATTAGGAATACTTACTTTACCAATCGTTACCTTGATAATCGAACTTCCTAGTTCAACATATTTTGGAATAGTTAAATTCCCAAGCATAAGATCTGCTAATTGTCCAATAACTTGAACAATCTTTGGATCTTGTTTCCTTTTCTACTTCTGAGTACAAAGTTCATGAATAGTTTTTGAGTAAACTAGAATATCCTTGATAGCCTGCAACAAAAGGAATTTTAATATTAACATTACGTAATTTACCTATCAAATCAAATTCAGGTTGAGAATCCTCCTTTAATATTGGTTCAGATTGAAACCTTTCAGGAAAAGGTGGTTCCTTGATTGATTTTGGCTCAGTTTCTTCATTGACTTCTATAATAGTGGGCCCCAAAAGAGCCTTCCCTGACCTCAACTAGAATCCATATATCTCTAATGTGTTTATGGGATAAGTGGAGTAACCTATTGGATCATTGTTATATACTGGTTGAGTAGCTTTATTATTGGGGTTAGGATTTGGTTGAGTTGGCATAGGTGTAGGTCTTGGTGGATGATTTGTTGGATTTGTGGGTTGGGCAGTTGAAGATGGCAACCCTGGAAGAAGTTTTTGTGTCTAAAGATAAGGGTTAACCATAGAAGGTGGTGGAAATGGAAATGTTTTTTGATATGTTGATGTTTGTGGTAGTTGTGGCCTCCATGCCTGTTGCCACGGTTGTGAAGTATATGGATATTGTGCCATCCACTGAGGGTATGGGGGTTGTTACCATCCCCCATTCCATCCAGACTGATATGGGTTGGTTTTATTTGGTCTTGAAACAAGATAATAATTCATAACACTAGGATGCATGGCTCATGGTGGAAAAGATCGCCTAGGGGCCATGTAATAGACAGGTTCCTCAGTATATTCCATCTCCGATGTTCCTATAGGGAAAGGTTTTAGTGTAGAGGTCTTACTAGCCTCTTCTAAGGATGAAATTTTTGTCCTATTGTATGGGCAGTCTTCACGACCATGATTTTTATGAAACACTAGACAAAACACAGCTAAAGACTTCTCCGCTTCTTATGGATGTAAATATTATCCATCTATTTCCCCATATGATTTAATAAATCTATTTTAAGGTCCTCAAGTAAATTACCTATTTCCCCTTTTGTGATACTTGTCATATTATTTTTGGTATAATATTTACTTGGATAACTCCTTCCTGAATGTCGTGACCTTGAATAATTCCTGCAAATATCACAAATATCAGGAAGTTCCAATTTAGAAATATTTCCTTTTCCTATTAAATTCAATGCTTCCATTACATCATCTCGTATGCCTCTAAGAAATAAAATTTTAATAGTATCATCATTTTATTCCTCATGGCGAGACCATTGAAGACTCAACATAAAATGCTCAAGGTAGTCTTCTATAGATTCTTCCTCTTTTTGAGTCATACGAAAAATCTCATCCCAAACCTCTTTTATTTTGCAATATTCCTGATATTTGTTCAAGAATAGTTCCTTCATAACTGCCCACATTCTAATGTTTCAAAGGTTCATAAACCATCACAAAGCGGCATTCTTCAATGTAGCTGGAAATAGTTTGAGTTTCTATGCATCATTTTGATAGTCATAACTATGACACAACACATCAAATTCAAACAAAAACATATCAGGATCTTCAACTGAAATACCACAAAAAATAGGTAAAGCAGAATGAGGAATATTTTTCATGGGGGCATCCCTCCCAGGATCTTTAATTGGAAACTCAAAAGTGACTAGATTGTTGTTGGCCAACATCCTATTATGATTTTCATTGTTGTTATTGTCATTGTTGTTTTCAGGATCCATAACTTGAAATGCGCAAGGATTAAAATTTGTCCTACCTTTTCTCCATAAGATTCCTTGAAAATTTGTTCAACCTTTTTACATAATATTTCAGAAGAACTAGGTTGAGTATTTGTAGGTGTTTGAACAATAGTGGTCTCAATAGCACATTTCTCCAAATCAGATTTAGGTAACTCTAACAAAGGCAATTTAGACTTAACTTCTTCCTGAGTTGGATTACTTTTCTTAACAAATGCTTTGAACTTATCTTGAAATGTTTCAGGTTGTGGCTCCTCAATGGATGGTGTTGACTTTTTTTTAGATTTTTCAGGTTGTGAACTACTTCCCTTCTCTTTCCTATAAATCTTCCTTTATTCTCTCTACTACGATTCATACACCTAAATGACCTATAGAAAAGAAAACTAAGGATAACTACCCAAAAAATTATGTGGATTTTCTCCTTAACGCAATGTTCCTAGCTTGGTTTACTACAAATGTAGGTCTTTAACACTGTTCCCTGACAACGACGCCAAAATGATTGGACTAAACTGTGGTGTTTAATTTTATTGGAATAGGCTTAATTCTAAGTTCTTGGAAAGGGTTTCCTCAGTTTATCCTAAAGTGAATCCGGGAACATAAGCTTTTGAATTGTGTCATGGCAATATGTCGAAGAGCTACAGTTTATAAACCAAGGGTTGATGAATGCATGCTAATGAAATCTGTGTTCAAGAAAAACTTCAACTGGTAGACTTCTTATCACAAAATGTGATACGAACATGTAAAGGGATAATTCTGCAATGAAAATAGACTACCAACATAAACAAAAGAGAGACATAACTCTATGAAGTAGAATAAAAGTGCGACAAAAACAAAATCAAGGGTGCTAGTTGTAATAGAGTATCTCACACTTCCATGTTTAGCTTTTTATGATTTTGTTCTATGATCTCAAGCTGTTTCCACACTGACTGCCATTAATCCGATTAAACATGTATATATATCAACAGATGCTGAATAAATTAATCAAGAATCCAAACAACAAAATTAAAACAATAATAAACTACGTAGTTATAATGAAAAAATCGATTCAAAAACGTTAACCAAACATTTAATTACAAAAATCAAATTAATCAAATGATTGTAACACACATATTACCACGCATGCAAATCTAATGCTGAAATCACCAATAATCGAGGAAGTGGGCCCTACCTTCGCAGATTATTGAGTGATGGAAATCACGAAATACCAATCTAGTCCACACTAAGTTTTATCTAAGATGAATGATACAAAAGAATATGTCGGTCTTTTAATATGCAGATCTGATTTCTCAATTATATCTCTATTGGTATTATGTTTCATCATGCATATATATATACTTTTTGATTATACTAAACACATTAGATAAGTTTGTTTGTTCGTTCGGCCTTTTGGCCACTCACAAACAAAGAGTCTTAAGATAGATAAAAGGTACGAGGCCAATTTTAGCTTAAAACAACTTCAACCAAAATATAAAGTCTTAAATTCTTTTGCCGATTTTTCTTCATGAGATTCCTAAGGAACCTCCTATGTAACAACCTTCAACTTCCTCTTGAACCATCTCCTGCCACAAAACAACCAGATTTATCATGATTCTCGGTAAATTATCAATCCCCAATTTATTTCCTTATTTTATTAAACATTAAGGTTCCTTCAGCAAATGATGACAAGATTAGGGTCAAGGATATAGATAAAAAGGAAATTATAAGGTAAAATAGTGGACTAATTCTATACTCATCACCACCAATCATTAAATCAAATCTACTTAAGTTAAAACAACCCATCAATTTCCTTAGCAACTTACTCAAATAAAAGAAATACATACAACAAATAACGATATCACAAGATTAAATCCATCACCAACTAAACTCCATACATAGCCAATCGAATCACATCTTATCTTTGATAAATAAACTATTTTAATATGGTACCCTTAAGTTTCAACCTATCAAAATAATTTCCAAAGAAAATTCAGTCAATCAATTTTCATTTTATTTTTGCATCATTATAAATTATTTTAAAAAGATTAAAGAACTTAATTAAACAATATTTTATAACTACCTAAAGATACACTTTTACACAAAAAATTATCTTTTAATTTCCATTACCCATTCAAGGAAATAATTTTATATAAAATAAACCTGTAAATACCGAAAATTGGTCTAGGCCTACGAGTACACATTCGACATAATTTTCTATAGTCCATTGTCTTGATTAAATAATGTTTATTATTTATTATTTAATTAACCTTTCTAACACATATTTCCTCTATTAATTAAATACCCCTTTTTAATTAATTCATTAATTCATAAATAACCTCTTATTCAACTTGATTAATTAAATAAATCATATTTATTTAATTACGTTGCGAACTAATTAATTCTTCCCCCTTTATCATACTTTTCGAACTATAATTAAATATTTTTATTTATTGATTCATTTAACCCCCTTTATTATACTTTTCCAACTATAATTAAATATCTTTATTTAATTATTCATTTAACCTCCTTTATCTATAATTAAATATTTATTATTTAATTATTCACTTTATTCTTGTCAAATTAAATAAATTACTTTATTTATTTAATTAAAATCTCTTATTTTTGAATGTTGAATAAAATTAATATTTAATTATTTATGTCACATTCCTCTATCATTCAGTTATCTAAGTCATTCACTCACCTTCTGACTTGAGATTGTTTTTTAGTTCTCTAGTTATCTCTTGAGTTCAACACCAGTTTATCTCTGTGAGAGAACTCTCTGTCACAACTAGTCGATTAACTAGTTCTAACTCCTATTTGCATTCGAATGCATTTATTTTTTAACTTCTAACTTTGGATTGCATACAAAGTCTATTTCTTCTATTTTTGGAGATTAAGATTGTGAACTCATGTACTAACTCACGTTCTAAATTAGTCTTCATCTTGTAGTTGAACTCACATTCTATCTATCACATAACTCATCGCATGGCATTCATCAATCTCATCCGTCGATCTCTCTTTCAATCTGAGCCGATCGTTCGAAAACACAAAATCTATTAAATGGCCTGTCATTATCATTATTCCTCCTCCCGAAATTATTATACTTTTGAGAAGAAAAAATCTTTGATACTTTGCTAGGACACTCGATGAAGTTATGATTGCATTCAAACACAAATATCTGAGGGCATGAATAACAATACAACAAGATGGAGAGGGGAAATTGAGATAAATCGAGGAAGTATTCACATATTCAATGAGATCATTCTAGTTTTATTAGTTTAGATTTATGATGCTTACTTATCATTCTTTGTTGTTTTATTTAGATTAGAATTGATGTTTATAATCTTGTGTAGTAGTAGCATCTATCAAATTTCGAAAATCTGAGTTACATTTGGTGAACCCGACATGAACACGCTTCAAATCCACACATCTTTCCATTTTTCCATTTTCTATTTTTTGTTTCTTTGCAGGTTTTCTGTACAGTGCACCACATTTGTTCCGCAAATCAACCCATCTGCATCACGAACCACATCTGCTAAAAACAACGACGCATTTGTCATCCCGAACCGCATCCGGGAAGTCACGAACCGCATCCGCTTGTCAAACAGATCATGATCCACATCCGCCTATCAAAAATTCATGAACCACATCTGTGGCTCCAAAATCCACATCTTCCTGGTAAAATTTTTCCACATTTTTATTGATTTCTGTGCATCCATATTTTCAGTTTTCACTTTTTAGATTATTTGGATTTTTGCTAATGTTTGTGTCAGTTGTGTCAAGGTGGAATAACATAGTGTTTGCAGGATGAAGCATAGAAGATAATTAAAACCTAAGACAATTTTTTGTAGGAAAAAAGTCGAAGAACAATGAACTACTGACAAATTTGCATGCAGGACCTAATGCCTTTGTCTTTTTAGCAAGCTTTTGTTTTGGTAGATAAATAATCATCATGTGGGTTATAATGAACTTCTATCTAGTAGTGTAAATAATCTCGTTTGGGCTTAATTAATTTATCAGTGTTCTTTGTGCCTGCTTTGTTAGTTTAGAACCTTATGATTTAGTAATTGAATTATCCTCTCCCCTTGCACATTCATGCAATCTTGGGTGCAAGAGAAATGGTTACTAACTCTAGAACTTGGGTCTGTCTTGGCGGGAAAATTTACTCACCCCATGATGACTTAGATCGGTAGCACACTAAAGCCAAGCAACTTCCAGCCGATATATAAAAGTGGATTCTTGGGGAAACCCCAAGAATCATGTGCACTATTCCGACGAGATGGACATAAATGGAATCTCGCCAATGTTGGATAGTGTCCCATGAATGGAATACCCTTATTAAAAACCTTCTTGTATAATTACCAAAAACCTATCTATTTTCTAGTGTAGCAGGTACAAACCTGTGAAGTCATCTTACATACTTATGATTCATGTGTAGAGTTGAAAGGTATACCATGGGAGTTTCATGGGTACTGTAGCTTGGCCACCCCGTATAAGTGAGTGTCATGGAGGCGAGCTAGTGGGGTCAAGCTACTAATCATCCACCATGAATATGCGTAGCTGGAGAAATCCAAGTAAGAATTCAACAAGTATTGTCCAAAAATCCTACGTTGTACATGTTTTTCGAGTCTCAATAGTCCTACCATCACAAAACTGAAAATACATTGATTGATGTGTTTGTTGTTCGCTGTATTTGCCAAAATCTTGATCAAAACAAAGTTAGTCAAATCAAACTTTTGGGAAAAATTCAACTATCAGAAAACTGAGTCGTATTTGTTAGTTTAAACGCTACATCTGTCATAGAGAGTTGCATCTATTAGGGGAAAGATCGCATGTGTCTATCAAAATTTTCATTATTCATTGTTTGTAGAGTCTGAGTTGCATCTGTCATATTCTGAGTCGCATGTGTTCACACAAACTGCATCGGTTAGTTTTTGAGCCGCAAGTGTCTATCAAAAAATTCATGTTTACAGAGTCTAGAATTCAAACCACAACTATCAGAAACATCGCATTTGTCTTAGGAAAAGCCGCAATTGTCAGAAAAACCGCATCTGTCATAGGAAAAGCCGTAACTGTTAGAAACACCACATCTGTCAAAATTTGAACTGCAACTGTTAGGTGAACTACATTCACTTGTTAATAGAAAACTTCCAAAACTACAAACCAAGTCTGAAACATCACTGTCATTTTTGCTTTTGGTTCTAAAGATCAACCTTGAACAAAAAATTTCAAAAATTTTCTCAAAAACTTTGCATCATTAGGGGTCATTCACGTCTTTGTCACAGTAAATGTCTTAGTCATAGTCATCCTAAGTTTCGTGCATATAGATACTTCCTAGGAAATTGCATATCATAGAATAGATAACTATCCTCGTCATTGAATAAGTTCATGTCCCGATTTGTCGCAATCATTGAACCTAGTCACTTTAGTCCTATCTAGTGGATCTTTTCAGCTCAACAGTCTAGTTTGAAAAATTCACCTTGACAACTGTCCTAGTCCTATAATCAGGTTCCTTGGTCAAATCAAATCCTTGCATGCATTTATTCCATAGGTGGTAGGTTATACCCATTTTAGAGTCATTTGTCGTCATAGTCTACACAATATTTTTGCATATTGTCCGTCCTACCATACATCATCTTAGTATACGTCTTTTTAGAAATCATTTTAGCAACGTCCTTATTGTCAGAAAATCCAAAAACATAGAAATAGGAGATATCAATTTTTAGGCATAGTTTGCATAACCTCATTTTGAGCAACTTTTCATGGTTGAAACAAGATCTCAAAAGAAGTATAGAGCAATGACAAACCCCAACAAATTCATCAATCCATTCAGAAATCAACCATCAGGAAGTAAAAGACCCCACAAACCTTTGCTTGAAGAACATGTTACTAGGGACACACATGGTCAAATTTACATAGAAGACATAGACGCAGCAGTGCAAGATCCTGAATTTGCATCCTTTATGGATGAGTGTTTGGAAAATGATCCTTAATGATATCTAGGAAAGTTGCTAGAAGAAGGTGCCAAACTACCCATAGGATTTGATCTTAGTGCTTTGCAAACACAGTCAACTCAACCAACACAAACTACAACATCAACTGTCTCTATTCCCCAACTTACCTCAGCGATACCAACTGGTATACCAACTCAAAAATCATCAATTGTAAACACAACCCCTTTCAACATAATACAAGGTTTACAATTTACTGCGGGGGCAACTTCCTCAAACCCCTTTGGCACCAACATGACTGGTAGGAGATCCAAAGTTGGTGGAAACATTCCTATACTAAACTAGACCATTCAGATAGGAAACATTCCTATACCAAATCAGACCATTCAGATAGGAAGCATTCCTATACCAAATCAAAACACTCAAACAGGTAGTATCCCTATACGAATTCAGAATATTCTAATGGGATATATTCCTTCACCAAATCACAACCCATCACAGAAAATGGCATATCAGAAAACCTACATTGACCCAAACAATGCAAACAACATGTCCTTGACACAAGTAGATGTCATCCAAAACCAAATGCAAACTCTTCAACAATAGATGGACAACATGTCTATGTTAGGCAAACAAACTATCTCAGAGCAAGACCTATGTCCATGCCCATTTTACAAAGCGCTTTATACGACACCTTTCCCCTATGGATACATTATACCGATTTTGCCTAAGTATAATGGGAGAAAGAATCCTTTGGAACACATTAGATAATTCTCAACAGCATGCATGGACATATCGTATGATCCCACATACTTGATGAGACTATTTCCATGAACCCTTGTCGGGATAGGACTAGAATGGTTTTCCAAACTACCATATGGTATACGATCCTGGGGTGAATTAGCTGAGAATTTTGTCGAACATTTTGCCTTTAACATAGACAATGAGGTAACAATAGCAACCTTGTGCCACACAAAACAAGAAGATGGTGAAACCTTCACCACTTTCTTTCAAAGATGGAGAAGTCTAGCTAGCAGATGTCCAATTGAAATACCAGAAAAGCAAAAGGTCACTAAATTCCTAGAGAACATCAACCCAAAACTGTGAAGTGACTTAAGGGTACACTGTTGTACTTCATTCTCAGACTTGGTACAAAAAGGTGTCATCCTTGAGAAAGGTCTTATAGACAAAGGAGAAATTAAGGTACCAGGTAGAAATCCGGTTGTCCAACATCAAAACGCGCCAAATGATAGAAACAAATTCTGGTCTAGGAACAAAAATGTTACAAATGATGGCATTGTTGATGCTAAAAACATACACATGGGACCAATTATCACGCTTAGAGGATACAACCAAAATCAAGACATGATGAATAGTCTAGATCAAACAACTAACTATGTCAAAAATTCACAAGAACAAAGACCGCAACAACGAAGATTTCCTACACATGAATTTACTCCTTTAGGACAACCAATTGAGGTTATTTACAAAGAGTTGATTAAACACAATCTCATCAAACCTTTGGAACCAAGAGAGTATGGTCCTGGATAGTTTAAACCTTCATGGTGGGACGACAAAGCCTATTGTGAATATCATCGAATAAAAGGACACAACCTACAACAATGTCGCCAACTCAAGAATATTATCCAAGACTTTGTTGAAAATGGAACCATAGAGGTTAGTGGGTAGAAAAATACCAAGAACAGTGATCATAAGGTCTTCACAGACCCCTTACATGACCACACAAAAGGAAAAGCCTCCAGTTCGGAACCCAGGAATGATCCATCATCTAATTATGCAAACACCAACTATGACTATGGAAAAGGCAAGACCATATATAGCCTCCGAGCTACAGATGAACATGTCGACACCTTCATCATTAAGAAGTATCCGAAATATAATGCGAACACATGCAAAACTAAGATTACTATTACAGGTCCTTCTTCTGAACCACCTACACAACTTCCAAGTTCAAATACAACCTTCTTGATCAATTGAGTAAAACTCCTACACAAATATCTATCTTGGAATTGTTGACCTTATCACCTAAGCATAGAGCCATTCTTGACAAAGCTCTACAGAATACAACTATTCCTATAGACTTAGATGTTAATCGTTTCAAAGAAATGGTGGGATATTTGACCAACTCGCATCATGCTACATTTTCCCAACAAGATTACTCAACTGAAAAGTTTGATCATAATGACCCTTTACATCTTGAAGTCTTAGTCCATCAAACCAAAGTTAGATGAGTCTTGGTAGATGGAGGAGCAGGTTTGAACCTGTGTACCCTAAAATTGGTTAAGGCATTAGGATTCTCAAAAGACTGCATAGACACCTCTAAGAGTATAGTCATAAAGGCTTATGATGATGAGGAAAGATCATCGAAAGGAGTGGTCACACTCCCTATCAGAATTGGCCCAGAAATCATGAACACCAACTTCCAAGTCTTGGATCTCACCCTTCCATACAACTTGTTGTTAGGTAGACCGTGGATACATGCAATGAAAGTTGTACCTTCAACATATCACCAATATCTCAAATTCCCTTATAATGGCACAAAGATCACAATTGATGGTGATCCAGATCCTTTTCAGTATTGCACAAGCTTAAAGGGAATTCCACAACGATAAGTACCAGTTAACCGAGAAGTTTCATCATCCACATTATCCCAATACATTGACTCAACACGTCTTACTAAGTCCAATTCATTCACACCTCCATCAAGTACTCCTAAGCTTGAGATCAAAGACAAGGGCTTTAGCGAATATCATATAAAGGCATCATACTGTGTTAGTACACTGATTCCACCTAAGGCATATGGCCTACCCATGGCAGATAGAAGATAGTCAGTGGTCACATTTCATGTTCCCCCTACAACGACATTGACCAAATGGGGAGAGTTAAGTGAAGAAATTGTGGATCAAGGTGATTCCTGGTTGTATCAAGAAGAACATGAATACCCCTCCCTGCCTATTCAAATAGCTAAGAACCAGTATGGAAAAGTTTTTAAGATAATGCAAAATGAAGGCTATGATGGGAATAGTGGGTTAGGTCTACATCATAATGGAAGGATGAAACTGATCACTGTCTACCCACGACTGAAATACTTAGGGCTAGGGTGTCAACTGCTTAGAATTGGGTTTCCTGGTACTTCGTCATAATTTCAAGAGGAAGTGAGTGCTTGTGCAGACACCGAGATATCTCATGAACCACCTCCCCCAATTTACGACAAACCCCCGATTTATGATGAATCCCCTTACTCAAGCAATGATGAATGGGATTCCCTTTCATCTACCAGTACCATGAACATAGATGCCCTATTTGGAGAATTGGACCTAAACGTGAAACCTGTACCCAAACCATCTAGTCCTCATCCTAAGAAACACTTGTCCAAAGAAGAATGGCAAGAGAACTATTATTGGATAACCCTTGATCATGCATCTTGGGCACCTGATAAACCATCTTCTGACAACTCACCCCTTACAATGGTCCCAAATCAAAGTTTACCTACCCGTAGGGAAAAGACCAAGCAGGAGTTAGTCCAAAAATTTTGTGACCATCTCAACCACTCTCTATTCACCTTGTCAGCCGTTACCTTTAAAAACTCTGATGATGACATGCCCCTTATATATCCCGAGCTTATCGACTGGGATCAACAAGGTACACCTATCATAGATAAATTCGAGAATGACGAAACAATTGCTGAGTTCATAGGACTTAGAGAATGCATACCAAGAGGGGATCATAAAGCTGGTTTTACCATAGACTTGGACAACAAAGCATATTTTGGGGAGTCTATTTACACCTCTAGTCGCAAAAATGAGAATAAAAAGAAAAAAAACAATGAAAAGAAAAATGATGAGTACCTAGGCGAAAATCGAAAGGCACCTTTGGATGAAGAAATAGTCAAAATAAAGGACGTATCGGAGGGTGAAAACCTCTCTGAGGCACCCAAGGTTAGAGGTTTAAATATTCTCCTCATTGAATAGGAAAAGTCATCGATGCTAGTAGAAGAATCTGTTGAAGTCAACATAGGTACATAAGAGAATCATTGAAAGGTATATTTTGTAGCTTCTTTAATAGAGACAGAAAAACCTGAGTTTAAAGACTTCTTCCAAAAGAGACAGATAAACTTTGCATGGTCGTATGCTGACATGCCTGGGTTGGATCTAGACCTAATATTGCACCATTTACCACTACATCCAGGTATTAAGCCAGTCAAACATAAATTAAGGAAAATGCATCCACAAATTGCTTTATTGGTCAAGTCAGAACTCAAAAAACTCTTGGATGTAGGATTCATAAGGACAATAATCTATGCAGAGTGGATATCAAATCTTGTACCAATGACTAAACCAACTGGGGGAATTCACATTTGCATAGACTTTAGATACATCAACAAGGCATGTCCTAAATATGACTTCCCTTTGCTGAATATAGATATGATAGTAGACCTTACAGTAGGATACGAGATGCTATCCCTCATGGATGGTTTCTCTGTATATAACCAGATTAAAATAGGACCTAAAGACCAACACAAGACTGCTTTCACATGTCCATGGGGCACGTATTGTTGGAATGTTATGCCATTCGGGCTTAAGAATGCAGGGGCTACCTATCAAAGGGAAATGACTATGATCTTCCATGACTTTGTACACACTCTCATGGAAGATTATGTCGATGGCATTATAGAAAAATCAGAAGCAAGGGAAGATCACTTAAAGGTTCTGGATAAGATATTCCAGAGGCTAGAAAACTACAACATAAGGCTAAATCTAAAGAAGTGTGTCTTTGGAGTAAAATCAGAGAAATTGTTAGGGTATATCATTTCTCGAAGAGGCATTGAAATAGATCTAGAGAAGGTAAGAGCTATAATAGAAATGCCTCCTCCAATCAGCATAGGACAACTCAGAACCCTACAAGGTAGATTACAGTCAATCAGGCATTTCATAGTACAACTAGCAGATAAAATACACCCATTTCAACATCTACTCAAGAAAGGAGTACCATTTGTGTGGACACCTAGATGTCAGGAAGCCTTCCAGAAAATTAAGGACTATTTGCTTACTCCACCAATCTTAATGCCACCTACAGAGGGAAAACCATTGATATTATACATCTCAGCAACTCAGTCAGCATTACGGGATCTTCTCGCACAACAAGATGATCAAGGTCATGAGAGAGCGGTCTATTACATCAGTTGTACCTTAGTGGGATATGAATTGAATTACAACAAAATAGAACCTGCCTTTCTTGCGGTACTCTTTGCTACCGAAAAAATTTGGCACTACATGCTCAATCGACAAACAGTGTTAATTGCAAAGATTCACCCACTGAAATACCTCCTAAGTAAGGCAACTTTAATAGGTCGATTGGCTAAATGGGTTATGATACTTAGTGAGTATGAAATTCAGTATGTTGAGAGGAAGGCTATAAAAGGACAGGTGATTGTAGATCAGTTAGCTGATGCACCTATAAAAGCAAACCATCCCTTAGTAGTAGATTTTCCTGATGAATTTCTCTTCAACATTGACATTAAAACCAAATGGAAACTATACTTTGATGGGTCACATACAAATCATGGTTCAGGAGCTGGTATCTTATCTGTCACACCTCAAGGTGATACCATTTCCAAATCATTCAGGATTGCTTTCCCTTGTATCAACAATATAGTAGAAAACGAAGCCTTAGTGATAGGCTTAAAAATGGCAGCTCAGTGGAACATTAAGAGCCTACATTTCTTTGGTGACTCTCAACTAGTAATCCGACAGGTAAATGATGAGTATGAGACTAAGGATGAGAAGCTTGCCCCTTACAAGTGTATGGCTGATAATTTCAAGTAGTATTTCAATGACATAACTTTTCAACAAATACCACGCATTCTGAATAGAGCTATAGATGCCATGGCAACCATGGGTTCCTTGTTGCATATTCTGAGTAATGTGTCTAAGTTTGAGTTTTTGGTTGAACAGCTGTTGGTCCCTACCTAGGATATCCCCAATACTGTGATGGTGTGTACCATTGTTGGTCCTACATCTCCTTTGGATAAAGAAATATTTGACTACCTAACCAACCAAACTTTACCTCAAGACTTGTCCGATAACCAACATCGAACTTTCATCCGTAAGTCAGCTAAGTACACCATCATCGGAGAAACCCTATATAGACGTACCTTAGAAAATGCCATCATGAGATGTCTCGATGCTAAAGAAGCACAAACAACTTTGCGAGCGGTGCACGAGGGTATATGCGGATCCCATTTGAGTGGTCCTACTTTAGCCCTTAAGATTATGAGACTAGGCTACTATTGCCCTACGATGGAGAAAGACTCATACATCTTTGTAAAGAACTATAGACATTGTCAAATACATGGAGACTTGCTAAGGGTGCCAGCAAAGGAGCTTCATCCAATTACTTCACCATGGCCCTTTTCCTAATGGGGACTTGACCTCGTAGGTAAGATACACCCTTCATCATCCAATGACCACAAATTCATCATTACCGTTACCGAATACTTCACCAAATGGATTGAAGCTATTCCCATGACCTACATCACCGACACCCAAATATCTAAGTTTATCCTAAACTATATCATTTGTCGGTATGGTGTATCCCAATCCATAATCACAGACAATGGCCGCCCATTCAAGAACCAAGAAGTATGCCATTTATGTGAAGAGTTCCACATCAAGCATCATTTTTCCACCCCATATTACCCACAAGGTAATGTCCAAGCCGAGGCATCTAATAAAACCATTGTTAGAATCTTGAAAAATATTGTTAATGACGCTAGTTGTGACTGGCACCTATAGCTTAATCCTACCTTATGGGCTTATCGTACAAGCATCCATACTCCCACCGACACCACTCCATATTCCCTCGTATTCAGGTCTGAAGCTATCTTACCTATTGAGGTTGAAATACCTTCTCTAAGAATATCCTTGAAGGGTCATATTGATTATGAAGAATACTGGGTATCTAGGTTACAAGAGCTAGAACTACTAGATGAACGAGGACAAAAAGCATTAGATCATTTGCAAGCATATTAGAATCATCTTCATCATAGCTACAATCGGAGGGTTCTCAATAGACACTTTGAAATTGGTGACCTGGTTTTAATGGAGAATCCTAAGAATCAAGCTGAACGAGAAAATCCAGGATAGTTCGAACATAACTAGTTAGGGAAATATATTGTCACAGAAGCCTTTGGATTAGGAGCGTACCAACTCTCTACTCCTGAAGGAGAGCCGCTTTTGTCACCTGTCAATAGTCTGCATCTAAGGAGGTTCTATGCTTAGCTTCTGAGAACCTGTGTCTTAATCTAGAAAGTACAAAAAAATAAAAAAACAAAAAAATAGTTACCTTGACCAAAACCTCGCAAACAGGAATCTTTGTAACACCAAAAAAATTGATAAAATCAAAAAAGTAAGGAGAAATAATCTATCCAATAGTGAAAACCACTTCGGTGGTGCTATGGATAAGTACCATGGTGAAAACCTGGCAAATAGGCACCATGTGTAGTCACACTTGCTCTTTTATCTACCATCATTCCAATCAGACTCTTCCATCATCCCTCATAATAAATGGTTTTCTTATCCATTGCTTGGAATGATTGACATCTAATGTCCCATTCCATCACATTCCCCATTTCATCTCACAAGTCTTAATCCCGATTGGGGAAAATCCTTGTCCTATACCATGAACACCTTGTACATAGTGTTGCACCATCGAAAATGTCTTGAAAAAATCCCCAAAACATTAGAAAACTTCAAAAATCCAAAAAAATCATAACATGTTAGAAAATCCCAAAAACACTGTCAGTCATGTTAAGTTAGTCGTAGTCATAGTCAAACTACATTGCCTTTGCGACTGGGACATAGGCAAGGCCATCAATCGATGTGCCCCTGAGGCATTAGGTCTATCAGTCTATGTTTGCCATGTATCACACACATTTTAAATCATGACTCTTTGTACAAAAAAATTCATTGGTCATGTCGAACTACGAGGTCTCTACATGTACAATGTAGGCAAGGCTAATCAATTGATGAGCTCTTGTGACCACACTAGGTCAGTCCAATAAGGTTCATTCACAATTCACTATCACACACATTGCATATCATTCACTTAGATGAATATCTTTAGCTGGATTAGGTCATACTTTAGGGTATCATCTCATGTCATACATTGTCCACACACACACACTTTTAATCAGTCAAGGAATCAACACAAGTCATGCAACAACAAGGCAACATCCCAAATTGTCATCAAGTCAATATCAAACACATTGTCAAAACGATCAACTTATGTCTTAGCAAGATATGTCTTTCTTGTCAACGAACCTCGTCAAATTGTCATAGCATCATGTAGCTTGTCACATCAACGTCATCAGGCTCCAACATCTTATACGACATGTATCTTTTTTGAAACCAGGCTTTGTCATGCCTTATACAGATAGTCACCAAGTCGAAACCAGACTCAATGTATTATGCGCTATGTGTCATTCTCTCACATTACGCTATGTCAAACATCAAACATCAAACAATCCCACAAGATCAAGTTTTAGCGAATACTTTAATTTGGCTTTATGACTTTATATTTTATTTGGTCTTAGCTTTCTATTGATTTGTGAATTAAGTCCGATTACTAGCTTTCTCAAGGATGTCCCTTGAAGGATTTAGAGAAGCAATGATGTATTAGGACTCTTTTTCTTTTGGCTGCTGTCAGTCAACTATCTTTTTAGCATTGGTTTTTGAGTCATGTTACTAGTTTCCTCAAGGATGCCCTATCAAGGATTTAGAGGAGCAATTATGTCTCATGACCCGTCTTTTATTTGTTTGTTGTATGTGGTTTGTCTTGACACAATGACTGAGGCATTTTGCCCTTAGTCTGAGTTTTGACACTCCTTGTCTACGACTGTCTATTTTTCACAAATGGATGGCTTTGTACACTATGGTCTATCTCATATCATAGTGTGTACTATCCATTTGTGTCATGTCCTGCCCAATGATGATAACAAGCAAGCATAGAATACTTGGCACAATATCGAAGATTATGTCTTTTTCTCAATCAATCAACCTTCATTATATCGTTTTCTCCATCAATCATCCTTTATTATTTCTTACTAACATTCTAAATTCATTCATGCTAACATTTCTCTTCTTTGACATAATGATAAAGTCCTGTGACACAATACAAAAACATTAGATCATTTGCATATGCATACATTCAATAAGCATTCAATATAGTTACATTGCATTTCATATAGTTGCACTACATTTCAACATATAGATAGTAACATACATCTTCATTTCATACATTTGACATCATTTCACAATAGGCATTGCATCATCTACATAATAGACACATCACATACATTCCACCATCACATATAAATAACATCATATACATTCATTGCATCCATTATCATAAGTAAATTAAGACATCCATAACATCATTACAAAATGCATAACTCATAACATCTAGAAACATTCATTCATAACACATATATATACATCATCTAGGAAACATAATCATGTAGAAGCAAATGCATCACCATAAAATAGAACTGCAAATCATTTAGAAGCCACCAAAATCATATATATATCGCTCAAAATAGTGTGTCATAGTACAATATTAGTGTGTCCATAAATAAAACATGAGCTCGTAGGCTCTCTAATAAAAAATACAATGTATACATGAGTAACCCTGTCATCTTGTCTCGCTACCACTGCTATCATGTGGTGAACATGGTGGGAAAATCCTCGACGGTGCTCTCTGCGAAGTGCAAAGCCTCTCATACGGACCTATCCTCGATAGTCCTACCACCCCCTTAGTACTCTGTGTCCTTTGACTCCTGCTCTAGGACCTTTGACTATGCACCTCTGAAAAGTTGGGAGCCCGTCTCTTTGCTGGCACCACTGCCTTATATAAGCCCCTATAATAAGTGGCTCTCTCAACCGACCTGACCAACTCTCATACCAAGCCATCAGATAAGGATCCACTACAAAGGCATCTAAATTTTTTGAACTGCTGCTCTATCTCATGCCTCCGAGCTATCACCTGATCTCTCTCCATAAGAGCACTCTCCCTCTCTGCGCATGCACTGTCCCTCTCTACGTATGCATTGTCCCTCTTTGTGTAGGCACTGTCTCTCTCTAATCTCATTGCATCAAACTCTGAGTCTCTCCTCCAAAGCCTCCTTGTCACCATCTCTAGGAGCATCCTCCTCCCATCTCCCCTCCACTATCTGATCTCTCAGGTCTCTCTCCTGCTCCTCCATTGGTGCCTCCTACTCAACACCCTCCTCCACATCATCCTCAATATCATCCTCGCCATATCCTGCCAAAATACCCAGAGGGTCTATAGCCATATCCTCATCTAAATCCTCTGCAACATCCTCTACTACTACCTCCATTGTAGCATGCTCACCCCCAGCATGTACATCTGCTCCACCTCTGATTTCCAACATTAGTACATCCTGAACTACCTCCTCACGGATAGGTGATAGTGCACCTACCCGACCCCCTCTCCAACCTCGTCTGCCACCTCTACCATCACCATCTCTCCCACCAAATCTCCCCACTCTAGCACCTCCACCTCTCTGACATCCTCTAGGTCTTGTCCCTCATCTCTCCATTGGTGCCAAAAAATCTAGATCGGTATATGGAATAGGACGATGCTCTACCCACCATGCATCAAATGCCATTATCATACTTGGGTCTGCTAATCCATCTCTCCACCCCCACTATATTGGATGTAATGCCTGTATCTCTACCTCAGCTGTAGTAACTGGTATCATAGGTCCCCAGTGTGGAACCTTTATGGACAAACGAGCAAACTCTGCTCTTCTCTGAGGCTCATCCTAAACCTCGTCGAACTGTCTGAGAACTCTATCTAGCAAGTGTCGCTCAATAATATGAACACTAGAAATAATCCTCCTAATGAGATACTATGTCTGTCTATAGAAAGGCAAGTGTATATCCTCATCCACCCACTCCTCACAATCCATGTACGGTCTCCATGTGAATTGATCAAGTGTGTCTAGTGCATGTCTCCAAAACCCTGTGTCTCCCACATGTGTCTGAGTAATCTATCCTATATACCAAAACACATACGGGAATCTCTCCTCTCGCTCTACAGTGACTGAAGGATGAAAGACATCTATCCTCTCCCAACCCCATACCATCAGCAGTGTAGTCCTGCAACTCAATGACTAAGCATCTCTATACACAATGTCGTGTAGATGGAAGTATAACATCCCAAGCAGACATGGACCCCATGCATACATTGTCTTGCTCTCTAACATGCCAACCAACATAGCTCCCCATCCCACTGGAAAAATGTGACCCCGTCTGCCTGGAAGCACTATCCCCCCAATCAATGTACATAAGATACAGTCAATCCGATCATATCTATTTGCTAGAATTGGCCATCTAATCTCATAGTCTTCGATCCCGAGCCTACTAATGTCATCCACTTGATAAGACCACGCCAAATCAGTCCATCCTCGCTGGGTATCATACATGATCCGCTCACCTCTAATAGGTAGTCTTAGAATCTTGTACACATCCTCCAATGTGATAATGGCCTCCCCAGTCGGTAAATGAAATGACGATGTCTCTGAATGCCATCGCTCGCAAAGTGTCGTCAACATCCCCCTGTTCGCCCGAATGGCAGGCATCGACAAACAGTGATGTAGACCTAGCTTCCATAGAAGCCGAATCTCTGCACTCATCAAATTCTCTCTTAGATCAAAGGTATATGGTCATGACTCCCGCATATAAATAGGATCTAGAACCACCTGCATTTGAAAACAAAATGTCAAGATTTTTTGAATTTTCCTTAGAAAAAAAATTTCAAATTTTTTTTACCAGCCAAATGCAGCTCATTTGTTACAGATGCGGTGCATGGAGTCTCACATGCGGTGCATATTACATATGCATTGCATATTTTCCAACTCACCTATCAACTTACTGCACATGCGGTTCAATAAACCACATGCGGTGCATTTTTAGAAATGCGGTGCAGTTTCCTTAACCTACCTGTCTACAACATATGCATTTCATAAATACATATGCTGTTCACAACCACACATGCATCTATCCCTAATGCAAATGTGTTGCATAACTACACATGCGGTTCATTTTCATTCACATGTGGTCATTCCCTAATATGCCTAGTCTAGCCTATGCGTGTTTTAACATATGTGTCGTTTCGCAGTCACATGCGGTGAATACTAACACATATTTCCTCTATTAATTAAATATCCCTTTTTAATTAATTTATTAATTCATAAATAACCTCTTATTCAATTTGATTAATTAAATAAATCATATTTATTTAATTACGTTGCAAACAAATTAATTCTTCCCCCTTTATCATGCTTTTCCAACTATAATTAAATATCTTTATTTAATTATTCATTTAACCCCCTTTATCATACTTTTCCAACTATAATTAAATATCTTTATTTAATTATTCATTTAACCTCCTTTATCTATAGTTAAATATTTATTATTTAATTATTCACTTTATTCTTCTCAAATAGTCAAATTAAATAAATTACTTTATTTATTTAATTAAAATCTCTTATTTTTGAATGTTGAATTAAATTAATATTTAATTATTTATGTCACATTCCTCTATCATTCAGTTATCTAAGTCATTCACTCACCTTCTGACTTGAGATCTATTTTTAGTTCTCCAGTTATCTCTTGAGTTCAACACCAGTTTATTTCTGTGAGAGAACTCTCTGTCACAACTAGTCGATTAACTAGTTCTAACTCCTATTTGCATTTGAATGCATTTATTCTTCAACTTCTAACTTTTGATTTTGCGTACAAAGTCTATTTCTTCTATTTTTGGAGATTAAGATTGTGAACTCATGTTCTAACTCACATTCTAAATTAGTCTTTATCCTGCAATTGAACTCGCATTCTAACTCATGTTCTATCTATCACATAACTCATCACATGGCATTCATCAATCTCATTCGTTGATCTCTCTTTCAATCTGAGCCGATTGTTCGAAAACACAAAATCTATAAAATGGCATGTCATTATCATTATTCCTCCTCCTGAAATTATTATACTTTTGAGAAGAAACAATCTTTGATACTTTTCTGAGACACTCGACGAAGTTATGCTTGCATTCAAACACAAATATCTGAGGGCAAGAATAACAATACATCAAGATGGAGAAGGGCAATTGAGATAAATCGAGGAAGTATTCTCATATTCAGTGAGATCATTCTAGTTTTATTAGTTTATATTAATTATGCTTACTTATTGTTCTTTGTTGTTTTATTTAGATTAGAATTGATGTTTATAATCTTCTGTAGTAGTAGAATCTATCAAATTTCAAAAATCTGAGTTACAAAACCTATTATATAAATATGATAATAAAGGTAAACTAAAAATATAAATTCCACAATATGAGTGTATACAATTACTATACAAGTTACAGATAATCAATAATAGAATAACCACATATTTCAAAAAATTATCCAACCTTATATAAAACAAGATAATCGAAACCAACTTCTTAATGAAATCTTTAAATCCATCAATTCCCAACAGAGGCATTCTTCTTCCTAAAACCATACTTATACTCAACCATTCAAATACATCATAACTGACAAGCAAATTCATTTAATATAAATACTGGATAAGCTAAAGGAAACTCTTATTCCTTCCAATAATTGTAGAATTAATACAACCTAATAATAAATAATGAAGATTATAGAAAACAACATCCTTAATTAACAAAAATGATAATCTAATTCTATTCTTTTAGTAAAGTCCTTCAATTTATATAAGTAATCTCATTCTAACCTTAGAATCCCAATTAGGAATTTCTTTTATTAGGTCATTTTATCTTTTCATTGTTTATAATAAAATATAATATATATTTATACTTAGTTATTATATGAAAATAATGAAGTACATTATACTTATCTTTCTTTACCTAACAATATCAAACATGGGAATTGAAAACAGCACATAAATGTTTATATATGTTTATACTCCCATTTAGAACAACATACATAGATATTAATATAATAAAAAGTGAGCAGTAAAACATATTCCCATTACTAATATATTCTACGAATTCCACCTAACACTTTATTTACTACAACTATGTGACTAATAAGCAACTCAATTTCCTTTCTTTTCAATTTTATTTTCCAATCTTTCTAACTTATCCTTAATTAACTATATGAGAACTCTACTCTTTTCTAAAGTCATAATTATAGACAAGTATGCACATATTTGTAACTATATAATAAATAACAAAAGGCTAGGTTCCATCCTATATTAAGGCAAGCATAATGTTAAATACAACTAGCTATACAAATCTAAATATAAATATACTACCCATCTCATGTAATTAGTATAACATTACGCTATTTACAAAATAATAACCGAATATGGTTTCCATCAATTCTATAAACATGTAATAATAATGAAAGTGTCAAAAGTCTATTAGGAAAAAGGTGTGTTGTACACCTTGCATAATATATTTAATGTAATTATTCTTGGGGGCCACTTAATGTTGCATGTAACATTAGGACATAAGTTAAGTTGTCAAAATGTAATTATTTAATATTGGGGAAAATAAAGCACCCAATATTAAATAAGGGGACATGGTTTTGTAATCTCATAGTTTGTCACATAGTTTTGTGCAATACCACTTAGTGGTTTTGTGGGAGTTTGCTTCTATAAAAGCAACCACAAAGGTAGTTATTAAAGAGATGCAATTTTGCATATTAGCTTTGGTAAGTATTTGTGAAGGTTTGAAGCATGGCACATGATGTGTGGTTGCATGCTTGTTCGCATGGATTGTTTGGAGAGAGCTTGTTGCTTCAATGGTGTTCATGGAGACTCAGAAGATTTATTATACATTTATTGCTGAATAATACATGAGAGATGGGTGTTGTTGGAGGCTGGGTTTTTTCCCTCTTGAGGGTTTTCCCAGGGTATATCTTGTGTCATATTTTATTGGGTATGTTGTTTATTCTCTTGCATGTAGATTCTGAATACTTAGAGGCATAGATTTCTTTATGGGTTATGTGGAAATTGTCTTTTATTGGCTGCAAGTTTCCAACAAGTGGTATCAGAGCTTTGGTTGTGATTGTATAACCCTTGGTTGAGAAAAATATTGTTTAAGTTTGAATCTATGCATTGCATGTGAGAATCAAAGGCATGGAAAGATATAAGGGTTTTGCAGGTTGTTTATTGCAGATCTGAGGGTTTTGGGTTTGCCGATTTGATGGGTTGTTTGTGGACCTGGGATATGAGAAATTTTGGGTGAAATGGGTTTCTTGGTTTTGCATTCAAGTGGGGGTTTTGACAGAGAAAATTTGCAGATGATCACCTGACCCAAAATAGACCTCACGGTTGGATCCGGGTTGACCGAGAGATGATATATAATTTGACCTATTTCTGTTACTATGAAAAATTGCAAAATATTTTTGCCCATACCCCAGTTCGTACGGACGTCAAAATAATATTTTCATCGCCATTAAATTTTTTCCTGCAAAAATTAAAAATTAAAAAATTAAAAAAAACTTTGAAAAAGAAAAAAAAATTTGGTTGTCGGCCAAACCCCGTACCCCGCCTGCAGTAAGTACTGCCGACGATAGTATCGATAGGTACTGCCGGTGGTAGTTTGTTGGCTTCCGTCAGCAGCTTATGGTACTGCTACCGCCTGTACCAATAACCAGCCGGCGGGAGGAGTCCGCCAACCCCTTTGGGGTTTAAAACAATTTTTTATTATAAAATTTTATTTTTTTTGTCAGCCATTTAAAATTTCGCCCATGCAAATTTTTAGATGTAAAATTTTATTTTATAATTATTTCGGGTCCACCACCGGTGTGCCACTCAAGGCGCCACCACCATTGGTGGCTCCGCTCGGGGGCCACCCCTGTTTTGCATTTATATTAGAATTGTGCAACTTTTTTCAGGGGCATAATTTTTGCCCAGATTGTCCGTTTTTTGACTTCTCAGACTCGTTGGAAAGTTGACTCAGAGATCTATGCTGTGGTGATAGAGATTTTTCCAGATTCTATAGTTTTGACAGTGTTTTTCTTGGTAAAAGTTAGATGTTTTTTTTGAGTTTCGAGAGGTGATATCGGGTGCATACGAAGTCGGATTTTGGACTTCGAATAGTCGACAGAAAGCTTGTTCAGTGCACTACATAGTGGAATAGGTTTGGAGATATTTTGGCATGGTTTATTTGCTGTTTTCTTTATCTGAGCTATTTATGGGTTTCTTTGACTATGGTAATACTGTGAGTTTATGGATTATCGGATCTTGAAGATTTGATGTTGGATTCATTGTATGCTCAGTTGTTCATCTCAGATTACTCTAATTTTTGACATGGTTATCAGCATTGGCTGGATTTGTATTTTGCTTTGTTGTATCTACAAATTGTGCAATGTTGTAGGCGGTCTATACTTACATGTTGCATTTATGACTTGGACATGGGTTGTCTTTGCCCATTGATATTTCAATGTTGATGCATGTTCAATTTTGGTGGCTTGGTTTAGTCACTTGGTGTGTTGGTTTTGATGTCATATTGAGGAGGTGAGATGGTATTACCAAGTACAGTCATGATATGAGACCTATGTAGTTGACTATGATTATGCAGATATGTGGACACGGTTGGGTTATGTTGGTACATTTAGTGGTGATCATGGTGTCATGGATGTTTCTTGTGCATTAGAGACTTTGGCATGTCATGATGGTTTATGCAGGTGCATTGTTGGTGGTGTTGGATTGGATACTGATTCAGGTTGTGGTGGTGTATCTTCTTGGTTTGAGGAGATTGGTATCATGATGTCATGGATAGCTTGGTTACATGGTTCAGTGGGAGCTTTTGACAATGATGGTTTGGTCATGATGTTTATGTTGGTTTTGGTGGTTGTAGGTATCTTCTTGGCTTGGAGATTTTGGTTCTACTTTTTTATGTTACTGACATTTCAATTGTGTGTGTAGACCTGGATGATCTTCATAGAGAGGATGGTTGTCATGATGCTATGTGTGACTTGGTATCATGGTTCAGTGGGAGTTGTTGGCAGTGGCATGGATGCATCATTGGTATGGTTATCTTCATGTGATTGGGGATATGGTTTATTGGTTTAGAGTGTTTTTGTTATTATGCCATGGTTTACTCTTGACCATATGTTAGATTTTTGGCATGGTACTTGTTCTCTTAAGATCGAGATGTATATATGTATGCTATGGTGCATGTGATCTCCTAAGAGGAGATGGTTAGATCTTGTTGTCACGTTTATATTCCTGATTCATGATTGGAGCTTTGACATTGATCTTGTGTGGTTCTCTTGGTATTAGGTACATCTATTATTTTCTTGATTACTTCATAATGGTGCTATGTTTCATTTGGAGTTTGGAATGGATTGGTTGGTTATAGGTACTCATGGATACTTGGAGACATAGGTGAGGCTTGAGTTCTCTTGTGATTAGAGACATGTGTTCAGATGGTTACTCTTGATGAGATTTAAGCAGGAAGTCTGAGGAGCCTACACCTTGGTTGGACGTGAGTTCAACATGGACCTATGAGGAGAGTGTTCTTGGTTGAGTCATGATGACTTGGATATCCTGGAGGAGCATTCTCATTCCCACTCTTGGTCTACTCGGCGGTTCACTTGAGAGGTATTGCCCATTCTCTTTTAGGTGCATTATGTTTATGATTTGTCTTCTCATGGATATGGATCTTGAGCCATGGATATTTGGTTTCTGGAGGGTTCATTTGAGGAGTGTTCACATGTTTATCTCCTTATGCATTCTGATTACATTCATTGATGTTGATTTAGGAGATGTATTGGGCTTATTTCCTTCATTGGGAATGGATTTCATTTGATCTTCTTTGGTTATGAGAGGCTTAAATCCATGTTGATTACATGATACATATGCTATGATTGATCTTGGAGATTGACAGTTTGGATGTTGTTATGGCTTTTATTTTGGGGGTGTTGTGGAGGAGATCATACTTGACACAATTGGCATTTATAGGTGTATGTAGGAGATTTTTCTTACAAGTTATTGATATAAAAGTTTGCATATCATTGTGGATGATTCCTTGTTACTACATGATGTAGTTTACACTTTCTATATGATTATATTGGTAGACTTGGTATGCCTTGATCTTTTTCAGATTTGTATTACCCATACAGTGGGAGCTCCTGGATGTGTATGTCATTCTTTGACAGGTTTTGTACATGGAGTTTATGATTGTAGTTCATGGGTGTATATGTTTATGGCATGAGTTTACTATGTTTTGTATACCTTGGAGGTATGGACAATTGAATGTATTGGCACTTGTTGTGGGTGTTATTTCAGCTTTGGGTTTGTGTATCTTGATAGCTACTGGTGCATATTGATACCTTTGGATTGAGTGTTTGTGTTTGGGATATCAATTGAGCAGGACTTATGCTTCGTTGTGATAGATTGTGTGGCTTCTCTATTGGATGGACTCTTATCTTTGTGCATTGGCATGATGGAGGACGAGAGGATTCATGCTTGGGATGGTGGTCACTTTGATTCTTGTTGCAGGTATCTTGATGGAGCACATGGAGCATTTTTTATTCCATGATGGTATATGTGGCTATATGGATTGTTCATTTGATACATGTTTTGAGGTTACTTGTTCCCTTTATGCAATGTATACAACAAGTGGGAGAATGTTAGGAAAAAGGTGTATTGTACACCTTGCATAATATATTTAATGTAATTATTCTTGGGGGCCACTTAATGTTACATATAACATTGGGACATAAGTTAAGTTGTCAAAATGTAATTATTTAATATTGGGGAAAATAAAGCACCCAATATTAAATAAGGGGACATGGTTTTGTAATCTCATAGTTTGTCACATAGTTTTGTGCAATACCACTTAGTGGTTTTGTGGGAGCTTGCTTCTATAAAAGCAACCACAAAGGTAGTTATTAAAGAGATGCAATTTTGCATATTAGCTCTGGTAAGCATTTGTGAAGGTTTGAAGCATGGCACATGATGTGTGGTTGCATGCTTGTTCGCATGGATTATTTGGAGAGAGCTTGTTGCTTCAATGGTGTTCATGGAGACTCAGAAGATGTATTATACATTTATTGCTGAATAATACATGAGAGATGGATGCTGTTGGAGGCTGGGTTTTTTCCCTCTTGAGGGTTTTCCCAGGGTATATCTTGTGTCATATTTTATTGGGTATGTTGTTTATTCTCTTGCATGTAGATTCTGAATACTTAGAGGCATAGATTTCTTTATGGGTTATGTGGAAATTGTCTTTTATTGGCTGCAAGTTTCCAACAAAGTCAACTATAATACTAATAAATCGAACTTTCAGCTTAAAGCTATGTACCCAATACTGCCAATAAGCAATAATAAGGGGGTAGGATGACAACAACAAGTTTAAGAGGCATTGGCACAACCTCTAAAAGACTATAGAAGATGCAAAGCGAGTGCAATAAGAAAACACGACTGAGACACCATAATGGTACATGCTTTAGTGCAAGAGACAAACCACCAACAAAGAGTGTACAAGCCAACTATAATGCCATCTACATGTAAACATTGAAACTCCCTAGCAGTATACAATCTAAGGAAATTTACTTTAGATGCAAGGTTTCAAAGCACCCTAACCAAGTGGTACAAATGACTAAATCCCACGGTCGAACTGTAGCAATGATAGAGTCTGAAAAGACAGAGAGAGCTATGCTGGTGACTAGGGAAAACTTCAACTTCAATACAAATCCAATTAGGCTGACATATTGGAGGATCATGAAATAAATAATAACCAATTAGGCTGACATATTGGAGGATCATGAAATAAATAATAACCAAGGTAATGAGCCAAAATAAGATTGCGTATTGCAGCTTGAAATGAAGAATTCAATGTGAATGTTTGGTGCAGGAGAGAAAGGACCAATATATAATATTCATACAGAGCAACACAAACCAGACACATATTTATGACCTCAAGGTAAATCACAGGATATACTAAGTTGGAAGACTTGATTTAACAAATAGAAGCAGCAAGGTATTTCCAGATTCAAGACTTTTACGTAATGTTACCACAGTTGATAAGAACCACGAGTATGATAAGTTTTCCCACACTGTACATCTATATTCATCTCCAAGATTGTTACAAGAGAGATTGTTCTAAGAGATGTGAACTATTCCCATTATAGGTGCACTGTTCTCATGAAGAATATTGATGGTGCCAAATGAAACAATCTGAACAAAAGGGTATACACATAAACTATGGTGCATCGACAGGAAAATGGATTATTCAAGAAACAAAACCTCAAGAAAAATGATAACATGGAAGCCGTGATTGCAAATTACATAAATGGGTAAAGGAAATGCTCAAGAAGGAATATTAAATAGTAACTAGAATATGAGGAAACAAAACCAACAAGAACGCCATCCCCGAAATCAAGGCGCATAAAACAAAACAAATGTAAGAGGTAAATTAAGATGTAAGATTTGAATATTACAACCATGCTCTTTCCAAGACTATAACCTGGTATGATCGTCCATGATGGAAATTATTTGAGCACTCACTAGGTAATATATAGGGGAAGCTTACTAAGCAAGGAGGCGATTAGACTTCATTAAATCAATGATTCAATTCTTTTAGAATGCACAGATGATTTTAGACATGATAGACTGCAATCTTCCTCCTCTTTTAAAATCGAATTCTGAGACTAATATACAAATACATTGATTCAAGGGAGCGAATATCCTATTTAGTAGACTGAACACTAAAGGGTTATATATGATTATATCAAATTCAATGCATAAAGAAACACAATATTCAGTATATGATACTTAACCAAGATTATGACAAGTACCACGCATGGAATAAGAACAACATGGATTTATTCAAAGGCTAAGAGGCGAATATGCACAATATACCTTTATAGAAGAGGGTTTTAAAATATTTGGAAGCATCCACTTACTACTTATTTCTATTAGGGAAATAAACAATCAACAGTTGTTTCTTTTCCGACAACATTCACAGCCCAAAATTCTTTTCGAGACAAAGATAAATTTCAGAGGAAACAAGGCAAAAGAAAACATTGGAACCTAGAAAACACATTGGCTGAAATGTGAAGGAAAATAGCAGAGATAAAACAAAAATAAACATACTAAAATTAACACAGAATAGCCATTAACCACCTTTGCTACTTGAGAGCAAAATATATTATCTTCACTATATTCGATTACAAAATATCATCGTATATAAAAGATTTCGGCCCAAGACAAAATTTAATACAAACTTTAATGTCATCAAGATTTTAGCAAAAATAAGTCCTAAACAAGGTTGTATCGATTTAATTATAGTCCTAGACATATTAAAAACAATCCAATCAAAACGTCCTTTTATGCCAATGAGGATCCCATTAACAATTGGCACGAAAAGTCAAAAAGTCAAACATCATTGACTACCGCGCTACCATTGCGATTTACGAGGAGACCATGGTGGCTGCGGTGGTCGCGGTAACCGAGCAGTCTGCAAGGAATGAGCTTACCGCGCTACCACCACAGTTAAGAAATAGACCGTTGTGGCCACTATAACCGTGAGCGCTGTGAGGAAAGGGGTTTACCGCGCTACCACTGTGGTTAAATAAAATACTATGGTGGCTGCGGTAACCATCCTCCAATGGACAACTAACTGCTACAGATGAGCCCCACGCTACCACAGGAGGCAAGAGAATAGACTTCGGTAGAGCGGTAACTATACGGACTGACGGTGACAGAAGAGAGCTAGTGGTTAACCGTGTTACCACAAGAAGAAGATGGAGTTAGCTCAGTATGGCGGAAAGGGTTGACGAAGACCGTTGAAGTTGACTAAGCCGTTGACTCGCGAGTTGGGCGAAATTCCAACACTCCCCCTTGAGCACAACTCGCGCCATTTTTGATTCCCAGTCAGTCTGTTTTAAAGTTGAAACTCTCTATGCTCAGTGTCTTGCTAAATATATCTGCCTGTTGTTCATCTAATCTGCAAAAAATTAAAGAAATCTCCTTGCCATTAATCAACTCCTTGATAAAATGAAATCGAGTATCAATGTGTTTGCTCCTTTTGTGAAATACAGGGTTCTTTGACAATGCAATGGCCGAATTGTTGTCACAACAAAAATTTGTAGCATCAACCTGTTCATTTTGAATCTCTTTCAGAACTCACCTCATCCATACTGCTTGACATGATGCACTAGTTGCTGCAACATACTCAGCTTCAGCTGATGATAAAGTGATAATAGGCCATTTCTTTGAAGACCATGTAACTACACCACTTCCAAAATGAAAAACATAGCCAGAGGTGCTTTTCTTGTCATCAACACTTCCAACACAATCACTGTCTGTGTAACCTGTTAATTTAAAGTCATCTGTTCTGGAATATTGGATTCCAAAATTTCTAGTTCCACTGATATATCTCAAAATTCTCTTTCTAGCTATCCACTATGATTCTTTTGGTGATTCCATGAATCTAGAAATCAAACTGACTGCATACATGATGTCAGGCCTTATGGCTATCAAATACATTAAGCTCCCAACCAGTTGTTTGTACAAGGTTGAATTCACCTCAGAACCTTTGTCTTCTCTGCTCAATTTCAGTCTAGTCACCATTGGAGTAGGTGCTAACTTACAATTTAGCATATTGAATCTCTTTAAAACATCCTTTGCATATTTAGACTGTGAAATAAAAATACCATATTTATTCTATGTTACCTCAATACCCAAAAAGTACTTCATCATTCCCATGTCTGTAATTTCGAACTCTTTCATCATTTCTGTTTTGAATATTTCAATTGACAGATTCCCTGTTAAAATAAAATCATCAACATACAGGCATATGATCAGATTTTTACCTTCATCATCCATTTTGGTATACAATGTTAGTTCACTGTCACATCTGGTAAATCCATTATTTGTGAAATAATTGTCAATTATGCTATACCAAGCTCTTGGGGCTTGTTTCAGACCATACAATGCCTTCTTTAGTTTGTAGAATTTGTCTTCTTGTCCTGATATCTCATATCCTGGTGGCTGATCAATGTAGACTTCCTCTTCCAGATAACCATTGAGAAATGCTGACTTCACATCCATCTGGTGAACTTGCCATCTATTCTTTGCTGCTAAAGCCAATAGCATTCTGATTGTGTCGAGTCGTGCAACTAGTGCAAAAGTTTCATTGTAATCTATTCCAGGTTGTTGTGCATAACCTTTTACCACCCATCTTGCTTTGTTCTTTTGTACTTCTCCATTTGACACCAATTACATATTTGTCTTTTGGAAGACTTTGCAACTCCCATGTCTGATTGTTTTCTATTGAATCTATCTCATCATCCATTGTTGTTAACCATTTTTCTTCCTTGATTGCATCTTCATAATGAATTGGATCTTCAGCTTGTGAATAAAAAGAAAATAGTGTAAATTGTTGAGAATTATTCTCACCTTTATTTTGATTATAGATATCAGTCATGCTTCTGATTTTTTGCCTCCTCATACTAGCCAAAGTTGGATTTGATAAGTCACTTGAATCTGCAGAGTGTGGACTTGAAGGTCCTACACTAGAAATCCTTACTATGATTGGCATCTGCAAGCCTCTTGTTGCTGCTCTTGTATTACTTGTTGGTGTCTGTTGTTGACCACTTGCTTGAGGTTGATTAGGAACAGTAGGTACATTAGTTGGAACTGTATTCTCATTCTCATCTTGAGGGATATTTACAGTGACATTGACTATATTTTCTTTGCTTCCATCTCATGCTTCATCTTCAATAAATTGGACATCCCTGCTCATTATAAATTTCTTGGTTGAGGGATTAAACAGTGTGTATGATTTGGATTCTTCACTATATCCAACAAAAATGCACTTCTCTCCTTTGTTATCAAGCTTTCTTCTCAACTATTCAGGTACATGTGCATATGAAACACAACCAAAAACTCTCATGTGAGACACACTGTGCTTTTTACTAGACCATGCTTCTTTAGGGATAATATTCATCACACTTTTTGTAGGGCATCTATTCATGATGTATGTTGCACAAGATACAACTTCAGCCCAAAATTCATTTGTAAAGTGCTTGCTTTTATCATGCTTCTAGCCATCTCCATTATGGTTTTGTTTTTCCTCTGAGCTACACCGTTCTGTTGAGGTGTGTATCTTGTTGTGAACTGTTTTTGTATTCCATATTCTTTGTAGAAATTTAAGAACTCTCTTGATGTGTATTCACCTCCTGTATCAGGTCTCAGTACTTTGATGAAACAACCACTCTGTTTTTAAGCTAAAGATTTAAATTGACAAAAGTAATTAAACACATCACTTTTATGTTTCAGAAAATACACACATTTCTTCCTTGAATAATCATCTATAAAAGTCAGAAAATAGAAACTACCACCTATTGAAGGTGTTTGCATTGGACCACATAAATCTGAATGAACTTTTTCCAATGGGGCTTTTTCTCTAGTGGATTTCCCTATTGGGAAAGATTCTCTCTATTGCTTTCCAAGTATGCAACCTTCACAAACTCTCTCTTGTTTTTGAATTAATGGAATTACCTTTACCATGTTCTTCCTATGAAGCAAATTGAAACCTCCAAAATTTAAATGACCAAATCTTAAGTGCCAAAGCCAGTTCTCATCCTTTACCTCTGCCTGAAAGACAGTTTGTATAACAGTTGATACCTCTTGTGCTTGTGCAAAGTTTGTACTTAAGGCTAGCTAAATTCTCAAAGGAAACATTCTATTGTTTGTCATATGAATTTTTGCAATCAACTGGCAACTTGGGTAGTTGTCTAAAATAGTGCATAACCCATTCTTGAAAGACACTCTATAACCCTTTTGAATTAACTGTCCTACACTCATCAAATTATGTTTAAGGCCAGGCACAAAATAAATATCAGAAACATATTTTTGCTGCCCCTACTTAGTTAGAATATTAGCATTCCCTTTTCCTTTAACTGACACTCTGTTGTCATTACCCAGGATGACATCTGACTTAATATTCTCATCTAGACTTGTGAACAATTCTAAATTCCCTGTCATATGATTACTACAACCTGAATCTAAAAGCCAAACTTCTTTCTCACTAGCTTGAGCTACATTACAGGCTAAAAACATTGTGCTTTTATCAAGTCTATTGTCTTGACTCTCTCTAGAAAATTTTGCATTTTTTTTACTCATTTCAAATTGTTTCTTTCTACAGTCATTCATGTAATGGCCACAATTTTTATAGTAATGGCATTGAGCTTGAGATTTATCACACCTTTGTCCTTGAGGAAACTTTTGAGATGGGTTTTGGCTGCTGGCTCTTCCACTTGAACTTGACTGGTTATTTCTTCCACCTCTGTTGAAACCTCTTCCTCTTGCTCTGAAATTAGATCTACCTCTGCTTCTTCCTTGGTTAATTGAAGCTTGTGACTTGAATGCATGCTCCAATGACATGTTTGTTGTTTTGTTGAGTCTGTGCTCATGGAAATTAGTGAAGCATATAGCTCATCAACTGAATACTGTGCGAGATCCTTTGTCTCTTCTATTGTGACTACAATTGTCTCAAATCTTGTGGGTAAGCTTCTCAAAATATTTTCTATAACTTTGACATCTTCTAGTGTTTGTCCACGTGTTCTCATCTGGTTTACCAGTCCCATTATTTGTCTAAAATATGAATCTACAGACTCATTTTCTTTCATAAACAGAGTCTCAAACTCTCTTCTCAGTATTTGTAACTTTGCAGTTTTGACTTTGTCCATACCTTGATATGCTATTTCTAAAATGTCCCATGCTTGCTTAGACTTGGTAGTGGTTGATATTTTGGGAAAAATACTTTCATGTACACCTTGTAGAATGAAGAAGTGTGCCTTTGAATCCTTCTTCATGTTATCTTTCAACAAATCTTTCTCTACTTGTGTCAAGGCATTATATGCTACTGCATCTGCTTGTTCTAGAAACCCATTCTCTACATACTCCCATAAGTCTTGTGAACAAAACAATGCTCTCATTTTTATAGACTAGTAGTCATAATTCTTTCCATTCAATTATGGAATTTGAGGATTACTCAAGCTTGTGCTTGCTGCCATGATTTACAAACTCTCTATAACTAACCTTAAGCTCTAATAACATGTGAAGGAAAATAGTAGAGATAAAATAAAAATAAACATACTAAAATTAACACAGAACAACCATTAACCACCTTTGCTACTTGAGAGAAAAATATATTATCTTCACTATATTCGATTACAAAATATCATCGTATATAAAAGATTTCGGCCCAAGACAAAATTCAATACAAACTTTAATGTCGTCAAGATTTTAGCACAAATAAGTCCTAAAGAAGGTTGTATCGATTTAATTATAGTCCTAGACATATTAAAAATAATCCAATCAAAAACATCATTTTATGCCAATGAGGATCCCACTAACAATCGGCACGAAAAGTCAAAAAGTCAAACATCGTTGACTACCACGCTACCGCTGCAGTTTACGAAGAGACAGCGGTGGCCGTGGTAAATGAGCGGTCTACAAGGAACGAGCTTACTGTGCTACTATTGCAATTAAGAAATAGACCGTGGTGGCAGCGGTAACCGTGAGCGTTGCGAGGAAAGGGGTTTACCGCACTACCGCCATGGTTAAATAAAAGAATGCGGTGATCATGGTAATCATCCACCGATAGACAACTAATTGCCAGAGACGGGCACCCCGCTACCGTAGGAGGCAAGAGAACAGACCGCCGTAGAGCGGTAACTGTACAGATTGATGGTGATAGAAGCGAGTTGGTGGTTAACTACATTACCACGAGAAAAAGATGGAGTCAAGGTGGTATGGTGGTAAGGGTTGACGAAGACCATTGAAGTTGACTGATTCATTGACTCGCGAGTTGGGAAAAATTCCAACAAAATGAAGGTTGGTGTTGAGATCAATCGTTGCAAATTTTGCTTCCTCGAAACCTCGGTCTCAAAATTCAGAAAACAACATGCAATATAATCTCCATTCTTTAGGTTTTCCTAAAAGCTAAGTTATCTTAGAATATTTTACTAGAGTGATCTCTTTCACAGAGTAGGATTTTTTATTTTTTTTTGAAAAATGAAAGAAGACCCTCCCCAAAAATTCTGAAAGAAAATATTATATAACTAAAGAGACATTTTTGGAAACAAAATCAATCAGAAATAACAAGTTTCTAAATACGATTAAAAAATTATCTAATTTCAAAAATCCAAACACCATTCATAAAGTAGAATTAAAATTAAAATAGTAACTTGTTAAATATTTTCAATTCCAATGACTACATGTAATTAACTTCCATATTTTATTTCCTTTCCAAATTTTTGAATTAGAAAGTAACCCTCAATTTCATTTTTGATTAATCCATAATAATGATTAAATAAAGAGTATTATCTAATCATTAATTAACAATATTGAAATTAATGTATTATTTTGTTTACAATTGAAAATGTTTAATATCAACGAATAAAATACAATAATCATTTACATCTACAAACCTTAAATTCACAGTCTAATTTAACATCTTAATTAAATATTTGACATTTTCATAATTCACATTCATAATAACATTCAATGCTTTAATTAAACATTTTATTAACACAACTTATCAATTTACATATATTTAAAATAAATAATATTCTCATCACTAATTTAAAATATATAATATTAATAAAATGAACAATGTCTCAATAAAATATTAATAACATTAATTATAATACCTTAGCCAATTAATTCATTTATTAATTAAAAATATTCACATCAAATGAAGTTTGATTATCTAAACTAACATATTCATAGAATATCGTTTAAACTAAAACCATAATTTAACGACATCCAAAACGACAATATCCAAACACTAAAGCAATAGTGATAAAACAATAGAAATAAACAACTTGAAATGAAGTGATACCCTTATGAACAAGGTACAGAAAAACAACAACGCCAAACAACGCTAACACTAATGGCCCAAAAAGTAGAGCGAAGGGGCACAACATATCCCAAGATAGGGGTCGGGGCATAGGAAGATCTGCGAGGATAACCCATGATACTTTGTGATGACACTCCTCCTATGACAACAATTAGTTTGTATTGTGCAGTTGATATACTTAATTAATTTACTCTGGAAGTAATGTATCATTTATGTTAAGTTTTGTACTTGTATGGTTTAGTCTTTTGATTTTCCTATGTCTAGAGGTTGTTGGTTTTGCCTAGGAAGCCTTGTTACTATCTCCTAGCACAAGGGGTGGGCCTTCGAGTACCACTTGGTTGGGTGGAACATGCACCTTTCATCATTGGGTTTCCACTTCATGTTTGTTATGGCAGGATCTTCCAATTTGGGAGCTTGAATGTTCCAGTTGTTTGTACCATCTTTTCTATCAATTGGATACTTATGTATATGTCCTACTCCTCATTTGTATTCGAGCAGGATTCTTGTAAGATTGTAATTGTAACACTATTGTATGATCTACCTCATTTTGAAAATGAGCTTTGTAACTATTATTGGGAATGAATGCAATCTATGAATGAGTTTTTAATGTACTATGTATCTTATGGAATTTGTTTAATGTTATTGGATGAATGTTCTTTATTTCATGAGTATTATTTTTTATACTATGGTTTAGTTTACTTTGTATGTTATGAGATTCAAATGTAAGCATTGTTGTGTACCTTAGGGGATGTATGTGTTAAGTTTGCTTCACTTTACTTGTTGTTAATTACACTTTAATTTTTTTTTGTTGTGCTTCCATTGTAGTTGCATCTTCCTCTAGGGTTATGTTGCGGGGTGTTACAAATTATATTTTCAACTTCATCCTATGAAATATAATATGTTGATGGCCCTTCAAAATATATTAGTGCTTCTTTGATTGTGGTATACCCAATACTCTATTACTTAGGATTATTATTTATCTTTGTTGGTTTTAAGATACTATACTCTATATTTTCATGCTTAATGTCTTCAACCTTCTTGGAGGATGTTTCTAATTTTAGTGCTTCTTTTTTTATTAATTTTTGATATGTCTACAAATTCTTCTATACTTTGAATGAAGATCATCTACATGTGCATTAGGAGTAAGCATCTCATGGGTAGATGCATGTGTGCTTGGTATATGGATTTTTTCTTCTATTGGAAAACCTTGGATGCCTTGGAAGATATCTGCCAAGTCATTGTAGTATTTTGATGATAGGTATTTTGGATCTTGACTTTGTGTGGTATTATCTTTGATATGCTTTGGATCATATTCTTGACATGGATCAATTTCAAAGAAGGGATTTCTTGTAAAGGATCCTTGAATTTCCTCAAAATGTGGACATACGGGTCATAGATTTTGGCTTAGTTTTCTTGCATTGGGTATAAGTGTTAGATTAAGAATATATTCATTACCAATATGTACTACCATGAGGTTGTATGATTTCAATATATCTTGGACTTAATAATTGCTAGAATTGGGTGATTGAGTTTGATAATGCTTGGGAGTAAATTATTGATGTATGCCCTCTTACTCACTGGGTTATGTAGAGACATTGTCAATGCGATCAGTGATAGATAACTCTTGATCATTGTTTTAAAATTTTGAGATATTTTCAATTTTATCATCGATAGATGGATCTTGATAATTATCTACAATATTTGAGGTAGATGTATTATTGGTGTTGTCATTAGTAGATGACTCTTGATCTTTGTTTTCAACTTTTAAGAATTGTCAATGTTTTCCAGAGTGGTTGAACCTTGAATGTTGTCTTCAATAGCTATTTTTTTTTATCAATTAGGTCATGCATGATATTTTCGAGTGTAACACATTTTGATACATCTAACCTTTTACTCCATGGTATTTACAATAGATCTTGTCATTGTATCATGGGAGTTTGATGCTAGGTTCACCACTTTGTGGCGGTTTTGGAAGTGTGATAAGTTTGGCATTGACTAGTTGGTTTAACACACCCTCAATTGGCTCCCCTAAAGGATTGTACTCGCATTTAGTAGTATGGTTTTATTGTAAGGTTGGTTGTGGAAGAGGTATGAGACCTTGGTAGCCATGTTGGTTAAAAGGAGGGTTAGCTCCTTGTTGGAAATTGTACCTTGAGGGTGGGGTGCACCTTGATATTGAACTTGGGGAATCCTTTGGTCTTTAATTTGAAGTGTGCCTCGATGTTGTGAAACTCCTTGGTACTGCATTTGAGGTACATCTTGATATTGTGGAACTCCTTGATACTACAATTGAGGTACATATTGGTATTGTGGAACTCCTTGATACTACAATTGAGATGTGTTTTGATGTTGTAGAACTCCTTGCTAGTAAGATTGATGTTGTTGATTCACTCGAGATTGTGAAAATAGACTTTGTTGCTAATATGAATCAATGTTTTGGTGATATTTGAAGTGTTTTTGATATTGATATTGAGGTTTTTGTGAAATGATGTTCATTTTTTGTGGATATGCAATATTTATACATTGAATGTTCAATGTGTCATATTTTTATTTCATTCAAGTTCCTCGATCGTTTTGTGTTAATTTTATTTAGGGAAATTTGATGTTATGGACTTATTCCTTGATGGTGATTTTGAAACCCTTGATATTGTTGCCCTACTTGATATTGTGACCCTTGATGTAATGCCCATAATTTTACACTAGGGAAAAAACACAACTAACATTTTTTTTTTAAACTATTATACAATACCAAATTTTAGCAACCACACATGTGCATGATACATACAATTCACATCGGGTGACATTTCTCATGTAACATCATCATTGACACATTGTCAAGACTGAGGTATGCAAGGGGGAGAGGTCCGGTGTGCAGAGTCCTTTGTGATGGTTTTGAAACATAGAATATATTTAATGATAGTGGGGTTGTTTGCATAGACTACAATATTTGTTGATTTAAGGAAGAAGGATTGAAATAAGTTATTTGAACTATGTAGTAATGTTCTTTCAAACCTCTCAAATTTCAAAATATTTACCTTTCTGGAACCTTAATTATGATTATTTCTTCTTTAATGATGTCACTTGAGGATGGTCTTATACTCAATAATAAATTAAGCAATGTTACCCTTACCAAGAATCGTAACTAATTGTTGGCATATTTTTGCAACAATAAATTAATTAATTAAATTTTAAATGTTTAGATTCTATTGGAAAAACAAGAAGAGACAATTGAGAGGGGGGGGGGGTGAATCAGTTGTCATAGAATTAAAACTTATTCCAAATTTTTAACCTTTAAAGCATAGATCTAATGAACATCAATAAAAACAAGAATTAACAACACATCAAACACACATGAACACCAAGATTTTATACGTGGAAACCCTGTTAGGGGAACAACCATGGTGGATGTTAGTCCACAAGATTATACCCTGTTAGAAGTATAATGAAGAATCAAATATGGAATGCACTTGAATTCAGACACACTGCCTAGAGCTCATTGCTCATAGGAAGGCTCACTATCTTACATGAAATAATTAGATTAAGACCATCTGATGAATTTGAACTCAAGTAATGTCTTCTACAAAACCTTGATGAAAGTTTTGGTTAGGCATAGAAAAATCTTCTCAAACTCTATATAAACTTCTTCACACTCGGTTATGTCTCTTTCACACTTTGCTCAATCTCTTTCACACTTTGCTCCGCTCTTGAATAATTTGATCTTTATTCACACATACACGTCACATATACATGGAGCATTACCTCATATACATCAAAATAAGAAAAAAAATATCTCTTATATATCAGCTACATGGATTTACCACAACTCTGTCAACTTAAAATAAAGAATGAATTACAACTATTAGGCTTAATACATGAATAAATTTTATTACGCACACCAACACAAGTCAGTCACAACATAATGAGGACACAAAATAATATCCTCAAACATGCAAAACAATAAAAGATTAATTTAGAACGATATTCAATCATGAACACGTTAGTCAATGAAAACATACCAAATTGATAGAGCACAATATAGAAATATCTATGATCATCAAAGCAACATATGCAACAATTCAATTTACAATACTTGCAATCTCATCTTCCAAAAACACCTAGTACAACAGCTGAATAACTATAGGAACACAAAACTTCATAACTTCCTTAATTCTTGATGTGTACCACTAAAATTTTTAGTCAAAACACTAGATTGGCTCAACAATAGACCCTTTTATGCACACCTTTAGATCTTTAATGTATAGAACTCCCCAACACTCTGACCTTCTCAGCTCCACTGGCTACCTGCAATATATTTATTACAATTTTCTCAATCTCCTCGACATATACAACCTTAAGCATCATCAATGCTAATAGTGTTGACATCAATGACAAACAGATATTAGAAATGCAACCACAACATCCAACAATCTCCCCTTTTGGCATTGATGGAAACACTTGATGTGAAAAATATATACCATTAACACAACACACTCTTCTTTAATTCTCCCCCTTAGATGTTACATTGTTGTTCACATTACACTTCTCCCTATTACAGATTTTTTCACGTTATACTTCTCCCATTACAAGGTTTTCGACATTATAATTCTCCCCCTTTGACATCAATGGAAAAGTTACATAAGATTTGAACCACATATTAAGCACATTTGACTACTCCCCATGAGTAGAAGCCACCACAACATCAATCCAGAATAAGATGTGGCTATGAATCCATGGACTGATGCAAAGACTTGCATCTCTTAGTTTTGATCAAGAGGGGAAATCACCTCTAACTTTCCTCTGAGGTACTCAAAAGTATCCTTAGTCAAAGGCTTAGTAAATATATCTGCAATTTTCTCATTGGTAGGCACATACTCTAGCCTAACTTCTTTGTCACTTAATTTATCTCTCAAGAAATGATACTTGATGGATATAGTCTTTGTCTTGGAGTGCAACATTGGATTTTTTGAAATGTTTATGGCACTTGAGTTATCACATAATATAGCAATGAGTTCTTCATATTCAATTTTGACATCTCTCAACATCTGCTACATCCACAATACTTGAGTACAGTTATTTGTAGCAGCAATGTATTCGACCTCAGTAGTAGATAAGGGAATTGAATTTTTATTTTTACTTAGCTAGGCAACAAACTTCTTCCCTAACAAGAATGCACCACTACTGGTAATTTTCCTATCATCCACATCTCGTGCCCAATCTGGATCAATGAAAACACTCAGGATAAGATCATCATCCTTGGGATACCATAGACCAAAGTCAACTTTCCCTTTTAGGTATTTGAAGATTCTTTCCACAATAGTTACATGAGACTCTTTTGGATCAGCTTGATATCTAGCAACCATGCATATTGCATTCATTATATTTGGCCTTGTCCGAGTCAAATAGAGTAATCCACCAATCATTGACTTGTATCTTGTTTGATTTGCTTTAGGAGATTCATCAATCTATGTGAGTTTGCATCCAGTCACCATAGGTGTACCAACTAGCTTTGAATATTCCATCCCAAACTTTTTCAGTAGATATTTAACATATTTAGACTAAGATATAAAGATTACATCCTCTAACTGAGTAATCTTTAGTTCTAAGAACAATTTCAGCTCTCCAATCATTGAAATTTCAAATTCACTTTTCATTTCATCAACAAAATTCATACACAAGTCATCATCACCTTCAAAAATAATATCATTAATAAAGACTTCAATGATTAATTCTTTATTCACATCCAACTTGAAATAGAAATTTCTAGCAATAGTACCCTTACTGAATCCAAGCTTCAATAAGTATTTATCCAATCTAGCATACCAAGCCCTAGGAGCTTTCTTAAATCTATATAGAGATTTCTTCAATCGACGTACCATGCCTTCTTTGTTAGTTAGTTGAAATCCATTTGGTTGTTCAACATAGACTTCTTTTTCTAATTCACCATTTAGGAATGCTAACTTTACATCCATCTGATAGACTTTGCAATTCATGAAAGCGACATAAGCAAGAAATAATCTTACAGCTTCTATTCTAGCAAGAGGGGAAAAAGTTTCTTCAAAGTCAATACCTTCCATCTATAAGTATCCTTTGCAAACAAGTCTTGCTTTGTTTCTGACCACTTCACCTTGTTCATTTAGTTTATTCTGACACACCCATTTGGTTCCAATCACATTTTTGTTTTCAGGTCTAGGAACAATATCACATGTATCATTTTTCTCTATTTACATTAGTTCTTCTTTTATGGCTTCCATCCAATATTCATCTTTGCATGCCTCATTGATATTGCTAGGATCATTTTTGGAAATTAAATAGTACTTCTCTGGAATTCTTCTTTTGGTTTTCACACCTTTTCTCTTGTCTCCTATGATCTAACTGTCAGAATTATTTCGCTTCACATACTTTAAAATTTTAGTATCTCTAACTTTTGATTCGTGTGCTCTTTCTTTTGCACTTCTACTTCTTGATATTTTTTGTTCACTGAAACAATCTAAAGTTGATTTTGTGTTTGTTCATTGTTAGTATCATCATGATAATCATTTGAATCATATTCACTACATCTAGATGGTCTATCAATATTTTCATCAACTTACATTAGCAACTTCTAACATTTTCTTCAACCTCTTATTAAAACACCGGTAGGCTTTTCTCTTAGTAGAGTAACCTAGAAAGATACCTTCATCACTTCTAGCCTCAAATTTTCCTATATCATCATCTCTCTTGATGTAGCATTTACTTCCAATTTTTTTAAAATACTTGACTATAGGCTTATAACCAAACCATAGCTCAAAAGGGGTCTTACCAGAATTACTGTTGACATTTACCCAGTTGATGGTGTACACAATAGTGCTTATAGCTTCTCTCTAGTAGAAATGAGGAACATTAGCTTCTAGCAATTTCTAGAATGGTTATGTTCTTCCTTTCAACAACTCCATTCTATTGAGGGGTCCAGGGAGCAGAAAGTTGCCTTTGGATTCCATGCTCTTCATAGAAAAAATTGAATTCTGATGCAGGAGCATCTAGTGGTGTAAGGGCAATCCTACATTACCCAAAAATATATTTACTTTCATTTAGATTTTTGTATATGTTTTTGCATTTTTGGATACCCTTTTCATCGAAGAAGAAGTCCCAACTTTCAGAACTGCTTTTCTGCTCAACTGCTATTTTTAGTAGGTATGAATTTGAAGGCATGAGGAGACAAAAAATTAAGGGAAGCTTCAGGATAGAATAATAAACACTCTGGTGAAAGAATCAGGCGAAGATCATTCCCGGTTCAAAAGTTATTCAAGTTTCAGTTTCTTCTTTTTGCCCTACAAAATCTTCGGAGCTAATTTTGAGGGACTTCAAGGCTCCAGATGGGCCCAAAAATCAACAGAAAATGAAAGTCACTACCTTTTAGGCCTCACTTTTTGGTACTTCATTTTCACAAGACCTTTCCGAAAAGGTATTATCATTGAAGATCCGACGGTTAGATCTTGAGTTAGGGCTTCCGAAAGTTTGTGCATAATTAGAATGTTGTTTTTAGCTCCAAACGGAGAATTGGGCTATTTATGGGGTAGTTTCTGATTTTTGTGGGTAGTTTTTGGGGAAAGAAGATCGCATGCTGCGAATAGGGGAATTTCTGTAGTTTCTTTCTGTAATTTGCATGTATTGCAGAACTCAAGGATTTGAGATCCTCTGCATGTAAGATTTTCATATTCAGAATATTAATATTATTCTTTGGTTGTGTGTGTGATTTTATGTGTCTCGGGTTGCACCCTCATCAAATTCCCATGAAGTGAATTCACCAGCTCTGTCTGACCTTAAGAATTTGATCTTTTGACTTGTCTCATTCTCTGCCATAGCTTTAAAGGATTTGAAATTTTCAAGTGCTTCATTTTTTTCTCTTAAGAAAGCAACCCATATCATTCTAGAGTAATCATCAATGATCAACATGAAATACCTTTCACCTTGAAGACTTTTGTTTTTGGAGGGACCACAAAGATCAATATGTATCAATTCTAGTAATCCATTAGAGTTATATTGTTTTCTCTAGAAGGAATTTCTATTCTTCTTTTTCATCTGTCATTGCTTTCACATAATGTTAGTAGGCTTTACTATCTTAGGTAGATCTCTAACTACTTGAGAAGAGCTTATCTTTACAATGTTATCAAAGTTAACATGAAACAACTTCCTATGCCATAGCCAACTTACATCAATTTTAGCAATCAAATAGCTTTCACTAGCAACACTTAAGTGAAATATATTACCTCTTGTCTTTGTTCCTGAAGCAATAACATTTCTAGAAGTTCCCCTTATCCTACATTTACCATTCTTGAATTGAAGATTGTAACCCTTGTCTACCATTTGTCCAACACTCAACAAGTTATGTTTTAGGCCTTCTACAAAAAGAACATCATCGGTATTATGCTTACCACCAAAGAAAATAGTGCCTCTACCATGAATCACACCAAAAGTGTTATCTCCAAACATTACAAAACCACCATCATATTTTTCTAAGCTTACAAACTTGTTTTTATCACTAGTCATATGATGTGAGCATCCACTATCAATTACCCACTCATCCTTTTCTTTAATTTTTTTTGCAAGAGCTTTCTCAACATCACATTATTAGCCGATTCAGTAGACACATGACCATTTTATTTGATAGAAATAAATACCCATTCATCTTCATTTGCAGTTTCTTTATCAGATTCTTCATCAGTAACTCCTTCTTTAGAGAAATATCATTTCTTTTGAAATCTAGACTTATTGGGCTTGTATTTAGGAGTTCTTTCCGGACACCTTGATGCAAAATGGCCTATTTTATTGCAAGAAAAACATTTAATAGGTAGCTTTCCTTTGTACTTACTGTGACCTTTGGCTTCTCTCTACACAATCAATCCTTCTAGTTCTTCCAATTCTCTTTATCTTTGATCTGCTTCATTTCATATTCATACTTGAATGACTTATTGGAATTCTCTCCCGAATCATATCTCTACTTTCTTCTCCTGGATACAGTAGCTTTGAATGCAAATTATATCCTGGGTGTAGACTCGCCAAATTCACTCAACTCAAAGGCTGCAAGTTTTCCATTCAACATGTCTCTTATTATATTCATTACTATCCTGAGTTCATGAATAACATGAGCTTATGATTTTTAGGAAGGAGGCACAGATTTGATGATCTTAGCCACTATTTCTTCTTCATCCAAGACTCCACCGACACATCTAATACTCATCATCAGTTCATTACTCTATGAGAAAAGCTATGGATGTTCTCATCTTCACTCATCTTCATATTTTCCCATTTTCCTTTTAGACTTTGTAGCTTAGCACTCTTCACTAATGGATCTTCTTCGTACAGTATCTCTAGCTTTTTCCAGATCTCATGAGCAGTCTTAAGACCTATCACATTTGACATTTCAAAATCTATCAAAGCACTCAACAAAGCTTCAATAGCCCTGGTATTTGTCTCAGCTTCTTTGATTTCATCAAAAATAGATGGATCATTCTGACGAATAGTATATACATCCTTTGTAATCTTTCAAAAATCTTCACCAATGCACTTCAAGTGACATTCCATTCTAACCTTCCATAGAGAGTAGTTAGCTCCATCAAATCTAGGACTTTCCTTCTTGTAAGATGCCATCTCGGATCACCTAAAACTATTAAACTTTCTTTTTAGAGGAACTAGCTCTAATACCAATTGTTGGAAAAACAAGAAGAGACAGCTGAGAGGGGGACATGAATTAGTTGTCATAGAATTAAAACTTATTCCAACTTTTTAACCTTTAAAACGTAGATTTGATGAACAAAAATCAAAGGAAGAATTAACAACACATCAGACACACATGAACACCAAGATTTTATATGTGGAAACCCTATTAGGGGAAAAACCACGGTGGATGTTAGTCCTTAAGATTATACTCTATTAAAAATATAATGAAAAATCAAATATGGAATGCATTTGCATTCAAGCACACTGCCTAGAGCTCACTGCTAAGAGGAAGACTCACTTCCTTACATGAAATAATCAGATTAAGACCATTTGATAAATTTGAACTGAAGTAATAGCTTCTACAAAAGCTTGATGATAGTTTTGGTTAGGAATAGAAAAATCTTTTCACACTTTGCACAAACTTCTTCACACTTTGCTCTATCTCTTTCACACTCTACTCAATCTCTTTCACATTTTTCTCTACTCTTGAATAATTTGATATTTATTCACACATACACAGAGCATATACACAAAGCATTACCTAATATACATCAAAATAAAAAAAAATCTCTCATACATATCTGCTACACAGATTTACAACAATTTTGTAAGCCTAAAATAAAGAATGAATTACAACTGTCGGCCTTAATACATGAATAAATATTAATTTGCACCAATACAAGTCGGTCACAACATAGTGAGGACCCAAAAAAAATCCTCGAACATGCCAAACAATAAAATATTAATTCATAAGGATCTGCAACACGCTACCACCATCATGTTGACCAAGAACATGAAAACTTCGAACATACAATAAAAAATATTCAATCACGAACACTTCAACCAATGCAGACATACCAAACTGATAGAGAATGATCTAGAAACATCTCAGATCATCACAACAACATACACAACAATTCAATTTACTAGACTTGCACTTTCATCTTCTAGAAACACCTGCTACAATAGTTGAATAACTATAGGAACTCAAAAATTCATAAATTCCTTAATTCTTGATGCGTACCACTGAAAATTTCGGACAACACACTAGATAGGCTCAACAACACACCCTTTGATGCACACCTTTAGATCTTCAACATACAAAAATTTCCAACACTTTGACCTTCTAAGCTCCACTAGCTGCCTGCAATATATTTATTACAATTTTTTCAATCTCTTCGACATATATAGCCTTAAGCATCATCAATGCTAATAGTGTTGACATAAATGACAACCACATATTAGCAATGCAACTACAACATCCAACAAATTCTTCATCAATTTTGATATGGGATAAGAATTAAGTTTGGTTATGAATTATTATTGCAAACAACCTTATTTAATCAATTTAAAATTCAATAACACAACACAAGGATAAGATAAATTAAAAGAATTTATTAATGAATCCTTAATATTGAAAGATGAATTTTCTCAATTTTTTGAAACATTAATTTGCTAAGAAAACACACACACAATTCAAATTCTCATTCATTTCTCCTTATTAGTCATCAACTTGTAACTCATCCACTTCTCGTGTTGAAGAAATGCCCAAAATAACATTACGATATAAAGTATTTGTTAATGAATATTTAGTAAGAATTTTTTTTGTTTTCTCTAAAACAACAAAAATATCTTTCTTTGTCATTGCTTTTTCCAAATGATAATGATTTCATTTAAATTTATAAATATTTATCATAAGTGAACTATTACCTTCGTCAAAATTTATTTTGTCAGAATATTGATTGTTAATAATTTAGGATTCTTTTCTATTAAAGTTAATATTTTTAGATTTAAAAAATGATAGAAAAGAAATAAAAATTAAAAGCATATTATAAATCAAGATTTTTTTTTTAATTTTTAATTTTATTTTATTTTTTTAGATTTCTTGATTACAAGCACGAGATTGATCTGTCATATTTCCCCATTCCAAATGTTCTTGGATATGGCCAATGGTAAACAAACAACATTAAACGTACATGGATTGAATCTTTTTATATATCCATATCTATGTTTTCATACTCCACATTCTGCACAGTAGGTACTCTCTGTAGATTTCTCGAGGTTCTTTGCAAGGAAAGAAAATAAGATTGCAGTAATGGCAATCACAAGGTTAATGGAATGAGCATTGACAACAGACAGGTTGTCTGCATTATCAGATAAGTTTCTTGTAACTCATATGGTTTTCTTACAAATATGTCTTATGTTTCTCCCCGCTCTCGAAGAGATGGCGAGCCTTATGGAAGAAATTATCGATTCTCAAATTTCATTGGCAAGATTTCAAGAAACTAAAAGATGAAAAGATACTCGACATAATTAGACCTTAAAATTATGCAGCTGAAAAACAGGGGGAACACATGGCTTTACATATCTATTATAGAGATCCCAAGATTGGTAAGATGTTGAACAAGTTTTCCACGGTGGAGCTTGGGGACTCTCTTTTTTGGTGTGAAAACCTCACTTTCCTAAAACTGAGATTTATCAATGTTCCCAAGATGCCCACTAGTTTTGGGGTTTTACAATCCCTGAAAACATTTTCTTTGGGTTTTCCAATCAGAAAGTGGATGATGCTAAATTTGAAGAATTCACTCACGTGTGCCCACATCTTTATAATTTGGAGATTCAGGGTTGTTTGGGGTTAAAATAATTTAAGATACATGCTTCCAATCTCAAAATCCCGATTCTAGGAGTTTTAAGCCCTGATATATCATTGCAAATGGCTTTCCCTCGGTTGATGGAAATCCACTTAATGGATTTAGGGCCATATTAAAAGATTAGATTACTACAAGGAATTTCAAGAGCAGGAATCCAAATAATTACTCTTTAGAGTTAGAGTACAAACAATGTTGTCAACCCAAAAATCCCTAGTATTATTGATTTAAAGGGTTTTCCTCAGCTTGAAGAGTTGACAATGTATGGCCTATGTTTCTAGGTTAGTATTTTGTACATTGAAGTTAAATATTCTTAACTTGTGATCATAGGCCTATATGTGTATGAAGCCTTGTATGAATTGTAGAGAATGATGCTTAACTTCTATCAATAATAATATATATTTGTGGGCAGTAATAATATTTCTTTCATTCTTGTATACATTATGTTTGATGCAGGAGATGATGCAAGAGATGACGTCAGATGAGATGACAGAAGTACAGGTGACATTGCCAAGTTTGAAGAGGGTGTGTGCCCATATTGAGACAGACAAGGGTGGAGAGGCATTGAATTTTCTTTTGAGAAAGAGTCCATCTATTGTAATGAGGGTTTTTCTACCAAAACGTTGCACTGCAATCATGCAAAATAAGTTGCTAGCTTTCGAAAAGGAGTTTTCAAAATCAAGATTATCCATTGGCACAAGAAGATGGCCGTTGCTAAGTTTGAAATCCATTCTAATCTAGAGAATCTATTTTTAGAAAAGCATAGTAGATGAAACTTTACTATCTATTGCTTCAAGAATTTTGAAGCATAATAGATGAATCTAGAGTATTTGTTATTTGAATTTCATTTTGTAATAAGTGAAATAAAATTTTGTCACTAGCCTTTTCCATTGTTTTCTTTTTAAGATGTTGTGAGGACCTAATCCATTTATAAAGCAATATGCCATTTTTTTTTCAAAATTAATTGCACTCTATTACAATACTAATGATTTTCTTAAAGATTTTGTTATCAACCTATTCTTGTTTAGAATGATATTATGTTTTTTTTTTTAATATCAATAATTTATTTGAAAGCATGTTCTCTCCATTTTGAATAAGAAAATTTAGTAAATGGAATGTATTTTTGGTTCAAAATTGAAATAAAATGACAATTTTTATGTTGCCTTCAAGAGAAGTATAAATTTATTAGTTTCTTATTACATATCTGATTAAAGGATAAATGCATATGATTCAACTTTTTATTTGATGGTTTTTTAAAATTTAATTTTATATTGGATACAATTGATATTTTGAGAAAAAAATTGATAGTAAAATGTATTAATTTTGATTTTAATATGTGAGGATAAAATTTTATTTAATTATATAATCATATGATGGCTCAAATTGGGAAAAAAGAGCAAAAAATAATAGAGGAGGAAAGGAGACGGTGGGGTGACATAGAGAAGGATGGCATATCAGGAAAGATGGCGGATGTAGAAGACAACCTCAAGAAGGTGGATCACATCCCATAATGGGCAGTCAAAAATGGAACTTGGGTGGATAAGTTTCACCCACACTTTCACCAGAAAGAAAACCTAGAAAATCAAGATTGGAACCAGAGAAGAGGCCAGCAAGGGGATGCTGAAAGGAAGGTTCCCGAACAAAAGAAGAATGTAATAGGGCACTAGAGGAACAAAAAAAGATGGAACATGCATGAGCCAAGGAATGGATGGTTTTAGGAAAAGGACGCCATGAGAAACCGTTGGATCCCATCTCGTGCCACAAGGGTAGTGACATTCAAAAGTGCACCAACAAAGTCTGGAGAGTGAAAGGATCGAGAAACCCTAAGCTGAAAAATGAAGGAAAAATAAGCCATCAATCGAGAGAAGAATTTGAGTTTGGAAGAAGAATGAACAAAATATACTGAGAGTTGTTCAGAAGGAAAGAAAATAGAAGGAAATTCCAAAGAAAAGGAAACAAAGCAGGTGAAGATGGCTATCTGCAACTGGAAGGAAGTAAACTATACCAAATGCCCTTAGTGAGGATCGAACCAAGAGTTACTAGACTGATCGATAGAGCTCTGTTTTCCAAGTGGACTAGCCTAGGATGCCTTGGTAGGGAGGAGATCAAAGCATGGTGGAGAAAAACGTACAAGGATTGGGTAAACATCTACCAACTACCAAAATATTTCTTTCTCATAGAATGTATAGATCAACAATAAAAGCTAGAAGTTGTAGAAAGGAAACCACTATTTCTTAGTGGTCATAGTTTTCACTACCTAAATTAGAGATCAAACTTTGACCCCTAGAACTATAATATAAATCAAATCCCTACTTGGATCAAACTGGTAGATCTACCCTCAAAGTTATGGAATGTGGAAGCTATTGTGAGATTAGGTGATGCTCTAGGGGTGTGCCTAGGGGTTGATGAGGACTTCATATATGGAAAAGATGGTGCAAAATCCTGCGTATTAGTAGAAATAGATGAGGGGGTGGGAGTCTACAAGAACATAGAAATACTGAAAAAATTATGGAACCTGACAACAATAAATAGAGGTATGGAAATTATCAAAACCCAAAAATTTCCTCTTTAGAGAAGCATTCTAGGAAGGCACTTCATCCAAGGGAGAGGAGACCAATGCAAACGAAAAAGATATAGAAGAAATAGGGGATAAAACATCTCAGGGAGAGGCAAATCAAACCATAGAAGATACAACCAATGATGGTAGTACTAACCCTGAGAGAAAGAAGCTCAAAGCAGTCTCTCAAGATTGTAGCAAGGCATCCCTTCCAACAAAGTAAAAGTCAAAGATGGAAACATCCCATGCAGAAAAATCCCTTAGCACTCTTCTAGATGATACACAAGAACTCCAAAAGGACATCGATTCCCAAATGTAGGAATTGAATAAGGAAGTAGAAATGGCTAAGATAGAACCCTTTAAAGGAAGAGAAGAGTTTGGAAATGATATCCAAGAAAATTATGAAGAAGAACTCTAGGAGGAAGAAGGAGATTGCTTGTAGTATGAGGAAGAGGAGAGTGACCAATTCTCAGAAGGAGAAGGTGAACCTTGGGAGGAGGTAGTGGAAGGAGATTTTCTAGAGGAGAGGTTGCTTGAACAATCAAAATCAAATATAAAGGTACCAAAAATAAAGAAGAAATCTAAAAGCGGTGAAAAAACAAACAAATCCAAACTAATAATTGTAAGCAATTCCTCTAGACAAAAAAAACTGATTGTTGGGAGGGAAAGCCTCCTTCCCAAGGTCGAATGAGGATCATAACATGGAATGTTTGGGGAATTAATGTCCTTGACTAATCAAATGTAGACATAGTTCTAATCCAAGAATCAAAATGGAGCAAGGAGGAAGGAGAGAGGAGATTGAGCAATTGGGGACAATGGAAAAGCCAATTCAAGGAGGCTGCATGAGCATCTGGTGGCCTAGGAGTATTATGGAACCCTCTAACAATAGATGGGGAAACGGAAAATGAAGAAAAAAATTGGGACCTGATAATGTTCAAAGATCTAAGGAAAAATGAAAGCTTCTTCAACATCAATATATATGGGCCAATAGCTATAGTGGAAAAAAGGAAAGTATGGGACAAAGTATCATGTGAATTATAAAATAGGAGAGATGAGAGAGGAATAGTAGTGGGATATTTCAATGAAACCTTGAACAATGAGGAGAAGCAAGGAGGCTTGGGAATAACAACAACCATTCAGAGAGATTTCGAGGAATTTATAGACAAAAATCTGCTAAAGGATCTATAGACCAAAAATGGAACATTTACATGGTCTAATAGAAGGAAGGATTTCAACATAATAGAAAGTTTGGAAAAATTCTTGCTTTGGGGAGACTAGGGAGAAGCAATAGCCTCTTAAGAAGCCCACATTCTACCTTTTCCAAGGTTTTACCATTTTTGCATCTTATTGACATTTGGATAGGAGGAACCCCCTAAAGGATTCCCTTTCAAATTTGAAAATGTGTGGCTGAGAGATGAACACTTGTCAAAGCTAATTGAGAGTTGGTGGAGTGAGATTAGGTTTCGAGATAAATTGAAACTATTCAAGATAAACAAAATTTTAGGATATATTAAGAACAATCTCAAAGAATGGAATACGACACATTTCAAAAACATTTTCCAAGAGAGAGATGCTAGAGAAATAGATCAAAGCCCTAAATGAGCGAATAATAGAGAAGGGAATAGATGCAGAAGATGTTGAGAATGAGAATTTTGTGAAAGAAGAGCTGGCATAAATTCTAAAGAGGGAAGAATTCTATAGGCGACAAAATTCAAGAGGAACATGGTTGAAATAAGGTGATAGGAACACTAAGTACTTCCAAAAAAACAACAATTTCTAATTGAAGTAGGAACAAGATTGCAGAGATCAAGAAGACCAACAAGGAAGTAGCACAATCTATTGAGGAGGTGAACAAGGATGTGGTTAGGTTCTTTGAAGAAATTCTAAACAAGGTAAGCCAATAAAATAGGGTAGAAAGGGATAAATGTTAGAATTTGCTATGGCTACCAAGATCTTGAGACCAAACGGAAAGAACAGAAAGAGAGAATAGAATGTGAAAAGAATAAACTATATTCTAATCAATATGATTCAATTATATGAGATGATTAGATTGTATACAATGAGATAGACCCCTTGGTTATATAGCCAAGGTGAGTGCAAGATGCCATAGGATTATGACAAGTTTCTTAATCATATGACATGAGACAACTAATCACACTTACCTGTGTTCACATGTAGTAGTTGTCAAAAGATAAGATAACAACTAATGAAAACTAACACCTCCTAGAAAGATTCCTTCCTATGACCTAAGTAAACTTAACATGTGTAAATAAGTCCCCTAGTAATGAATTAACTAGGTACAAGACTTTATTTACACCAACAATAACCTATCGAGTTCAATACCCACAATAATAAAAGAAGATCAGAATAGGTGACTATATCAAATGATTTCCTTGGAAGAAGTCAGGGAAGCTCAATCTTCTAGATGAATCCAAAAAAGGCCCTAGACTCAGATGGATTCCCAACAGGTTTCTTCCAAAAATATTGAGACATAATTGGGAAAGATCTATGGGAAGCAGTGGAGGAATCAAGAAGGAAAATGACAATGCTTGGGGTAGGAAACCACACATTTCTGGCCCTAATTCCCAAGAAAAAAGACCCATAGAAAATGAGTGATTTCAGACCACTCATACTGTGTAATACGGTGTACAAAGTGTTCACAAAAATAATAGAAAACATACTCAAGGAAGTTCTAAATGAGGTTATATCAGAAGAACAAAGTGGATTTGCTCTAGGAGGTTCAATAACAGAAGGAAATATCATTTCTCATGAAACCATACATTCAGCCAGGAAAAATAAAGATGCATGTATGGTGCTGAAATTGGACATCCTCAAAGCCTACGAATGGTAGATTGAAAATTCATCCTAGAGGAGTCGAGGAAATTTCAATTTGAAAATAATTGGATTAATTGGGTTAAAATTTGCATCTCTACATCCAAATTCTTTGCATTGGTGAATGGGTTTGAACATGGTTTCTTCCCCTCCACAAGAGGGTTAAGACAAGGTGACCCCCTCTCCCCATTCTTGTTCATAATCATGGCAAAGGTGTTGGGGAGAAGGATACAAATATATGTATGTGTTTATATATATGTATGTATAGATATTCCTATGAGTATCTATACATATATACATATATACATACAAATATACATATATATAAATATGTATATATATAGGGATACATACATATATATAGATTTATACATGTCAATATTTGAGTGATGTTATAACATTCTAGATATAAACATTAATTTCCCAAGCTTAAACATCTGACACCACTATGCATTCACTCCAATCAACAAACATGATAATAATAAACATGAAATATATATTCAAATTTAGAAAATTCCAATACTATAAATTCAGACAAAAATGATTAAGAAAAAGTTATAAAAAAGACAAGGAGTCTTTATTTTTACAAAAAATGCACTAGCATGCATCGAAGTCACAAAGTTCACAAAAAAAATCCTAATTAGACATCCATAGATCTAATTAAGAAGTGGTGTGTCCTTGGGTATCAAATGACTTAGCATCAACTGGAGAAGATGTTAAGGATTGCGGATTGTTTTACATGGAATTTTCTATACAAGCAAGCAATGCCTAATTTTCCTTTGGACTGAGTTATAACTGATGAGAGCAACATGTAGAAGACCTATTTTGTAGGATGCTAAGAGCAACAAAGGTTGGAGACAAAATGTTAATTATGTCCCTTAAATTTGGATGTTGAGTTGGAAGAGGAGTCATATGAGTACTCTTAATTATGTTTCTTTCTACTCTATCTACTTTCTTTTGGGTTTCCTTCAACTGTCGAGCAATCTTTGCTTGCACTACCTTTCTATCTCCCTCTATTGTCGTTGCTAGAGCTTCTCCTCTACAATATGTTATTTTTTTGCAACATGCTCCAATCTCTTTGCCTCCCTCTGTGCCTAGTTTTCCTCTCTTTCTACCTTCTTTTCTACCATTTTCTCACTTTTCCTTTAATATAGTTCTTGGTTTCTTTTTTTTTGTGCCTCGTATCCATTCAAAAAATTAAAAAAATCATCTATTGTCAAAATGTGAGATTGCATACTTAGGCATAGCACCCCATTGCGACCTTTGTTCAATGATTAGTGCACCATTTGTGTTGGGAGTTGTGAAAAAATTGTTTATCCTTCCTACTCATTGTTGGTCATTGACTTGTGTGCATGACACATAGTCACCTTCTTTGTTGCTTGGTTCATTACCTTCCACTCCATTTGCTTCATCATTTGCATCACAATTTCTCCCAGTCATGAAGTAATGGATGACTTCTTGAGGATCAACATGTCGTGGTGATGGCATGGACAGTCATTGATCCCCTTGACTGAAATTCAGATGCATCCCTAGTTTTAAAGCTTCATCTTTAAATCTAGATGGTAGATTGAGACTTTCTTCATTTTTTGTTTCCTAATGACATGTTGATTGAATTGTAGGTTCTTCTTCAATTTATGTTGCCTCAATATTTTCTATGAAATTTCCTTCTTCTTCATTTGTTGGAATTGGGGGATTTCTTGTAGTAAATGTTTCCATAAACTATCCAATTTGTTTCTCATTCGAACCTACTATCCTCAAACAAGTCTCCACTTCCATGAACTATGCCTCATGATTAGTTGCCTCACCCTTTGTTTTTTCTCACATAGTGGTTCCTTCATCTTCAACTATGAAATATTTTCTTGGCCCCATATCCAATTCAAGTGCATGTCGATCTAATGACCAAATTCCTATTCTTTTCAAACCACTTGCAATATTATTAGGAGTCAAAGCTTGTGCAAAATGTTTGTTGACAAGTGTTGCAAACTCTTCCCTTCTAATGTCAAGTCGAGGATGTGCATAGATCCATACATTCCTATGTTGTTTGAAGTAGTTTTTGAATGGTGAGAATACACTAACATCAATGGGCTGCAATTTATGGTTTCAATGTGCTTGAAGTGTGAGAAAATCTATTTCCATACTCTGCTTTTTTGATCATTTAGAATGCCACATGGATGCCATAGCTGTCAAAGATGAGAAGCTATCTATTTGTTGGTGACACCGCTCTTGGGATATTTCTTGAAAAGTGTTTTAACCATTCCACAAATAATTCTTTGGTCATCCAAGCATGCTCTTGGATTTACATGCACGAACTTGGCTCAGAGTAATATAATTCTTAATGTGCCTCTTTGACTTGATCAAATAGTAACTAGGTATAGCTTTACCTACTACACTAACACAAGCTAGAACAATAATCCATTCTTTTATTTTAGATATTAATTGAGGAATACATTTGGTCCCCGTATTTGCAAGAACTCTCATTGCATAATTTTTTCTAGCCTACACACTTGTTTCATCATATTTCCATATTCTGTTGGGCCCATAATTGTGTTTATTGTACAACTCCTCCAAGTTGTCATAGAAGGAATAAACTATTTTGGGGTGTAGAATTATAGCTCAGTCTATTTCCAATCCTCCTAGTGTTCAAATTATCATATTGAGATTCCTTTGCAAAAATCCAACCCACCATGACCTCCCTCATATGGCATTTGTGAATGGGTTAGGCCTCGCTCCAACCATTTAGGCCACCATCAACTTAATTTGTGAGACTTTAAGGCCATGGCCAATATTAGCCATGTCTTTACACCACTACACTATTTTAGCTTCTTCTAAATCAAATAGGATTATTCTTGGGCCCTTCCTTTTTGTGGATGTCACACCATTGAGTTATGCCCTCAAATTGCTGGGTGGGATTCCACATTTGATTGTCCTCAACATCTATAATTTATTTTTCCATGTGATTCATAGTCCAATTTTCCATGCAGAGATCTAGGGATCTTACATGGTCAACAACTAACTCTTGAACATGCACAAGCAGTTCCATTTCTATCTTAGTATTATGAACAATTGGTTCAAAACCATCATTTTCACTTGTTTGGTCTGCATTTTCAGAAATAACATCCTCGTTTATGTTGACTATTGGCTCTTCCTCAACAATATCTAGAACATTGAACCTCACTCCAAAAGGTATTCTAATTAAGCACCTCCAGCTTGATCTTTTCCTCTTCTTCCCTCATGTCATGATTATAATTGATCGCGTACATTGTAAGCCATAAAATGTTAGAGAAACAATGTTCAAATCGGTAATAAGAAGTAGTAATCATTATTGGAAAAAATAAAAAATTGAGGAGTACCATTGTTTTCATTCCAAAAGGAGAATGTTGTTTTTTGTTACCTCACACCATGGAGAGAAAATAGAAGCAAACCGTTGAGGATATATATATATATATACGTACATATAGATCTATGTATATTAATCTATATAGATATGTGTATACATATATCTATTTACATACATATAATTAGACAACTACATGTATACATATATCTTTACATATACATATATGTATGTATACATATTAATATATATGTACATAAATTTATAAATGTATACATTTATCTATGTAACTATATGTATATGTATGTATACATATATCTATACATATATGTATATATACGTGTATATATATAAATACACACACACACACACACACATATATATGTATTAATATGTATACATGTATATATGTAAAGATATATATGTGTGTGTGAACAGATAAGAGTACAATGAAAACATAAGCTATGAAGTAAATAATATATGATACAAAGTACTAAGATTTCAACACAAGTAAAACATTTAACAATAATTAGTAACACATTTCATAGTAAATGAAAGAAGTTGTGTTGTATTCAATAGTGATAGGATATAAATTTCAACAGAGGTAGATCGATTATAGACTTGGTTTTTCAGAATTATACACAGAAAATTAACCAAGGGTTTTATGATAATAATTCCTTAGTCATAGGAATACAAAAGTGCATTTTTAGATAGATGTTGAATAAACCAAGCAAGGGTTTTCACATATATGGTGTATAATAAATGGAGAGTAGGAAATATTCATTTAACCCAAGAAAACCTGTATCACCCAAAAAAATCAAACAACACATGGAGAAAAGTTGTTGAAGAGGAATGCTTTATTTCATAAACAAGTGCAGTAATAATTTTTCAATTAGCACAAAAACCCTTCATGGGTCCTGAAAGATGTAGACAAAAATTATTAATGATTACCATTGTTTTCATTTTGAAAGGATATCCAAAGGATACACATATATCAATTTATTGAATGAACATATGTAAAGATATATATGGATACCCAAAGAATGCACACACACATATATATCTTGATTTGTTGAATGAACAATAGACACAAAATATAAAGGAGCCTTTTATGAAATAAATGAAAAATATATGTATGTTGGCCTATTATATGTGCAATAGAAAGTAGAAACATAGTAACACATTTTACAATAAACAAATGCTAGTTTGTTGTATTAGATAGCCAATTGATAGAAATTTAAACAAAGGTAAGACAATAATAGAGTTATATACATATATATACATGTGTGTGTATGCATATACGTATATATATGTATGTATATATGTATTTATATGTATTTATTTGTACATATGTATATGTATATATCTGTGTATATGTTTTTAAATACATAATGGGTAAAAGAAAGAAGATGAGTCCATAAAATGTGGAATTTTTTGCTTTAGAAAAAAATCCAAAATCAACCTCAAGAAAATAGGATCCCATTTTTTAATAAATAGGATCTCATTTAAGTTCAAGGTCCAAAAAAGTGAATCTCCTTTCTAAAAAAAGGGATCCCATTTCTAAAAAACGGGATCCCAATTTAAAATGCCCTGCTAAAAAATGGGTTGTTATAAAACAAGATTCCATTTTTTAACGACACGTTTTAAAACAAGATCCCATTTTTTAACAACCTGTTTCATAAAAAGATATTTTTTACTTTTAGGAAATGGGATCCTATTTTTAAAAACATGATCCCATTTTATAGAAGGAGATCTGATTTTCAAAATGGGATCTTGTTTCATTCAAGTATAAAAAATTATATTTTTATGAAACATGATCCCATTTTAGATTAGGATCCCGTTTTAAAAAAATAAAAAATTTGGTCGAGTTTTTGCTTTATTTTTTCGATTCGAGAAAAGGCTTGGGGACCCGAACCTAAGCCTTGGACCTGGTTTGACCTATGTTGAAGGTCTTGGCAATGTCACAAGAAAATAACTACTTTGTGCATATGTCTAAAGACCTTTTTCACATAATTTTTTGACGAAATTAAAACACATTATAGATGAGTTAGTGTAGATTCCAAATATGTAATTTTTTCACAATTGGATTATTTTTTTAATTTTTCAATTAATTTCTGATGAAACAAGTCCATAAACTTGAATTATTAGGATTTTTTAATATTTTGATAACTTTTTATCAACATAATTTTTTGACGAATGGATTGCACAAAAGCATACTTCAGCCAATTCCTTTCAATTTAAAAACAAAAAAAATAAAAAAATGATAAGTTTAGGTTATCTTATATGTGACATACATGACAATATTTCAAAACATCAAATATGGCCAATAGAAAATTAACAAAAAAATGCAATAAAAAATTACACAAAAATATAGAAAGTGTGCTTCAATGAGTTACAAATGTTTTCCCAAAAAGACTTAGAAAAATATGAATATTTAGGTCAAAATATGGATGATGTACATGTGCATGGTATGGTAGAAAAAGTGACTTTTAAACAATGGTTTTTAGAAATTCCTATTGAAAATCAATTTGTATCATTTGGGTATTGAAATAAATTACATATTTGGAAACTAGACTTCGAGTACTACATTTTATGATCAGTAACTTTTTTCAAGATTTGATCTCTAAGTGCTTCAAATTTTAATGAAAAATGTGTCAAAATTTAAAAATCAAGGAAAACACTTCCACTAAATGGCCAAAACGTGGACTCAATTTCTTGTCAGCACCCTAATACACATATATACATATATAAAATAATATAAATATATAGAGAAACACATATATACACGTATATAAATATGTAATGAAAATTCTAACTGATATGTATACTTATATTGAATATAAAGGAGTCTAACAGATGATTAAACATGCTTATATTAATGAGGTAAATGACAAATATAAACCCTGAGAAATAACTTAAAATAGTAAATGAACAAAAAGTTTATATATATATATATATATATATATATATATATATATATATATGTATATGCATATATACAAACACACTCATATATATATGTATATACGTATATAATAAAATTGTAATTTGATGTGTACACTTATTTTGAATACAAATGAGTCTAACATATGATTCAACATGAGTCTAAGTGAGCATGGAGTGAGCGGTAATTGGATGGGGGGAGGTGATTGGGAAATCTCCCCTAGTAAGCTTTTTGGATGTTGCAGGGGTAGGCAATGTTGAGATTGGTGATGGTTGTTTCAAAGATGTATTGTGTATTCTTGATTTTCATACAAATCTACTTTGCATCTATTAGATTACTCAGGGAGAGGTTTCGAAGACTATAGAGTTCACTACAAATTCTATTTTCATTAGAGAGGCCAATACTAGCAAAGTGATTATTGTTGGTGGAGTTGATCATGAGTCTCGTCTCTATCCCTTTGCTCATTTTGTTGTTGGTTATGATTATGATCCTTGCACCCCTGTTGCTAGTGTTGATAGAAATTCCTAGAGAGAGATTGGTCATTTGAACTTTGGAGTTCTTCAAACCTATGTTGATTCATCTCCTATTGCTTCAGAGGTTGGTTCTCCAACACAACAAGATTTTTTTATCATTTAGATCTTTCTTTGTGGGATAGTCACTTGATAGGTCTTGTGGAGTTGTTTTGTGAATCTCAAATTTCTAATTTGGATGATGCTTTTGAAGGTATATCCCTTCTTTTTTATGACAATATCTACACTTTTGTCACATCATCTGTCTTTGGAGATCATTGCTTCAGAGTTTCCACATGGTCTTATTGATTCACCTTCTTCAATTGAGGTTTCACTTGATCATGATGTGACATTTGGTTATATGGAGACACTTGGACAGTTTTTCGACGCACTTTTCATGTTGATTCATCCTCTCCCTTCTCTTTTTTCAAAGTTGGAGTTTCTCTTCTATCAGTGGTTGTTTCTCCCTAAACGGAGGCATGTTGTTTGCAGACATGGAATATTCTTCAAACTTCCAAGATTAGCATAGGAGTTTCTTCATCATGAGGGGGATCTTCAGTATTTTCCCTCTTATGGGGGTTCATTGGTTGTATATACATGATGTATGTAGTCCTTGGGGAGTGTTATTGATTCCTCCATCCATGCATCATTTTCTATTTTCTTTTCTCTCTTTTGGAGAGGATTTTTTTACCAAAGGGTTTTTCTCCTTTTCTCCGATTGTGAGAGATTTATTTTTTGTATTGTAAATGGGTACCTAACATGGTTGTGTAGTCAGGATCCATATTGCATTTTCATTCTGCATAATAATCTTCCTAAGTTTTCACTTAATGGGGGTGTTAGTGTAGCGATTAAGTTTAACTTAGGTTAATCTCTCAGGTGCTTTCTTTCTCGTATTGAGTAGTTTTACACCCGCTCCTTTTTTCATGCCTTTAAAAGATTGTACATTATGTATTTTACAAAATCTCATTTTCATTTAATTTTGGTGAAATAGCATGTACTTCTCTTGTGAATTGCAAATTGTTTTTGTTGTATTTGGTGATTGTGGGTTCGGTGGTCTCCACCTATAGAGAAAAATCTTTATAAAAGATGAATTTAAGTGGAATATAAGAGGAATAGGTGCCTCAAGAATGATATCTTTAAATATCTTTTACATAGGATTGTTTAAAAAGAAAAATATGCTAATAAATTTTATAGTTGCGACATGTAAAATGCTAATTTAGACCCCAAAATTATTTTAAGAAACATAATGTTGCTCACTTGAGATGGCTAAAATAATATGATCACTATCCAAACTAAAAATATACCTTCCAGATTTCTAATACAAATATACAAATATACACATTAATTGTTTGATTATTGATCCTATAGTAAGCTACCCTTTCATATATGATTATCACTACATCTATAAATAAGAATCAAACATAAATCCTAAATCCTCTCTCTCTATCTCTCACTGTCTCCCTCTTTCTCTCTCCCTCTCCGTCTGTTCGTCCCCCCGCCCTCCTTACTCTCTACTTATCTAAATTTCACCTCTATATTTATCCCTCTAGGTATCTCTCTATATCTCTCTCCCCTCTCCCTCCCTCCACATCTCTCTCTACCCACCTCTCTCTAACTCTCCCCCCTCTCTACAATGGAACTATCAGAACAAGTTATAACACAAGTGTGTCTTTTGGATTCACAAAAAAATATAAAAATTAATGGGGATCCCATGATTTAAGACACACATTCTCTATTTTTTTAATGTAATATACACTTCATTTGACATATAGAAACACAATTTTCATGGTGTTCATTAAATATCAATCAATGTTTGACAATTCTACCACTTTTATATTTTTTGAATGTAGAATAACTAAATTACATGTTTTAGCTTGAATTTGATTCCATGAACTAATATTTTCAGTTTCCTAGTGTTGGAATGATAATTATCATTTTTTTAATTTAATTCAAGAATATACATTTTAAATTTTTTTTTTAACTAATTCTATTAGATTGAGTTTGAACTAAATATTAGATACTAAGGAAGTTGGCAAAAATCACAAATTTTGCTAGAGTGTGAAGTTGAAAATGAACTAGACAACATCGTGTAATTTTTGAAATCAAATCATATGACTTAAGGTACATATTTTTTCTTTCTACCTATTGTTCATGCAACCTTGTTGACATAGTTCATGTCTTAAATATCAGTTTTAGTTCACTTTATTTCAGCCCTATTATTGATGTAAAACACATAGCCATAAAGAAGAAAAAAGTGACCAAACTCTCCACATTATAAATCCCAATGATGAAATGACCTCATTGCACTCTATGGATGATTCACCATCTGATCTTAACATTGCTAATCCCACCTCTATTGAAACTCTTTGGAACAATCTAAATTCCCAAATTCCCAAAATATTTATTTACACTTTGTAATATCTAAAAGGTCTATCCTAGTGTAGATATCACTTAAAATTAGGTTGGTTGTTATCTATTTTTCAAATTTTTACTTAATAAATATCCTCCAATATTTCTCCTTAATATACACTATTCTGAAAAAAATGTTGCATTGCATGATTAAATGATATGTGGTGATATAATTAGTATATGATGACTCATTTCATCATATTAAATTTGAGTCAAAATAATTACTTCAATTCCCATGTCAAACAAACACATAGATTGTAATAGATAGAAGTGAACTTATAGAGGTAACAATAACTCAAAAAAATTGCATTTTTGAGAAGTGATGTATCATGCTTATCTTGCACAAAATCCTTTCCATATTCTATATATATTTTTGATGATAATTTCATTCTCAAATGTCTCCACACTTTAGTGATCTAAAATGATGTGACCTTGATGGTCTAATGCCAACTTAGTCTTAATTTCTAAATTAGTCACAACCCTCTTTTTGATTTTACAAAAGTCCTATTTGATCATTTTTTCTCATTCTTTGTGGCCTAATGAAACCGCCTAGCTAGGTTTCATTTTGAACCACCCTAAGAAACTAAAACTATTAGGTTTAATAATAATTTTTTCACTTTAATCATGAGTTATTATGATTATCCCATGACTTTTACAAATGTTTTATAGTTTAGGCCAGCTTTCTAAGGGCATTTCATTTTGTAATATTCATTTTTGAACACCCATCTAGGGTTTTGTGATCATTTTGAAGGTGTTTAATGTGTTTTAAAAAGGGCAAGATGAATGAAAAATAAACAAATCATAGGTCTCTCTAAGGTGTTATAACAATGTCTTAAGATCTTATTTGACATTATACTATTATCTCTTATAACTTAAAGGTTCTTGACATGTATGCCACTAGATAGCATACTTTTACATTTAAAAATATTTGTCAAGGTTTTGGTTACTATATTAAGGCGTGATTAGTATCCTAGATCCTAATTTCTAATAGGAAGCCTATGTCAGGGACACTAGCATGTTGTGTAGACTTCTTAAAATCACACTTTAATACAAACCAAATATAAAATGGAAAGTGCTACCATCCGTAGATCTGCCTCCTATGTGTATATAATATAAAATACATGATTTTAAAGTACATAAAATTTTAGAATAATGAAAATGATAATGAAAATAGCTACTTGAATAGTCAAAGGAAATGAATTTAAATACAAAATAATTTTTGGAGAGGATGTCACTAGATGACACTTCTCCAAAAAATCATACAAACAAGGAAAAAGAGGAAACTTGTTTTTTGCAGCTTTTATGGGGTTTTCCTTGGTAAAACCCCCATTTTGGTCTTTCAACCTCCACTAACAACCTAGATTTTTTATATAGCTTTATGTAGGAAATGAAAATTATTTGAATTAAATAAAAAAGATATATGAGATATGAACAATCCTAGATACACTATGCTAACACTTAGTATTTTGTAAAATAAAAATGAGAAATACAAATAAGAAGAAAAGGAACAATATTTCAAGAACAAAATCACTTGAAATATTTGTAAAAAATCCAAAGAATATTTTGTTTCCTTGTTTCTACTATTCACTACAATCTCCCAAAGATATTATTTGAAAGTAATTAAAGGAATTCACATGCAAAGTGTTGTTATGGTTTTATAGCTTGTTGGTTTTTACTTGAAGATGATATAGATTTTTCCTAGATTGTTAAAGTGAATAGTTTGAAGTGAAAAAAAATCTTGCTTGAAAGCCAAAATATGAAGTTGTAAGTCAAGATGTGGTTTAGACTCACATATAGATTTGAACATGTCACCTCCTCAATTTCCTATCAAACTGGGGCAATATAACATTCAATAACTATTGGATTCATGATTATTTTTTGGGATGTTGATACATGACATAGATGTCCACACATTTTGGTCCTATCTAGAAAAAAATAGATTCAAGAAGTCTAGATAATCATAAAAATGCAAGAAATATAGAATCCATGTGCTGACATTTTATATTTAAAAAGGTTTGTAGCATAATTTTGAGTTGACGAAATGATATAGTATGAAATTGTAAAGGTATACAATATTTGGCATGGCACTACCACACAAGTTTGAACCTATACTCATAGATTTGGTCCGGCATGAAATGAATGACTAGAACTCACTTGATTCAATATTTGTTGTATCTAAACCTTGGTAATGAGTACAAATAGCCACCAAAACCTTCTTAGAATATTTTGAATTGTGAATTTCATGTTTTCCTTAGTCAAATCCTTTAGATGACTAATTTAGTGGCTCTAGATAAATAATCTAGGATAACAACAAAGTGCACAATGCACCTAAAATGGTATCATATTGGTACATATATGTTAATAATCTATAAAATATTCTTCGATGAATTTAACGATGTTTAATAATCCTTGATCGTTTTAAATGAATGAATGAATTCTTTAAATACAACAAAATAAAATATAAATACACATAAACATGTGCTAAGTTGGTTTTTAATAACTGGTGAAATGTTTAGCACTTTTTAGATTCAATTTTATATTTTAAAAGTTTGGAACTTTCAAATTTGTGACCATGGAAATGAGCTATATCACTCCTCCACCCACACATCTAACCTAAGGTGGTAAATGTGAGATCTAGTAACTATGATTAAATCTATAGGATGGGTGGTAATACAATCAAGACATGGTGATGACATGAGATGAATTTACACAACAATATGTCACTTGTATAATTATTAGTACATTATAGGAACTCTAATCAATGAAATCCCAAAACATAAGGGAGAAAGGAATGAGCATATTTAATTCTCACCATTATATTTTTCTCCCCAATTTGATGTGTATGCAAGCTAATGGGTGGATGCATGATATAGTAAAAAAAATAGACAACATGAAAATGATGTAAATTTCACACACTAAAAGGGATATGAAACAAGTCAAAGTATACAATTCATTCTTAGGCTTGTCTTTTACTAATAGATCCACTAGGAGCTTATAGAATAGAAAAGCATGCAATGTGTTATATAAGATAAGTCATGGTGTTTATGAGCACCATTTGAAGTTAAACCTGAATTGGGTAGAGGAGTATTTTATTAATCAAATTGTGAGATATAACATCATTTGAAAGCTTTCTTTTGGAACTTTAGTTATTGTGATTATCCACAAGTAAAATACGTTCATGTGGGTGATGTGACAAAATGAACTTTTAGAAAAAACATGTAATAAATTTAAGTATCAAGATGTTTTAGGTCATAATTCATGATCAATTATCACGATGACAATTTATTTATTCCATTATCATCCTAATCACAAATCATGGGCTGTGACTGAAAATATTGATGCTAAAAATCTATTGCATAATCTTTTTAAGAGGTTGATGTTGTGTTTAATTCTATATTTTTATAATTATAATTAATAAACACCCAACATTTTAACTCTACTATATGCACACAATATAAATTATGTTTTTTGAAGGTTGTTGATAGTAGTGATAGTTTTGAAACATAGAATATATTTAATGATAGTGGGGGTGTTTGCATAGACTACAACATTTGTTGTTTTGAGGAAGAAGGATTGAAATAATTTATTTGAATTATGTAGTAATGTTCTTTCAAACCTATAAACTTTCAACATATTTACCTTTTTTGGAACCTTAGTTGCGAGTCTTGCTTCTTTAATGATGTCACTTGAGGATGGTCTTATAGTCAATAATAAATTAAACAATGTTACCCTTACCAAGAATTGTAACTAATTAATGACATATTTTTGCAACAATAAATAAATAAATTAAATTTCCAATGTTTAGATTTGTCATCAATTGTGATATGAGATAAAAATTAAGTTTGGTTATGAATTATTATTGCAAACAACCTTATTTAATCAATTGAAAATTCAATAACACAACACAAAGATTGGATAAATTAAATAAATTTATCAATGAATCCTTAATATTGAAAGATGAATTTTCTCAAATTTGTGAATCATTAAATTGCTAAGAAAACACACACAATCAAATTCTCATTCATTTCTCCTAGTAGTCATCAACTTGTAACTCCTCCACTTCTCGTGTTGAAGAAATGCCCAATATAACATTAAGATATAAAATATTTGTTAATGAATGTTTAGTAATAAGTTTTTTTTGTTTTCTCTAAAACAATAGAAATTCTTTCTTCGTCATTGCTTTTTTTCTAAATGATAATGATTTCATTTAAATTTCTTAAAATTTATCATAATTGAAGTGTTGCCTTACTCAAAATTTGTTAATTTGTTTTGTTAAAATATTGATTGTTAATAATTTAGGATTCTTTTCTATTAAAGTTAATATTTTTAGATTTAAAAAATGATAGAATAAAGATAAAGCATATTATAAACCCAGAAAGATTTTTTTTTTTTTTCTGAATTGCTTGAATAGAAACACAGGATTGATGTGTCATATTTCCCCATTCCAAATGTTCTTGGACACGGCCAACGGTAAACAAACAGCATTGAATCTTTATATATATCCATATCTGTGTTTTCTTACTCCACATTCCGCACAGTAGGCACTCTCCTCTAGATTCTGGAGGTTCTTTTGCAGGCAAAGAAAATAAGATTGCAGTAATGGCAAGAGCATTGGCAACAGACAGGTTGTCTGCATTATCAGATAAGATTCTTGCAACTCATATTCTGTCAAGGTTTTCTTACAGAGATGTCTTACGTTTCTCCCTGCTCTCGAAGAGATGGCGAGTCTTATCGAAGAAATTATCGGTTCTCAAATTTCATTGGCAAGATTTCGAGAAATTAAAAGATGACAAGATACTCAGCATAATTAGCAATGCCCTGCTCCAGCAGGATGCTCTTCTTTGTCAGTTGGACCTTCAAATTGGCTTGGATGACCCTAAGAATGCCGATCTGAACAAGTGGGTTCGCCTTGCAGCTGAAAAACAGGTGGAACACATGGCTTTAGATATCTTTTATAGAGATCCCGAGACTGGTAAGATGTTGAACAAGTTTTCCATGGTGGAGCTTGGGGACTCTCTTTTTAGGTGTGAAAACCTCATTTTCCTAAACCTGAAATCTATCAATCTTCCCAAGTTGCCCACTAGTTCTAGGGTTTTCCAATCCCTGAAAACATTTTATTTGGGGTTTCCCAATCGGAAAGTGGATGATGCTAAGTTTGAAGAATTCATGCGCGTGTGCCCACATCTTGAGAATTTGGAAATTCGCGGTTGTTTGGGGTTAAAAAATTTGAAGATACATGCTTCCAATCTCAAATTCCTGAGTCTAGGAGTGTTAAAGCCTGATATATCATTGCAGATGGCTTGCCCTCGGTTGATGGGAATCCGCTTAACTGATTTTGGGCCATATCAAGTGCTTAGATTACTACAAGGAATTTCAGGAGCAGAATCAGTTAAAGTAATGAATCTTCAGAATTATGGTACAAACAATGCTGTCAATCCAGGAATCCCTGGTAATACTGTTTCAAAGGGTTTTCCTCAGCTTGAAGAATTGACATTGCATGGCCTATGTTTTCAGGTTAGTATTTTGTACATTGAAGTTAAATATTCTTAGCTTGTGATGATAGGCCTACATCTATATCAGGCCTTTTATGCATTGTAGAGAATGGTGCTTAGCTTCTATCAATAATAATATATATTTGTGGGCAGTAATATTATTTCTTTCATTCTTGTATACATTATGTTTGATGCAGGAGATGATGCAGGAGATGACGTCAGATGAGATGGAAGAAGCAGAGGTGACATTGCCAAGTTTGAAGAGGGTGTGTGCGCATATTGAGACAGACAAGGGTGGAGAGTCACTGACTTTTCTGGGTTTTCTTCTCAGAAAGAGTCCATCTATTGTAATGAGGATTTTTCTGCCAGAACACTGCCCTGCAATCATGGAAAATAAATTGCTAGCTCTGGAAAAGGAGTTTTCAAAATCAAGATTATCCACTTCCACAAGGAGATGGCCATTGCTAAGTTTGAAATCCGTTCTAATATAGAGAATCTATTTTTAGAAAAGCATAGTAGATGAAACATTATTATCTATTGCCCACTGTGTTCTGTTGTTAGTGTGCTGTTGATGCTCGTTTGCTGTTGATACTAAAAGAACAGCACCCTTGTTTTAATGCTTTTAATATCAAAAACATTATTATCTATTGTTTTGAAAATTTTGAAGCATAATAGATGAATCTAAAGTATTTGCTATTTGGATTTCATTTTGTTAGAAGTGAAACAAAATTCTGTTACCAACCTTTTACATTGTTTCCTTTTTAAGATGTGCTGAGGACCTAATCCATTTATAAAGCAATATGCCATTTCTGTTTCAAAATTCATTGAACTCTGTCACAATACTTATGTTTTTCTTTAAGATTTCGGTATCAAGCTATTCTTGTTTACTGATATTATGTTTTTTTCTTAAATATCAATAATTTATTTGAAATCATGTTCTCTCCATTTTGAATAAGAAAATTTAGTAAATGGAATCTAATTTTTGGTTCAAAATTGAAATAAAATGACATTTTTTTATGTTGGCTTGGAGAGAAGTATAAGTATAAATTTATTGGCTTGTTATTACATATTTGATTAAAGGATAAATGCATATGATTCAAAATTTTATTTGATGGTTTTCTAAAATTTAATTTTATACTGGATACAATTGTTATTTTGATAAAAGTTTTGATAATAAAATATATTAAATTTTTTTTTTAATATGTGAGGACAAAATAATATTTAATTCTATATATATATAGACGTGTGATTTTTCTATTTATTTTGATTTTTTTAAAAATATTTTTTAAACTTTTACTTGGAAGTGTATTTGATTAAATCTTACACTATCATATAATATAAAAGTTGTTTTTTAGTATTAGGTAAAGGTGGCCTTTTCAAAGGGTCCAAACCCTTATAAATAGGCTTAATAACATAAAATTTGCACAAATTGAGAAACAATAGTACAAGGGTAGGAAACCTAAGGAAACACAAAATCTCCACAAAATAAAAAATTAAGACCTATAACACAAGGCAACCATCCAACTACAACGGGCACATGTAGCTAAAGAAGCAACAAATCATACTAGTTTAATTCTAAAAGACTTGTGTCCAAACACTTTGTTAATTAAAAAGATAATAAGAAATAAAAATCTATATATATAACTAGGACAAAGTTATTCAAGTGTTCTAGAGTGGTAGTAAGCATTGAACATCATGCATATATATATATAATAAAAAATTAACATATATGTATATCGATATATCTATCTTTAGAAACTCTATGTAAAAAATGTTGAGAGATATCATTATCAAGATGTCTAGTTTTATCTAGATTTATGATTTAAGAAGAATAGGTGGCTTTAGAATGATATATTTCAACATATTTTACATAGGCCCTTCCAAAAATATGTATGCTAGTAGCAACATGTAAGATGTTAATTTTGTCCCCAAAATTATGTTAAGATAAGTAATTCTACCTGCTTGAGATGGTTGAAAAAATAAAAAAAATCCTTTGAAATTTCCAACAAGAAGTTGTATATTAATTGTTTGATTATTAAACCTTTAGTAAGACACCCTTCCATGTATAGTTATCACTACACTTATAGATAGCCATCACACCTACTTATATTAATGGGTTGTCAATTACAATATAAACAATGAAGCCAAAAAAAAATAGAGAATAGATTTTTTCTATTAAAGATCATAAACAAAACACTTTATTTTAACATTATAAGGAGTTGGAGCTTCGTAGAAACCAAGTTGTAAATCACTCATCCAAAAAAAGGATCTAAATGTAGTACTAAGTAGAAAATTAAAGGAGACACTATAAACCAATAATCTAAGAATTACTACTCCCAACCACACCTAACATTGCTACTAGTTTCACATTGATCATAGTCATAAGTGCCAATGGGTGGCACAATCAATTCAAGATCAACATATTCTACCAATGATTGAAATCTATATCCAGGATCTCTTACAACTTTATCATAGTCCATAGGCTTTGGAATATTGTATTTTCCATGAAATATTTAAGAATCTCCAACTCTTCTTTATTTAAGTTATTCCCCCCCCCCCCCCATGAGAAGAAATGTGTAGAATTGATCTCTATTTTATAAAAAATTGTCAATTCCTCCTCCAATAGAATCATAATTATGTCTTTTGGAATCTGGGTATGTGTAGAATCATGATGGAAAAAATAGGCCCTTAAGTGGCAATAAAATTCAGAAAATCAGAGTTAGGCAACTTGGCGTAAAAAATTGAATACGTTATCTATATTATTTAAAAAAATGTAAGAATAGAATCTGTAGAAAATTGAATTTAGTTTCTAAACTACTAGGTTTATTTAAAAAAATAAAAAATCTATTGGTTGAAAATTTGAAATTTTAATGCAGTTGTACTTCAATTTCAAGGAAAAAATAAGTAGGTGTTTTTCTGACCACCCTAACCACAATAAAATGATAATTATTTTTATAATATTTTATATATAAGTAGGGGACTCATGTTTCGATGTGATGCATACTTTTTTATAGTTTTTTTCCAAGTAAATAATTAATTATTATTTTTTTATTACAAATTTGAAAAAATATAAAACTCGTATATCTAACCACCTTAACTTGGTCAAAAATTCATGAAATTTAATATTTTTTTTTTTAATCCTATAGTATACGAAGCATAGAATGTGATACATGTTTTGGCTTCAAAAAATTTGATACCATTTGAAATTTATATATATTTTTCAATCAACTTATCGATTAGGACTTTAGTCGTAATTCAAATAGAAAATGAATAATAATTATTTTTTAAATTCAAAGTAAAGAATGATTTATACTGGTGGAAAGAAAATAATCTCCTTTAGAAACCCTTTTCTTTTCATCAATTTTGAGTAAAAAAAAGTCATCAGCCACATAAGCCATCATATCACTTAGATATCGCCACTTTTTGGCCCATCATGATCCTGCACATACCCATCTCCAACACTATAAAGACTTGTAAAATAATATTAAGATATGTGAGTTCACTATAAAAATTAGTAAGGCGCCTTCTCTTGCCAAGGAAAACCTCTTTGTTTATATTTTTCTAAATAAACCATAAAATCTCATTCATCAAGACAAGTTGAAAATATTAAGTTTAAACTTAAATTCATTCACATACCTAACAATAATCTCAATCCAAGTGAAATCATCTTTCCAAACCCAACCGATATGAACCCCAAGGAATAATGGCCATCATAGATAAAAGAAAATGAAGATTCAAAAAATAATTTCTCAAAAGTTTCAAGTTGGTCACACATAAACCATGATAAGAAAACCACAAAAATGTAAAACATAATTAACAATCAACTTTTAAATATAGCAACAACCATCTGAAACAATATTTCTTAGGTTCACCAATATTAGAACAATAACTTGTTTCAATGCAACTATCAACAAAAGTAAAGAGAAAATTCCACCTCCTAATAAATTGAGCCTATTTATTCCAAGGGAAATGGTATTGAACATCCATCATAGTAGGAGGGTGGGAGAAAATAAATAAAAATAATTAAAATCTGTGAAGGGGACACAAATGTTAAAAGGGATGTAGACAATAATAAATGATAAGGTTGATAGGAGAAAAGCAACAAACCAATCTACTATTGACAATATTTGCACTTTAGTAAATAATCATGCAGAACTAGGTCTAGATCTTTACTGACTCTATCAATGGATCACTTGAGGGGGATATACACATCAAATATAACTTAAATTATGAGGATATCAAGAGGCATGCTAGAAGCTTGATTCAGGGAAATAAATCCTTTAATTTAATTTATTTTCTCTCAAAGATTTTAATTGTGATCAAGTAGTGACATTTGAAAAAGCATCAAAATGTGTTGCCAAGGCTAAGTGGGTGGCCACAAGTGGTAAATCCTATTTATTTGACCTTATCCAAAAATATCTTCATGTACATAGTCTAAGGCTTGAAAAAGTAGTTTGGATCCCTTTTTATGCAAAATGGGTCAAAAGAATCTCATTATCATAAAAAAAAAACTAGTTGAATTGTGGACTATAATGTTTAATGAATTTAATAGAAAGGGAATTGTGGAGTCATTATCTACTTAAATATTGTTAAACAATGGTTGGATGATTCATCAAGGAATTCAATTGTATTTGATACAGGGCTACTTCCCCTTTCTCCTTCATATAAGTTTTCTTCGATAGTCACTTTGCCACATCAATGTCATATTGTGTATGTGACTAGGAAAATGCATTCTCATTGCACAAAAAAGTATTGATAAGACTTTTGGTGATAGTGAAGCCTCAAATAAATGAATTCCTCATGCCACTCTTCTTCAACATCATTCCTTGAACTAAGTATACTCCATCTTCCTCAATACTCTCCTAAAATAGTAGTAAATTTGAATTTATCCTCTCATAGATAAAGATAATTAATATAGGTTGATCTTTGCATAAGGGAATTATACCAAGAATGTTGTTTGTATTTTTTAGTGTAGCCTTACACTTGCCAAATGTATTTGTTAGAGTAAAGGTCTTAACTTAATTATGTTGATTAAGTTACCTTTATTCCCTTCTTAAGATTTCATGTTAGTTTGCATAAAGTGACATATAATAATTATATTAATTATTAAATATTTTCCTATTAGGGTTTTATTAGGGTTTGCATGATCTCCTTTTTATAAGGATTGATCCCATTGTATTTCATATCAATTCATTCTCTCATTCTCTCTAATATATACATTTTTAGTTTTTCAGAGAACCCTTGCTTGTTTGTCTCCATCTCTTCTTTTGTGATAGGTTATTTGCATGTAGGTGATCTTTGGGGTTTGTGAAGTTGTATTTTCTCAACTCCTACATGGTATCAGAGGTCCACACCTGTTGCTTCCTGATCTTGTTTTGAAAATTCTTGGAGCTTCAAGGGTTTGGGGTTTGCTTTATTGATCTAGGGAATACTTGCTATTTTGAAGCATTTTTAGCTCAAACAGACATCGCCGTTGCGTCCACAGTAGTCCAAAACCCCTAAATCGACTATTCATTTATCCATTTTGGACAAAGTCAAAATTTGGGGCAAAATTGTTTTAGGGTATGGTTATCGTCTATGCGCGAATCCGTAAAAAATTCCTAGTAAACTTTTTTCGGAATTCCTTTTTCGTCAAAAAAATAAATTAATTTTTCTGCAAAACTTGCTTTTGCAGTTTTCTTTGTAAATTTTGATTTTTTTATTAGAAAATTTTTTTTTTAAAAAAATATATATGAAAAAAAGTAGATTTAAAGGCATGCTTAGGCCTATGTAAGGTACCCGCAGGTACCTGCATACGCAGGCCTGTGGGCGCCTTACGTACTCCTGTCGACGTACTAACAGCCGACCGGCGGTCTGATAGTACCGCCGACCAGCGGTACTTAGGGCTCCCAATTTTTTTGTAAAGTTTTTTTTAAATAAAAAAACTCAATGCTTTTTTTCTTATGATTTTTTTTTTAAAAAATCAAAAAGTTTTTTATTGTTTCAAAAAAAAAATAAAAAAATTCATAAATAAGCCCTTTCAGGCATTTATAGTGACGACGGTTTGGCCGTCAAATTTAACCCAGTGTTTTTGCTGCGACGGTCTTATGACCGTCAAATTTAACCCAATGTTGACTTTTTCCCTCTTTAGAGCTGATTTATTCCAGAGGCCGTAACTTGGGCATATGATATCGTTTTTTGGCAAATGAGATATCATCGAAAAGTTGCTTTTTTCATCTTTTTAGTGGTGTTTGTCTCATCACTTCTTTTTTTCGTTGGTGCATTCTACAGCTAGTTGAAGACAAAGGGGCTATTATAAGTCTCAAGCTCATAACTTTTGATCAGTCTCTCCCTTTTTCGCAATCTCAATAGCATTGAAACCGTATTTTAGAGCTCTTCATTCTCATCCATGCAATTTTTCCAGATTTCAGTCCAAGTTTATTTTATTCAGTTATTTGTGTTTTCACACTCTAGTGGACTACCTGGACATATGTGCTCCTGGAAACCTTTTGTTTGCATTGGATGCTTTGTTCTTGGTTTTTCTTCATGTATTTCCAGCATTTCATCCTTTGAGGGCATTTTTGAGCATCATTTGTAAGCTATCTTTTATGTAAACGCACTGAGATAAAGTGCCACACTATTATACATGCATCTTTTGGGGATTTTGCACATAAGGTTGTGTCATATTTTATACTCGCACTATTATTATAAAGTGCCATGAGGGGTTGTGTAGTTTTCCTTTGTTTTTCCATCACATCTTTGTCCGGTGAGTGTCCCTCCACGACGACAATGAATCCATATGATTGGGGGTTGTGTAGTTTGCCTTTGTTTGCCATGACACCTTTTTCCGGTGAGTGTCCCTCCATGACGACCATGGATCCATATGATTCCAGCCTCATGCATGTGTGCTTTGTTTTGCACACCACTTTTTCAGTTGCAGGTGCTATCTTGTGCACTTTCAGATGTTTCTTCTCCTTCATGTGCTATAGGGTGTTTCACATCATTTTAATGGATCTTTCAGGCTCTCCCAGTTGAACATTATGGGGGGGTTATTATATTGTTTGTGCTCATTCTTCCTTGGTTTCGCCTTGGAAGGGATCTTCTATCTTCAGCAGAGGTTCTTCAGCATCATAGCAGTCATCTTTTGATAGTTGTTTGTAGCTTCTTCTGCTTTAGTGATCTTCTTCTTGGCTTTTTGCATCTCTTTTTGGAGTAGAGCTTTTTCCCATGAGGTTTTCTCTATTTCTCCTCTTTATAGAGATTTGGTTGTATTTGGGTACCTGATCTAGCCTAGTTGCCGAGACCCATGTTTGCCTTCTTGCATTGTAGTTACCTTTGCTTTCTTGCATTTGTTTGTAGCTGCACTGTTGCTCATCTTAAGGGTGGGTGTTAGAGTAAAGGTCTTAACTTAATTATGTTGATTAAGTTACCTTTATTCCCTTCTTAATATTTCACGTTAGTTTGCATAAAGTGACATTTAATAATTATATTAATTATTAAATTTTTTCCTATTAGGGCTTCTATTAGGGTTTTTCCTATTAGGGTTTTATTATGGTTTGCATGATCTCCTTTTTATAAGGATTGATCCCATTGTATTTCATATAAATTCATTCTCTCATTCTCTCTAATATATACATTTTTCAGTTTTCAGAGAACCCTTGCTTGTTTGTCTCCATCTCTTCTTTTGTGATAGGTTATTTGCATGCAGGTGATCTTCGGGGTTTGTGAAGTCGTATTTTCTCAACTCCTACAGTATTTTGTTAATCATTTTTTATGCCCTCTCACAAAAAAATTTGAACAACCCTACAAACAAGGCATCTCATGAGATTTATTTTCTTTGAGGAATTTTTTCAAATAGTTCAAACAAGATGTAAGTGCTCACCTTCTTAAGGATTTTTCCATAGTATGGTTTCCCTATTCTTGTTCAATTTTTTAGTGATACATTTTTTGTTATAATATTCCTTACCTTATACATACCATTATATTTTACATGCTATCTACCAAATAAACTGTAATGTTGTTATTGAATGATTTCTTTATATCTCTTATGTAAGGAATGCCAAAGAAATTATGATACGTATGTAATTTTTTAATAATCATCATTAAGAGATGAAAGGTCTATATAATTAGGTGGAAAATAGGGTTTACCAAAACAAATTGAATAGAGATGATAAACCACTAGAATTTTCCACACTAAACACTACAATTCATGTAATTGTGAGGGTCAAAATATGCAAATAACAATTAGAAATGATACCTTACTATTATAGCAACTATGAGGGAAGTTTTTAGAGCACAAAATGCTATGTAATTTATTAAAAAAAAATTGTTTAATGCTACAAGAGACTCAATCGCCTTTAGTGGTGAATGGATCCCTATTAGGGTTTCTCAAGCTGAGATTTGGGTTCTATTCTTTGATGTTTGCACTCTCAAAATCTTGGTTATTATCTTCTAGAAGTCAGCAGGTAATTTTGTAGCTTCAATATTTTATTTTTTCACTTTAGATGACAAATTTTTCAACTTTGATAATTTTGCTCCAAACTTGTAGCACTTGACCTTCAACCTATAAATCTACAATCACACATTCAAGCGAAGAGAAAAATGTTGTTTGTTAGTGAATGGGAATTTTCCTTGGTCAAACCCATTGTAGGTAGTTAAACCAAAATATGAAATAAACGAAATGAAGCATGAAACATGAAATATTCAATTCATATCACCTTGGATGATGTCTTGTGAAACAAATCTACAATCTAGCATGTAGTGACCATGAAGAATGTAGATCTTGATCCTTGAATATGATGTCTAATAATGCTTGCAAGTATATATTCACTGCTACACTCACAATATTAGCTCAACAACATGCATGAATGCATCAAAACCTTATCATGATGAATTGATCCTGAATTGTTGCAATGGAATCTTGAAATCTGCCTTGGAATGCCTTGAAAAATGTCTTGTAATGCTCTAATGCTTGTAAAATTGAATGCTTGGAGACTTAGAATGAATTTCTAAGAGAAGCAACGCAAATTAACCCCATATTTATACTAAATTGGGAGATTAAACCTTGAACCACCAAAAATGAAATAGGTAAAGAGGATTCCCCAATGAGCTTCTAGGGTTTTTCTTCTCGAAGCTAATGTGTGGAATGTGGCTCTCTTTCACACCTTTTCATTTCAAGGTTCATTGAAAGAGGGTTGAGGTTTTTGTTAATAGGGGTGTGAATGTATGTGATTGAATGTGTCTAAATGTTGGAAACTGAAAAAATAGAAGCTAACTTTTAATATAAATCCTAAGAAATGTAACTCTGCTGGGAAACACATTGAGATATGCAAAATAACCTAGGAAACATAAATATACAGCTACAAAAATCAATAAAAAGGAAGATGTGCACCTAGAGGCTAAAGAGGGATGAGATAAGGGTTTGGAATCTTGAAGAATCTGATGCAGAAGCCGAGAAGGACACTTACACCATTTTGAGTGACCTAGTCCTCTTTGTATGAAAGTCTCTTGAGACCTATTTATGCCAAAAGGGTACTCAGATTTACCAAAATCCCAAATATGCATGTATAGTGGGACTAGGTCACCACTAATGGAAAAATAGTCCCTTTTAGCCTTTCAAGAAATTTGAAACTGTAATCTAGAGGTCATGGTCTACACTTTTTGCTTCTCCAAGTTTTTAGATCTAAAACTTTGATTCTCGACCTGTAGGTGACTTTTTGTGTAGATTCTTAACCTAACCAAAAATGAGGAGTCTCTAATAAGTCTTCAATCTACTCTTGAGTGATCTCAAATATTCTAAGATACCTAAATCTACAAACACACACAAGCAAGTAAGATGAAATTCTGATTGTTAGAGTATAGGGGTTTGCCTTGGTCAAACCCCTTTGTAGATAATTAAATCAAATGATGAAATGCAATGGGAAAGCATGAAATGTGAAGCAATGTACTTAGTTTCCTTGCCATGATGGTTGATCTTGAGTTGCAACAATGGAGGATTCAACCCTTGGATGCTTCAACATAGATGTCTTAATGACTTAGAATATGAAACCCTAGCTTGCTTGAGAAGGAGAGATGCGAGGTGAGAAGAGTGTGAGTTGAGAAGAATGAGGGTCACCCATAATGAATAATGAAGAATTAGGGTTTTTACACTTATTTATACAAGTTATGCCCTAATTTTCTCGAAATATCACCCTATTGGCCGACCTTAGGGTTTTAGAGACAAGAATATTGAAAGAAATAAAGTCTAATTTGAAATTTATGTCATATGGGACTAGATCACCCAAGGTAGTGACCTAGTCCACCTAGGAAATTTTCATTAGTTTTCGGGAATAAAAGTGTAACTATTTATGTTTTTTGGGGTTGTCTCATGAAAACACACTAAGATAGGAATTATATGTGTACTAAGGGGTCATTATAGCATAATAAGGGGTTGATTTGATGATGACAAGCCTAGGAGAGTGTGAATTTTTTTCACAAAACCTTACAACACTTCGAAACAAGGATTGGAGAGGGGTAAAAAGAGGCTGAAAAGGTTCCAAAATTCCTAGGCAAAGGCCCAAATGACAGAAAAGTGTTAGTGTCTACACTGTTTGGCAACACAACCCCAAATTTCAAACAATTAAGGCCAACACCAAATCTAGAAGTAAAATTTATTAAATTTCTGCCAAAATTAAATTTGAAAAGGGGGTCGTCATTAAGGGAGAACCCATTTTCCACCTAGGGAGAATGGGTCATGGCCCAATATTCCAAGACCTAACCCCAAGGGATGGAATGTACAATTAAAAACCATTTAAAATCAACTGATAAAGGGGGTCCTATTAAGTGAGGAGCCATTCATCACCTAGAGAGAATGGGTCCTAGCACCATTTTCTCAGACCTATTTTTCTCCCAATTAAATGTTATACTATTTGAATTATGGGCACGTCGAGATAGATCTTTGAGAGGTCTCATAAATAAGGTTTAAATTTGAATCAAAGGGGTTAATTAACCACAATTAATTAAGACCACCGTAGATAAATGTGAAAGTTCTTTAAAAAACATTAGAACACCTAAATAAGGTACAAATTTTAATACACTATTATTAAGGGGCCCATTATTCTTAATTAAGTAAATAAATCCTAGAAAAGTGTGAAAGTGTTACAATACTTCAGAAAACTTCTGGAAAGGATTAATTAAAGCATTTTTTAATCAAATAGAGGTCTTATAATGATGTGAATGTGTACAAAACTATTCCAAGAAACCATTAATTCAGTTTTAATGTCAATTATCAAACCAAGTAAGACAAAAGGCTACTTTTTTAGTTACTACGTTTTTCCCCCACTTTAGTGAGAGGATGACCCCATGTCAAACTCACACTAAAGTAGAAATCCAAGACACTTAAGTATGCATGTTCAATAACATATATATAATCATACCCTATCAAAGGCCAAGAAAAAGAATAAACAAAGGATCAAGCACAACCATTCAACCACAATGTTGAATGGGGCTATTTGTCCATAACATACACTGCTCACTCTAGGGTAGTGGAACCTCAGTCTGTCCACTTGGTGATTTGTCCCAACAAAGTGTAAAATGAGAGAATCATATTATCCTCTCATACCATACCAAAGTTATCCTCCAGACAACTTCGATAAGGCACCACAACGTAATGGTTTTGTAAATTCTTTTGCTATGTAAAATTTTGTTAAAGAGGATTTTTCTTTGTTGATGTAAAGGTCTTCTTCTTAGGGAGATTTATGCCTAGTGTCTCCAAGAGAGAACAAGTCAAAAGTGTCAGATTGTTGCCCATGGGATGCCTCAGTCGTATCATGCTATGAAAATAGATCATACACTCTTTGATGACATCAAACCCAGTGGCACCACCAAGGAGAGGAAGGATATGTTACTCAATCATTAGATGGCAATCATTTCCATCAAAGTGAAAATTTCTCAAGACCAATTTGAATTCTCGACACTCATCAGTACTATGTCCAAAATTTATTTGGTATCGACAATGCAAAAAATTACACCTTTAGGATCTATAGTATTATCTTTTCTTTCATAGGTGGTAATGTTATAAGTTCTTGGTTTATAAGTAGTTGTAGATTTATTTCACTTTTAGGTGGTGGACAAGGGAACTTTACTTTCTTTAACTTGTAAGGCCTCTTACACTTTCTAGATTCATTAAATTCTCTAGATGGAATTAGGGAAGGAGGTCCTAAGATGATCTTGTATTTGTTAGCATTATCCTTAAGAGGTATGAGTTGATCTTTATAAAGGACATTTATATCAGGAGGATGATCTAATACAATCCTACCATAATTACAAAGCATTGCTTATTCTTTGGGGATTAGAGCATTTATGTCAGGAAGGGAATCTTGATATCCTAACCCTTTGGTATTCTTAGTGGGTATTTTATCTAGGAGTTGATGAATTTCATTTTCACTTGTTGTATCACATCCTTGTTTACTCAAGATTTTAAATCCTTTCTCATCCGTCTCTTCAATGTTAATTAATGTGTTGGTTACTTTTTTGACATGTAGCATGGTTGAGTGTTTGCTTGCTTAGAGGGGCTAGGTTCACCTATGGTAGGGAATTTAGGTTCAAATTGTGACTCAATTTTGGGATGTAACATCTCAAGTTGTGGTGGTTGTTTCAGTGAAGGATAAAATTATGCTTTGGACTCAAGGTTGTTAAGGAAAAAAATTATGAATTCATTCATGATGGCATCATCTTCTCCAATATTGTCAACATCATGAGGAGGACATGAATTAGGAGTTGTGCGAGCATGAGAAAGTTCAATTTCATGAGGTTCATTGCCAAAACCCCAACTTTAAACATCAACCAAAGAGAACAAGACTTCCATGCATTGCCTAAATACTTCATTTTCAAAATTTCAGATGTAAAAATAGCAACTTATTGATTACACAATGCAATGAAATGTTTGAATTTTTAACAATGTATTGAAATGAAGAAATTTAAGCTAAATGCAATGAATTTGATGAAACAACAAATCAAGAAACTAAAATAGGAAAGTAACAAGAGAAAATATAAGCTATAAATTTAGATTTTAATGTCTAAAAATGCAGATCAATAGCTAATAGGGACTCATTTGGAAATAAGGGAAATGGGTCTTGGTTAGATGTTTCTAAGATGTTTATGTGGATTTCAGAGTGAATTTAGATGCTTTTTTAGTTTCCAAAAGGTATAGACAAGACTTGATCAGGAACTCATTTTCCAATAAGGGAAAATGGGTCCTAGTTAGGTGTTTCTAAACTATTTTAAAATGATTTGCAAGCCTTTAGTGATATATTTTAGTTCCAAGTCTGAGATAGTGAATTTAACTTTCACATTTTCCAAAAATGCAATGTAAATATACACTGAGAAGATGAAATACAAGGTCTAAATTGAAATGCAATTTTTATTTTTAAATGCAATTGTATGAGATCTAAATGAGATGTGAAATGACTAATTTTATTTATGTATTTTTCCAGATTTAGATAGATGCAAAACAATGCAAGTCTAAACCCTGGATGAGATGCAAGATATAATGAAAAATAAGTAAATCTAAAAGAGATCTTAATTCAATTCTAATGAATTCAAGATCTAGCCTAAGATGCATTGAGAGACTCTAAAATCAGAAAATTGCAATGCTCAATACGTTGGGTTCACCATTAATGATTAGGTGGAAAATATGGTTTACCAAATGAATTGAATCAAGATGATAAACCACTCGATTTTCCCTCATTAAACACTACAATTTAAGTAATTGTGAGGGACAAAAGATGCAAATAACAATAAAGAATGATACCTAACTTTTATAGCAACTATGAGGAAAGATTTTAAAGCCTAAAAAGTTGTGTACCTTGCCAAAAACTTGTTGTTAAGCTACAAATGACTTATTTTCCTTTATTGGTGAATGGTTCCCTATTAGGGTTTTTGAAACTAAGATTAGGGTTTTCTTCCTTGATGTTTACACTATAAAAATATTGATTATCAACTTTTGGAAGTCTGTAGGTAATTTTGTAGCTTCAAATCTTTGATTTTACACTTTAGATGAGAACTTTTGCAACTTTGACAACTTTAACATTTTTTCTCCAAACTTGCTCGGCTTGATCTTCAATCTTTAAATTTGCAATCATACATTCAAGGGAAGAAAAACTTGTTGTTTGTTAGTGAATGGGGGTTTTCCTTGGTCAAAACCCTTGTTGGTAATTAAACCAAATGATAAAATAAGGGAAATGAAGCATGAAACATGAAATATGGAATTGATATCAGGTTGGATGATGTCTTGTGAAATAAATCTGTAATCTATAATGTAGTGGCCATGAAGAATGTAGATTTTGATCCTTGAATAAGATGTATAAAAATTCTTGCAAGTATATCTTCAATTATACACTCACAATCTTAGCTCAACAACATGCATGAATGCATCAAACCCTTGTCATGATGAATTGATCTTGAATTTCTGCAATGGAATCTTGAAATCTGCCTTGAAATTCCTTGAAATTTCTCTTGTAATTCTCTAATGTTTGTAAACTTGAATTCTTGGAGACTTAGAATGAATTTATAGGATAAGCAATGTGAATTAACCCCTTATTTGTACTTAATTAGGAGATTAAACCCAAAATGCAATCAAACAAGACCGACACCAAATCTAGAAGTAAACTTCATTAGATTCCCACTAGAATTAAATTTGAAAAGGGGGTCCTCATTAGGGGAGGACCCATTCGCCACCTACGAAAAATGGGTCCTAGGTTAGTTTTCTAGGACCTAACCATAGGGGATGGAAAGTACATAAGCAAAATTTTTAGAATAAACTAGTAAAGGGGGTTCCTATTAAGGGAGGAACCATTCACCACCTAGGGTGAATGGGTCTTGTCACCATTTTTGAGGATGATGCAGGAGCATCCAGTGGTGTAAGGGCAATCCTACATCACCCAAAAATATATTTACTTTCATTTAGATTTTTGTAGATGTTTTTGCATTTCTTGATACCCTTTTCATCGAAGAAGAATTCCCAACTTTCAGAACTACTTTTCTGCTTTTTCTGCTCAACTACTATTTTTAGCAGGTATGATTTTGAAGGTGTGAGGAGACAAAAATTTAAGGGAAGCTTCCGAACAGAATAATAAACACTTTGGTGAAAGAATCAGGCAAAGATCATTCCCGGTTCAAAAGTTATTCAAGTTTCAGTGTCTGCTTTTTGCCGTACAAAATCTTCGGAACTAATTTTGAGGGACTTAAAGGCTCCGAATGGGCCCCGAAAATTGGCAGAAAACAAAAGTGGTTAGCCTTTAGGCCCCACTTTTTGGCACTTCATTTTCGCAAGACCTTTCCGAAAAGGTATTATCATTGAAGATCCGATGGTTAGATCTTGAGTTAGGGCTTCCAAAATTTTGTGCATAATTAGAATGTTGTTTTTGGCTCCAAACAAAGGAATTGGGCTATTTATGGGGTGGTTTCTAATTTTTGTGAGTAGTTTTTGGGAAAGAAGATCGCATGTTGCGAATAGGGGAATTTCTGTAATTTCTTTTTTGTAATTTGCATATATTGCAGAACTCGAGGATTTGAGATCCTCTGCATGTAAGAATTTCATACCTTGAAAATAATAAGATTTGTTAGTTTTTCTCTGTGATTTTCTATGTCTCAGGTTGCACCCTCATCAGAGGACCTAATTCTTTCCCAATTAAATATTATATTCTTTGAATTATGGATTTTGGGATAGTTCTTTGAGAGGTATCATAAATAAAGTTTAAATTTGAATTAAAGGGGTTAATTAACTCCAATTAATAAAAATTAATTAAGATCACCCTAAATAAATGTGAAAGTGTTTTACAACACTTTACAAAACCTAAATAAGGTACAAATTTTAATACACTTTATTAAGAAGGGGTCCATTAAGATTAATTAAGTAAATAAATCCTAGAAAAGTGTGAATGTGTGTTACAACACTTCACAATACCTTTGCAAGGGATCATTTAAATCATTTTTTAATCAAATAAAGGTGTTTTAATGATGTGAATGTGTAAAACACATTGTCCACTATTCCAAGACAATATTAATTGAATTTTAATGTCAATTATGAAACTGTGTAAAGGGAAAAGACTACATTTTCCGTTACTAATATATATATATAGCATCAAGATAGCTATTAAATAAATCTTATGTTGGGTGCAAGTTTTGAATATTTAAGGTATCTCGACATCACTATGAGTGTTTGCAAATGATTGCATGATGTGTATGAATAATAATATGCAAATATATATGTATGCCAAAAATTATACTAGATTACACAACATAATTATATAGATAATTTCCTCTTAAAATTTCTCCAAGTATATGTAATTATAGTATTTGTTGATGTGAATGAGGTATATTACCTAATTAGTTGGAATCTAGGTCCTATTCAGAATTAGTTAAGTTTACCTAGGACATGTTTAGGTCATTTACTTATATTTTAACATGATTGTGATACGTATCATAATCATATGTTGTCTTATGTTTCACCTTGCATATAAGTGTGGTTCATCTTCTACATTATGTAGACTATTATATATCCATTGTATCTTTTATGCACTATATATAATGTTTAGCTTCATTTCTTTCTACCCTCTTTTGGAATGTTGGTTTTCTGATTTTACAAGTGATCTTGGTTTCTTCAGTCTATTATGTTACACTGATAGCAACAATAATTTAGCTTACATAATTTATTGCTTATAATATGGAAAAAATTTAGTGATGTATCGTGAACATACTATTTTACTAGAATAATACTATTTTGTGCATATTTCTACTCATGGATTTGATTCTGGAAATTTTAGTAGGTGTTGGTATGAAGTTAGGTGGCAATGAAACTTAAATATTATTTGATGGACTTGTAAATTAGGTATTAATTTCAATTGAGCTAAATTTATTTAGTCATATTCTTATTAGAATTAGCACGAGATGTTAGCTAATTATCGTATATGTTGGAAAATCAATAAATAAAATATTTCATACCTAGTTGGTAGTCTAAAATGAGTTGTAGAGAAATGGTTCAAGTCTCTATTTTTCCTAATAGATCTATTAAAATACTTGAGCTTCTGATATATTTTCGTTTATATTCATACAATCTACATTTAATAATGGTCACAAAATGTCTATGCCAATAAAGGGTATTTCTTGTTGATAAGTAATCAACCTAGCCTTTATGTTCTTATAAGAGATTTTATGATTTTCATGTTAAATTATGAATAATAATAGTGGTGAGGTCTAATTTGGGATCCCAATGCCCTTGGATTCAAGTTATTTAGTACTTGTATTATAAATTGGGAACTTGGTTGGATTTCCCTACATACTCTTAAGCATTGAATTGATTGTTGGGAATAATTTATAGGAACCCTATTGGGTTATGAAATAGTAATTCAAGAATTTGGTGTTTTTTTATTAGTTAATAATTTTGTGAGTTGTGGCTTTATTTTTAAATGGGTATTTCTAAATAGTGACACATTATATTATTGGTATTAAACCCTTATATGGTTGTCTTTTTATAGTATTCTTTCTATTTCACTCCCATGGGGAATGTTACTTAATTTTTTATGATATAATAAGTAGAGGAACATATGTTTATGCTTCTTGAGGGGTTTCTTGTGAGAATAATTACATATGGCTTCAATCCAATTTGGAAGAAATCAAGTTGGAATTCATTAATTAAAGGACACCCTTAGTCCCAATTCAATGGGGGAAGGTTTAAAGAATAGATATATGGTTGATTTGTTACTAATTTTTATCAACTATACCTCTTTAGTATACTCAAAATTTCAATTTTGAAATTTACATATAATGGTTGTAAAATCACCTTCCAATCAATATGTCTCCACTATAAAAAAATTATCCAATAATGGGAAATTTTTCCTTATCAAGCTTATCTACTCTAAGGTTTATGGTGTTTAACCTTCAAATATTTACTTCAATGTTGGAGGAAATTTTGAAGTCATTATCATTATGGTATATCTACAATGTGAATGTACAATAATGCCTCTAGAATTTTCTAAAATACAATAATTAGAGTTTTATGTTCACCACTATAAAATTGTTCCTTGGTTAGTGATAAGTATAGGAAGGTGTAGGTTAGCATCAAGACACTAGAGAGGTTTATTCTTACAAGAAATAGGGGCTTGATAAACTTTTCCATGACATGGCTATGATAGAATTAAGGTAACCTATTAAATTTACCTCTAGTGGTGATACCGAGTAGAGGTATTATGATCTAATGGTGTAAAAAACTCTTAATATTTATGGATGATATACCAAATATAAATACACAATAGATATAGGTTGAGAATAATAGAGTTCCTTATCTCTACCTTTGTAGATTATAAAAGAAAATTAATGTCATGTATTACCATATATGGTATGACATTTTGTATTTATATTTCTTTAGTGGATAATTTTATGCTAAGCTTTATGATTGGTAATAAAAAATGTTATGTCCTCATAATTATTATATTATCTAGTATTACTAGTGTGGATTTGATCTCTATCTAATAAATACTATATTTCTGAGTAAGAATTGAATGGTGTGAATGAGCTTTGAGATTACCCTATGATTTATATTTATCTATATGTAATTAAATAGAAGCCAACTTGAATGTGGGTTCCATATGATACTCTTGTCTTGACAATTTTGAACCCAAGACATATAGGACCATATGTATAGTTTAATGGATCCCTCTATTTGGTATGTAACAAGATTAGTTAGTCTAAGGTATAAACCCATAGGAGCATATGTTTTAGATCAATTTTCTTATTTAAGTTATAAATTTTAGAATGATAAGTAAAGTTCAATACAAGAGTTTACTTGTTAGAATCACAACCCAGGTTAAGAAAGAGACTCTATGAGGGCATATAGAGATTGCAATTGCTCTCTTATAATGTCTTATCTTACAAATTTTGTATTAATAATAGATTTAACACTAGAGTACAATGTATTCATATCTTTTTATAGCATATGATCTTCAATTTAGTAATGTTAGAGTTTAGTACTTCCTATGTCAGTTTAGATAGAGTATCTAGTAAGCATTGTTCAAATACACAATATAATACAAAAATGCGTGCATCTAAGCATGAGTCAGATTGTATACATAATACAAAGAGATGCCAAACATATGTAGATAAAAAATAGCCTTCATTCCCATAGTTCTTTCTCTGAAGGAAATCATCCATGGAACCCCTGTTAACCAAGGAATTGATGGCATCTACCTCATAATTGTAGAAGACCTCTTCAATCTCATAGTTTTGGTTTTTGTATATTTTTGGTAATTTTTCTTCCTTGGTGTTCTTCCTAGCCTTTATTTTATCATTGAATTCTTTCCTAAAGGTCTTTAGTGCTTGCATGAATAGTGCCAAGTTGGGTTGCCCTTGCTGACAAGAATTCCCATACATGATCTCATTCTAATGAATGAGAACAACCCCATATTTTAGAAACTTTAAAAACTTTCTCTTTTCTATTTCCATGGTAGCTATCACCTATAATGAAATATTAAAGAACGTTATTCTTTTAGCTCACTCAATAAGTACCCTCCATACCCCACTATATTTTTCCTCATATTATTCCTTCCATTTGCACAAAATAATTTCAATAGATAGTAAAAACCAAAGCAAATGAATATTTTTACTCAATTTTCTATCATTTCCCATACTTGGATCTCTTTCCAATTAAATTTTCCACTTTTCCCTCATATTCCTTGATTATTACAAAATAAATTATCTATCTCATTAGCATAAAAAACACTCAAAAAGAATATTATGATCAGTCCCAACAACCCTGAACATTTTTAAAATATCAATATCAACATTATTCAATTTGTAAGGAATCTTTTACAACAACACTAGCCATGTAAAACAAGTCTTTTTAGCATCAATATCATTATGCCATTGAAAATATAAAACTTTTTGTCAATATTTTCTTTCAAGGTTTGTCTTCAAAACCTTGTTTAGGTAGGTAGTGGGCTTGTTAAAGTTAAGTATTTTCTTATAAATAATCTTAGCCTTGAGCTCCTATAGAGGGAGAGTTCATTTTAATAAGACTTCAATAGGCTTATCCTTCTATTTTTCAATTTTGAGATTTGGAATCAAATTTTTGTAAGCCTCCTTAATAAAAGAATAGTTTCTAAAATTAGAGAGGGTTAATCCATAGTCTTCTTTTAATTTATCCAACCAATTATATTTGCATCCATTATGATATTGCTAAAAAAGTTAATACTATTTTGATTCCATTTCTTTATACAACACCCTTGTAACATGGCCAATGGTTTGCCATTGTGCTCTAAATTCTACCATATGGATCTATTAGGGTGGATCAAATTATTGTTAAGATCAATTTTAAAAAGATGATAGGTGAAATTATCCCTAATTGACTCCAAATCCCTTCAAATACTTTTGAAAAAAATTGAACCTACCAAAAATATTGGGTACTTGTTGATGAGAAGATCATTGAAAGGAAGTTCCTTCCATGATTGTTCCAACTTGTGGACTGCTTGAGAGATGTTGTTCTTGACCAAAAATTTTCATCACTCATTCCCATCAAGGTACTTGATGACCCACTTGGTAGATAATACAATTTCATGCTTTTTAGATGTAAGGCCCAAGCCCCCATTAGCCTTTTCCAAATAGCACCATTCCCATTTAATAAAATGAAATTTCCTTTTACCTTTCACATTTGACCACAAAAATCCTTTTTTTTTTTAACTTCATTAACTTGATATCTATTAAAAAAACTGACCGAGGCATATCAAAGTGTGTAATAAGAGAGAATCTTTCAACAAACCTGGATCCTTCCAACTAGTGAGGAATTTCCAATTCAGCCCATCCAAATTCTTATAAGTTTTGGCTTTTAACCATAGCCTTATTTGTTTAAGATTAGGTGAAACAAAGAATGGGATCCCTAGATAGCTCTGTTAACATATAGATTCTAGTGTTTTCATTGATGGCAACCTAAGTCATGAATCAGGTCTACAGTCTAGTTTTGGTTTACACTGGCAGAACAGAGTGAAGAATAAGGCATTTGATTAAAGGAAAAAGATGTCAATCCAACTACCTAACTAGACTATTATTTTTCATTGTGGATCTCAAAAAAATATTTTTTGACATTTTTATTAGCTTATTCATGGAGTATCTCAATACGCATTCACTGGTGTGTGATCTAGGAGATTTGGTACACTAATTTTTTGGTTATTTGTGCTAGAAGGTTGACCTAGCGAATATAGTAATTATGGATGTATAAGGAGTAGTTGATTAAATGTTTTCATGTTAGAAAAATGTTTTTTTTGGGTACCTACTATGTCTAGGATGACTTTGGAGGATACGCATAAATATTTAATTGAGGATCTAGCTGACATTTGAAAATAACTTAATGTTTTATGAAGCCGACATATGAATGATCAAATCCTTAATAGCAGATATATATATGAGATCAGTTTTATCTTTTTGAGAGAGTGAATGAGTGGAATACAAAATATATAAGTGTGGTGAAAAATTCAATAGAGTAATAGTGCAAATTTATCTATGGGTAAGTACACCAATCTGTGACACAATTTTGGCTCTTAAGATGCCACTTTTTTTTTAAATCAGAAAAATCTGATTTACACGAGAAAATGAAGATAGTTATGCTCAAAATTTCAAGATGCAGCAAGACCAAAGTTGAAGTGCTTTGAGTCTAGTTTCTAAGCTACTAATTTTTTTTAAAATTAATGAATATTAAGGGTCTCAAAAAGGAGGGGGGCCCAAAACAGGTCCTGTTTTTATAAAAAACTAGCATAGTGCCTGAGGGATCCCCCCTTTTTGATTGATTTTTTTAAGAATTTCAAAAATCCCAATGGTGAGTATTATCTAACACCATGTAGTTTATCCTCATTCTTTTGGATAATTTTTTTAATGAATATATAATATTTTATGATTTTTCAAAGTGGACACATCCTGAAAAGTTGAAATTTGAGCATGCTCCCCCCTAAAATTTTTGTATACTAATCGGATATTGATTTTTATTTTTTTATTATGTGTAGAATATAGTCTAGTTTCAAAAAATGTAATTTTTATCACATTTCAATGAACAAGTAAAAATCTATCCTAAAACTAGCACATGTTGGTTTTTGACAAAAAGTAGGGGCATTTACAATAGAAGCCATGGATCAAAACCTTAACTAAATCAAAATAAAAAAAGAATTGTATATTTATATAGCTAAGAGAGAGGTTAACACTGTCATGGTTTTTTTATGAACTTGCATTGAAATATGTGCAAATGAGATAGGGAGCACATATGAAAATATGATGAAATTTGGAAAATCCTATGAATTAACACATCCAAAGCAGGCCATTTGGCCTCCTTTGCACAAAACCAAAATTTCCCCTCTTTGGTCAACAACTTTGATAATGCTTAGAGCACATAGTTTATGATTGTAGATGGGTAGTTAAGGTTTTACCTTTCATACCTTCTCTAACTCGTTACCATAACTGGATAACTCTTTATCCCTCTGAAGTCTCTATCTCTCGGGTCTCACTCCCTCCCATGTGACCTAGACTACTCTCTTAGTGTAATCCCCTCTCTTAGGTCTCTTTCCCTCCCACATAGGTACCTAAATAAATTTATCTCACTCGAACCCCCTTTCTCACTCTCACTCTCCCTCTCTCTCTCTCTCTCCCTCTTGTATTTTTGTCTCTCTCACTCCATCTCCCTCTCTTAGGTTTTTATCTTTATCTCTTCCTATCTCTATCTCAATTGTCTCCCTCCTACCCCCTCTCCCTCTCTTAGGTTTGTCTCTCACTCCCTATATCTCTCTCTCATTTCCTCTCTCTCGGGTAACTCCATCCCCCCTCTCTCCCTCTCTCACACTCACACTCCCTCTATCTCTCCCATTCCCTCTCTCTCACTCTCCCACTCCCTCTCTCTGAATCTCTCCCACTTTATCTCTCTCCCTCTCTCTTAGGTCTCTCCCTCCCATCCTCTCTCCCTCTCTCTCTCAAGTATCTTTGTCCTACCCCCTCTCCCTCTCTCTCTTTGTCAAGTATCCCCCTCCTAACCCCTCTCCCTCTCACAGTCACTCCCTCTATCTCTCTAACACTCCCTCCCTATCTCACTCCCTCTACCTCTCCATCTCTCTCAAGTCCCTCTCTTTATCATTCCAGCTATCTATCTCCCACTCTATCTCCCTCTCCCTCTTTCTCAAGTCTCTCCATCCCACCCCCTCTCCCTCCCTCTCTGTCTCTCAAGTCTCTCCCTTCTACCACATCTCCCTTTTCAGGCCTCTCTTTATCTCTCTCACTCACTTCTTCTATCTCTCTCCCACATCCTCTCTTTCTCATTCCCTTTATCTCTCCCCCTCTCTCTTAGATATCTCCCTCCCACCCCCTCCCACTCTCTCTCTTCCTATATCCTAGGTATCTCCCCTCACCCCCCCTCTCTCTATCTCTCTCTCACTCCTTCCATCTCTCTCAAATCCGTCTATCCCGAGTACTCCCTCTCCCCAGAGTAATCCCTCTCCCTCCCATCCCCTCTCCATATCTCAATTATCTCTCTCTCACTCCTTATATCTCTCCCATCCCTCTATATCCCACTCCATCTCTCTCCTACTCTCTTAGGTCCCTCCTTCCCAACCCCTCTCTCCCACTTTGTCACCCTCTCCTTCTCTCTCAGGTGTCTCCCTCCCACTTTATCTCTCAAGTTTCTCCATCCCACTCCCTCTATCTCTTTCTCTCTCTCCATCTCTATGTCTCTCCCTCTCTCCCTCTCCCTCTCTCTCTCACTCCCTCTATATCTCTCCCTCTCTCTCTTAATCCCTCCATCTCTCTCCCTCTCTGTCTATCAATCCCTTTATCTCTCTCTCTCTCTCTCTCTCTCTTAGGTCTCTTCCTCCCACCCTCTCTCCCTCTTTCTCTCTCTCAAGTATCTTTGTCCTACCTCATCTTCTTCTCTCTCTTTTTCAATTCTCCCCCTCCTACCCCCTCTCCCTCTCATAGTGACTCCCTCTATCTGTCTTCCACTCCCTCCCTCTCTCACTCCCTCATACTCCCTCTCCCTCTCCCTCTCCCTCTCTCTCAAGTATGTCCCTCCCACCACCTATCCCTCTCTCTCTCTCTCTAAAGTAGAGGGTTTAGGGAGTAAGGGTTGAGGGTTGAGGGTTGAGGGATTAAGATGGTATAGGGTTTCAGGGTCGAGGCTTAAGGGTTGAGGACTAATATTGTAGAGGATTTTAGGGATTAAGGTTTAAGGGTTGAGGGTTGAGGGTTGAGGGGTTGAGGGATTAAGAGGGTATATGAGCTGAGGGATTAGATTTTAAAGTTTGAGGGTTGAGGGGTTGAGAAGATGGTATAGGGTTTGAGGGATTATATTTTAAGGGTTGATGGTTGAGGGATTATGATCGTATAGGGGTTGAGGGATTAAAAGGGTATGGTGGTTGAAGGATTAGGGTTTAAGCATTAAGGGTTGAGGATTGAGATATTAAGAGGGTATAGGGGTTGAGAGATTAGGGTTTAAGGGTTGAGCGTTGAGGGCTTAAAAGAGTATGGGGTTTGAGGGACTAGGGTTTAAGGGTTAAGGGTTGAGGGTTGAGGGATTATGAGGGTATAGGGGTTGAGGGATTAAGAGGGCATGGGGGTTGAAGGATTAGGGTTCAAGGGTTGTGGGTTGAGGGTTGAGAGGGTATAGGGGTTGATGGATTAGGGTTTAAGGGTTGATGGATTAAGATTGTAGAAGGGTTGATGGATTAGGGTTTAAGGGTTGAGGGTTGAGGGGTTGATGGATTAGGAGGGTATAGGGGTTGAGATATTAGGTTTTAAGGGTTTAGAGATAAGGGTTGAGGGATTAAGAGGGTATAGGGGTTGACGGATTACGGTTTAAGGGTTGAGTGTTGAGGGTTGAGGAATTAAGAGGGTATGCAGGTTGATGGATTAGGGTTTAAGGGTTAAGGGTTGAGAGTTGAGGGATTAAGAGGGTATAGGTGTTAAGGGATTAGCATTTAAGGGTAGAGAGTAGAGAGGTTGAGGAATGAGGGTTTAAGGGTAGAGGGTAGAGGGTTTGAGGTACTAGGGTTTAAGGGTTGAGGATTGAGGGATTAAGAGGGTATGGGGGTTGAGGGATTAGGGTTTAAGGGTTAAGGGTTGAGGGTTGAGAGATTAAGAGGGTATAGGGGATTAGGTATTAGGGTTTAAGATTTGACGGTTGAGGGATTACAAGGGTATGGGGGTTGAGGGATTAGGGTTTAAGGGAGAAGGGTTGTGGGTTGAAGGATCTATAGGGTATAGGGTTTAAGGGTTGAGGGATTAACAGGGTTTGGGGGTTTAGGATTTAGGGTTTAAGTGTTAAGGGTTGAGGGTTGACGGATTAGGGTTTAAGGGTTGAGGGATTAAGATTGTATAAGGGTTGAGGGATTAGGATTTAAGGGTTGAGTGATTAACAGGGTATAGGGATTGAGGGATTAGGGTTTAAGGGTTGAGGGTTGAGAGGATTAAGAGGGTATAGGGTTGAGGTATTAAGGTTTCAGGGTAGACAGTAGAGGGGTTGAGTTCTTAAGAGGGTACAGGGGTTGAGGGATTAGGGTTTAAGGGTAGAGAGTGGATGGGTTGAGGCATTAAGAGGGTATAGGAGTTGAGGGATTAGTGTTTAAGGGTTGAGGGTTGAGAGATTAAGAGGGTATGGGGTTTGAGGGATTAGGGTTTAAGGGTTAAGGGTAGAGGGTTGAGGGATTAAGAGGGTATAGGGTTTGAGGGATTAAGAGGGTATGGTTTTGAGGGATTAGGGTTTAAGGTTTAAGGGTTGACGGTCAAGGGATTAAGATTGTATAGGGATTGCAAGATTAGGTTTTAAGGGTTGAGGTTTGAGGGATTAAGAGGGTATGGGGGTTGAGGGATTTGCGCTTAAGTGTTAAGGGTTGAGGGTTGAGGGATTAAGAGGGTATAGGGGTTGAGAGATTAGAATTTATGATTTTAGGGTTGAGTGATTAAGAGGGTATGGGGGTTGAGGGATTATGGTTTAAGGGTTGAGGGTTGAGGGATTAGGGTTTAAGGGTAGAGAGTAGAAGGGTCGAGTGATTAAGAGGGTATAGGGGTTGAGGGATTAGGGTTTAAGGGTAGAGGGTAGAGGGGTTGAGGAATTAAGAGGGTATAGAGGTTGATGGATTAGGGTTTGAGGGTTGCGGGTTAAGGGTTGAGGGATTACAATTGTAGAGGGGTTGAGGGATTAGGGTTTAAGGGTTGAGGGTTGAGGGATAAAGAGGGTATGGGGGTTGAGGGATTAGGGTTTAAGGGTTAAGGGTATAGGTTTTATAGTTTAAAGGTCCCACTCCCTCTCTAGCCCACTCCCTCTCTTTCCCACTCCCTATCTTAGTTCTTCCCCCCACCATAACTAAATATATTCTTTCCCTCTCAAGTCTCTCTCTCGGGTCTTATTCCCTCCCATGATACCTAGACTACTCTGTGTCACTCCAATGCCCTCTCTCACAATCCCTCTTTGTTAGGCCTCACTTATTTCCCACCATACTCTCTTAGGTCTCTCCTTCCCACCCCCTCTCTCCTAGTTTCACTCTCTCCCCTTCTCTCTTAGGTGTCTCCCTACCACCCTCTCTCCCTCTCTTTGTCTCTTAGGTTTCTCCCTCCCAGCCCCGCTTCCTCCTCCCCTCTCTCTCAATTCTCTCCCTCCTACCCCTCTCTCTCTCTCTCTCTCTCCCACTCCCTCTTTCTCTCACTCCCTCTATCTCTCTCCCATTTTGTCTCTCTCCTTCTCTCTCAGGTCTCTCCTTTTCAAAACAACATATTTGGTGCTCGCCAAATTTGGAGAGTGCTAAATTTGTTTTACCTTGAAATGATAAAATAGGGGTTGACCCCGTGATTCAGGCCAACATTCTCCTGTATTTGTCTGGTTCAATGCTTTATCTGAGTCAGAAATGCCTTTCTTGTATGCAGTTGACTTCATATTGTACCAATCTAAGCTTGATCCATCACCTTTTTACCACATATATGCATGGTAGACAATGTAGAAGAAGACATTTTGAAGTTTCTACATCATTTTACATTATCTAAGGTAATATATTCATTTTGGAAATATTGAAATGTTTATATTTAGTATATTTGTTTGTTTTTGACAATATAAACTAATTTATTTAATGATTTTATTAATCATAACAATTGGACATAGAATTCAACATTGAATTAGATGGGATTTGCATTAAAAAGTTCAATTTTTATGAGTTTGAAGAACAAAAAAATGAAAAAACATGACATTTACTTAACATAAATTTACTCATGAATTTTATTTGCATTGCTTATGGTACTCCATTTCTAGCATGGCTAGTGGAATTCACTCTATTTCATTTTATTTTCAACTAATTTGGAAAATATAATAGCTTTCATCAATGTTAATGCAAGTGTCCATTAATTTTTTTGTTCCATAAAAAATTCACCTTCATCACATGTGCTCAGATAAATTCAAGTGAGCTGAAATAGTTGTTAATGAAAGTTTTCATTCATTCATAACATTTACCTTTCTAATTGTACACATCTAAAAATGGTCACAGTTAATCAAATTTGTTAATTAATTAAATATGATTTATTTAATTAATAAGTTTTTAAATTCATCTACATATAAATAAATTATTTATTTATATCATTCACTCTCTATATTCTTTTGATTTAATTAAATAAAAAAGTTTATTTAATTATTACCATTTTCCATCTTTCTCTTAATTAATTAAACAAATTTCACAATTTATTTATGTTAATTATCACAAGTTTAAATTTCAAATTTAAATGATAATTCTTTTTTTCACAATTAATTAAATATTCTAAAATATTTAATTAGAAACTTTCTTTTCTTTTCACAATTAATTAAATATTCTAAAATATTTAATTAGAAATTTTCTTCTTTTCACAATTAATTAAATATTCTAAAATATTTAATTAGAAACTTTCTTCTTTTCATATTTAATTAAGTATTTTGTATATTTAATTAAAGCACTTTTTATCATCTCTCACACATAATTAAATATTATTTATTTATGAAAACTTCTAAATTCATGTCATACATAATTAAATAAATCTATTTATTTAATTAGAGATTTATCCTTAACTATCAACTTACTCTTCATAAATGAAGTGCACATATGACAACTTTCCTTCATCTTTGAATGGAAAAGGATATATAAGAGGAATCATCTCTCTTTATTCTCTCAACCTTCCATTTTTTTCTCAACTTCTCAATCTCTCGCCATTCATCTTGACAGGTTTTAGCTCAACCGTTGATCTTGGCTAACTAGATTCTTGCCTCCAAAAATCTATAAATACAACCCTCATGTGAGTTGCGAAAGGATCATAGATTTTGTGAATTTAGCATAATCATTATAGTTGCATTCGAATCAACATTTTACCATAATCATTTTCAAGTTCATATAATTTTAGTTCTTCAACATCATGCATGTTGCATAAATCTCTTTCTCCTAAGTTGTCATTTCAATAGGTTTCTGCTTACACCATTTGAGAGCAGTAGCTTTAATCAAATCCTTGGAGATAAAGGACAATGGGTGATCCCACAATAGTGGTTTACAATTTTTGACAAAACTCGACACTGAAATTATTATTTTTAACTAAATCTTCACATTTAGGCACTTATAATGGCTAAACCATGAGGAATTTGAAGATGATGCAAACTAGAGTCTGATCACATTTTGTCTATAGATTCTAAAAATATTTTTTAAAAAAATTTTGGAATAAGATTGCACTTCTTTTTCCATCTCCCATGAAAACTATTTTTTTTTCAGAAAACAACAATTTTAAAAAGTGATGCTCACCATATACAACATAACCTTTTTTGTATGAAGGATAAAATTCTAATTTTTTTGAATTTAGATTTTGTAACTATGATATCTAGCACTTTCATTTGGTCTCATAGTTTTTTATTGAATATTTTTTTCCTTAATAGAGTTTTGAAGTCAAACCAATTGAATTTCAGACATAGGCAGATTGTATAGAACATAACTTTTTTTGTATGTATCAAGTTTTTCTTATTTTTTTTAAAGGATCAAGGATACCAATACTCAGCACAAACATATTTTAAAAAAAAATTATTTTGATAATTTTCTATTTTTCCACATGCGCAAAATAGAGAGCTTGATTTTCGGTGAAAAACCTATGTTTAATAAAAATAAAATAAAAACATACATAATAAAACAAAAACATATTAAAATTATATTCGTGGGATAGCTCATTTTGAAGACTACCATAATCTTTAATCCGTTGAAAGGTAAATCAAAAGTGATTTTTTATCAGCATTTTGATAAGTGTAAAGGAGACTCATTTATAGGTATGGTTTAAAATTAGTGAGGTTCTATCCAAGGGGGTTTGATCTAAGGTGGTTTTATCAAACCATCTTCAATTGGAATCCTTAAAATGGAACTTTTAAAGACTTAAATCATTATATTTTCTAAAAATATGTGATTTCAGCAAAACTCAGTTCCTCTCAGGAATTGTAAACCAACTTTGTGGGATCACCCCAATGGGACGCATTTGAAGGGGCTACTGCTATTTAGATTTCTCTTTGTCTTATAATTTAGTTTCTTTCAATTTACTATTTCATTGGTGTGTTATTTTACTTTCTAATTAGTTCACATATTCTAACAACACATTTTTTGTGCCCACCGTGGGGCCTTACCCCATTTTTAAATCTTTTTATTAAAGATTTTTTGATAGGTGATGGATTGGAACAACACTTTAGCACATACGAGCTGAGGAATAGCACATTTTTGGTCTCTTTTAGCACATTTATAGTCTGTTTTAGTGTATTCACATTCTTTTGGTGCATATGCAGTATGATTTAGTGCATTTACTGATTGTTTTAGTGCATCTGTGTTTGTTCTTTTAGTGCATTAGTCAGATATTTTAGCGCATAAAAAAGTGTAATAGAATAAATCCTGATTCTAATGCCATCCACGGAAAAAGATTTTCAATTCAATATTAAAGTAAAATGAAGCAATCCTAGGCTAGTCACATAAATCAGGAATTAACCAATCCTAGGATAGTCACCAAACATGATTTTTGCTTGGTTAAAATGAATCCAATGTTTTTTGTGATGTAAAATCTTCACTTAGCATAGAAAATCGTCATTTGGATTTAAAACTGAACCATTTGTTTGTTGTGACTGTGGAGTAATAGGTCTATGCTTTCCCCTTTATTTGGTGACTAAAATACCAAACTTACCCTTTTCATTTTATGCAATTCATTTTTTGTTACATCCTTTAGAAGGCTTGTCGTAGTGGGAAAAAGTACTCACCCTACGAGAATGAACTAAATGGGAGCAACCAAAGCCAAATTTTCCAACCCACTCTAATCAATAGTGAATTTTGGGAAAACCCATATTCAATGAAGTGAGCAAGATAACCATCCCCAAAATATTTGTTTTAAAGATTGAGAGGTCTCCTGAGGGAGTATATCTATTGTCGTGCCGAACGGATACCTTTACTATGAACCATAGTGTAGAAAGAAGAATGTGTTAGTATCGAAACATCATTTTAAGCACGGTGCAAGGGGAGGGAAGAATTTGCCCCCAAGACACTCACCATATAATTTTCATGAATTTTTTTCTCAAGGGATCGAGAAATCTAACCCTGTGTATGCACCTGGAAAAGATAAAAACACAAGCACCCTTTAGGGGGTGACAAGTCTATGTGAGTCAACGCAATTTTAAGATGTGGGCGATGGTTTCTATGATGACCTTTTTGAAAAATAAGAGTGAGTCTATTTGAATTGCATATCTTGGTCAATACCCGTGAAAATCTCAAGAATATACACTGTCTGTTTAGATTTTAGGATTAGAAAACAACTATTTTTCACTATTTGTCATTTTTTTCAAAACTAAAACAAATAGTGATCATCCAAAACATCAAACTGTCAAAAAAATGTTAGTCTCATACCATAACTAGATAGTTTTAGCGCAATTGTCCTCTATTTTAGTGCATTTGTGCTCTATTTCGGTGCATTTGTGCTTTGTTTCAATGCATCTGTGCTCTATTTTAGCACATATGTTCTTTGTTTTGGCACATGTGTGCTCTATTTAAGTGCATTTGTGCTCTATTTTAGTGCATTTATGCTCAGTTTCAGCACATTCATGCTCTGTTTTAGCGCATAGTGTTATGTTTCAGTGCATTTATTCTTTGTTTTAGCGCATATGTGTAAAATTTTAGCTCATCTACATTTCAAATCTGGGTAATTTTAAACACCTAAAATTCTACCATCTTAGCCTAGTCTTTTTCTATGCTCAGGGTCTGGAAGTTTACAACTTTTGCCAAGAAGTCCCTAGAGAAGAAGATTAAGAAGCCAAAGAAATCTCTTAGTTATAAGAAGTTACTTAAAAAGAGGAAATTTTTTATACCAAATTCAAAAGGTTTTTCTTGAACACAAAACCTTTATTCATCGATATCACAACTTTGTTAGAGGTTTCATTGATGATTACGCTTTAGAACCATTTTACTCACGAGCTTTCTTTCAAAGAAGAGCTCTTTCTCAAAGGCATAATCACAGTCAACCTATACATTCCTCTTACATTCCCCAACTAGAAATTGTGTACTCTAATTGTCCCAATCAATTCTTGCAATAGAGATCTTAAAAAACATTAGGCATTTATCAAAATCCTTATTTATACAAAGCTATGATCAAACCTCACAAAGTGCGAAATCGTCCCTATTTTTTATTTTTGGTTTGATTCCTGCAAACAAGATCATCATCATTTCAATTAGGGAATCATGAGCTAAATATTAGAAATCTCATAAGTCATCTCAGTAGAATCTTCATTCTATTCTAACTTATATATCCATTGAAATTGCATTATTTCATTCTTTTGATCAAAGTTAGTGGAAATTTGGAAAAAGATTATGCCTATTGTCACAAGATCTCGAAAGCATATAGAGGGAGATGAAAGGGAAATTACACTAAGCAATAGGGGTGATAAAGGAAATAATGGTGATAGTGAGGAGAACCCTTTTCATAAAATTTGCACTGGGAGCAATTCTAATAGAGATGAGATAATAGAAGAAATGCTTCAAGAAGCAGAAAATGATCCTCAATTCCACACTCTCATGGATAGAGTTTTCAAATAAAACAAGGAAAGATATTTCCTTTCATTAGCTAACCGAGGAGCTAAGCTACCCACCAATTTTGATATGGAAGGGATTAGAGAGGATCCTAAAGCCCCTTTTAATGATTTTAGTGCTCTTACTCAACAAATAAGAGCCTTACAAGGGAGAATAAAGGAAATTTAAGGAGGTACAACAAAGAAGTATGTTTTGGATGATATCTTCCCATATCCATTTGACAGGATTCTTCAAATGATTCTTTTTCCAAAACATTGTGAAATCCCTAAGTTTGATTGGTATAATGGGAAAACAGATCCCATTGAGTATGTGAGAGATTTCTGAAATATGAGCTTAGAATTTTCTCACAAGGATACATATTTAATGCGGTTTTTTCCATGAAGTCTAGGTGGAGAATCCATGAAGTGGCTTTCCAAGATCACTCCCCCCATCATAACATTTGAGGAGTTAATAAATAAGTTCATATCACAATACTCCTATAACATACAATACCAAATAACCATGCTTGATTTATGAAGGGTGAAACAAAAGACCAGGGAACCTTTCACCACATTCTTACAAAGGTGGATAAGGTTGTTTGCCCAATATTCCTGTCCTATCCCTAAAAAGGAAAAGATGGAAATATTTACTGATAGCTTGAATGAAGAGATGAGTCATAGGCTAAACCTTCACTATCCTCAATCATCCAAAAATTTGATTGAGAACACAATGACCATTGAAGGAGCCTTGATCAAGCGAGGAGTTTTAAAGCTTAATAAAGAGAGTCCAAATTTGTACAACAACCACAACAAAAAAAATAACAACAAAAATGAAAAGTCACGATTTTGGACTCGAAATAAAAATGTTGTGAATGATGGGGTGGTAGATGCTAACAACGTGAATATAAATCCTACCATTCTTAATGTATCAAGGCTTCAACATAACAACAACGCTATAAATTATAGTACTCAAGGTAATAGTTCCAACCAAGGAAATGTGACCAAAAATCATGGAAATAATCTTAGCAATAATCAAAATTCGAATGTGCCCAAATCTCAGTTTTGTTCAAATCAACGGAGTTTTACTCCCTTGAGCTAGTCTTTAGAATCTATTCTTAAATAAATGTTGAATCAAAACACTATTAAATTTCCACCACAAAGATATTATGAACCTCGAGTTAAACCGCAATCGTGGAATGACTCACACTTTTGTGACTATCATAGGTGAAAAGGTCACGAGAAAAATAATTGCCAAGGGTTAAAGAATCTTATTCATGATTTGATTGATAACCATACCATCACGGTTGAGGGAAATAATGCCAACGATGATCATCAGGCATTCAAGGATCCTCTCCCCAATTATCATAGAGGGGAATCTTTGGGTGACAAAGGCAAGAATGTGAATCATGGATACAATACCATTATCAATCATATTTATACTAACGATCAGAAAATCAATGCTATCATAATCAAAGGTAAGCAAGAATATCGAGAGGTCAATTCTACGACAAGGGAAAAGCCAAAATAATCATAAAAGGGAGTTCATCTAAAGAGTAAATTCCCCCTCCAATTCAATACAATTTGGTCGATTAACTATGGAAAACATCGCCCCAAATTTCTATCTTGGAGCTTCTAAAAATATCACCTGCACACAAGGACATTCTGGGAGAGGAACTCATTGGCACAACCATGTCTCCTGATCTGGATATCAATAAATTTCAAGCTATGGTGGGACACTTGTCCTCACCCACATGTTTATCCTTTATTGAAAAGGATGACTCATCCATGACCCACCCCCATAATTCATTGCTTTATCAAAAGGTCATGGTTCATAAAGCCCGAATTAGATGTGTCTTGATAGATGGGAGAGCTCGATTAAACATTTGTACTTTGAAATTGGTCTTTTCTTTGGGATACTCAGCAAAATCTATAGACCCAAGAAGAAAAATTACAATCAAGGCATATGATGATGAATAAAGGGCTTCTAAAGGCCTTATCAGGTTACCAATCAAAGTGGGACCTATTGTGAAGAATACCTTTTGTTAGGTTCTAGATTAGGATTTATCTTATAACATAATCTTAGGTCACCCATGGATCCATGATATGCAAGCAATACCATCCGCTTACCATCAATGCTTGAAGTTCCCATATGATGGACAAGAAGTAACAATACCAGCTGATCACATTAGTAGTCAAACTTGTTCTAATCTAAGAGCAACTCAGGATACTTTGGTCTCACATAATAGAGAGGCTTTGGCCTTTTCCACTTTCAAGTACAATGAACAAGGAAGAGAAATGATAAGTAATTTTGGCACCAAGCTAAAATTGAAAGATAATGGGGTGGGAGAATATTCCTTATGTCTCTCTAATCTACCCATATCTCCAAGATCCCATGGTCAACCATCAACATCCATACAATAGGCAACAATAGCCTTAGCCTTAGGCGCACAAGCTTCAACTCCCATCACCAAGTTTGATGGAAGATTTGTCAAAGCAAATACTAAAGAAAATGAAACAAAAGATAGAGCTATATTTGATTGGCTCTAGAAAGATGAAGAAGAATTAGTACAACATGTCAAGCTACCCCTAGAGCAATGTGGAAAAGAATATACAATAATGCAACAAATGGGTCATGAAGGAAATGGCCCTATTGGCAAAAGAAAGGAGGGTATTGTTGAATCTATCTGACTAAAGAAAATGCACCCAAAGGATAAAACTAAGTTAGGATATGGTGAGGATACAAAGGAAGAATTAATACAAATTACACCCAATGAGGAGTTAGCGGAAACAATTATGAGAATTCAAGAGGATAATTCTGACACTGAATCTAATGAATATGAATGGGACACCATCTTTGATGATAAATTCTGGAGAGATAAATAGGTGGATGTCATACCAAAATTCACACCTACATTCATACAAGGGGAAAGCTCAAGGCCTCCCCTTGATTATGTTTTACAAAGCGATCATTACTCGAGCGAGGATGATTCGATTCAAAGTGAGACAGATCATCAATAGGAGGATACCATCATAGAACTTTCTTATTATGAGGGTGATGCTAGTATCATGACTTTAATGGCTAGTGACCTTACCCAACCTAATGATCCATTTCCCTTAATCCATCTTGAACTCATTGATTGGGAAAAAATTGCACCAATTGATATCCCAACTTTTCCAAATGATGAAATCATCATAAAATTTCTTTGTTCATCCAAACTGAAAACAAGTTCCACCAGCGAATCACAAGATCAAACACTCCAGCATAAGAGTGCCAAGTTTCTCAGCTATGAAATTAATAACATAAAAGAAATATGTAATGGTGAAAACCTTATAAAGGCAGTATTAGATCATGAAAAGAGAAAAATAAAAAGCATATCTAACGGTGAAATCCTTTCAAAGGTACTGGAAAATGGGAAACTTGACACTCTTCAAAGCATTATCATGAAATGTCTTCTATTTTAATAGAATCAATAACAACTATCAATATAGGTATGATGGAGCAACCCAAAGTCTTACAACTAGCTGCATCACTAACAAAAGAAGAAATCCCAAGATTCACATAATTTCTCAAGAACAAACAAATAAATTTTGCATGGTTCGGTGTAGATATGCTTGGATTAGATCTAGATCTCATAATGCATCATCTATCTATCATGCTGGGGGAAAAACCAATGAAGCAAAAACTCAGAAAAATGCATCCACATGCTGCATTATTGGTCAAGGAGGAGTTAAAGAAGTTGTTAGATGTTGGATTCATTCGTTCTATCGACTATGCAGAATGGATCTCCAATATTGTACCTATATCAAAGATGAATGGAAGAATAAAAAATTGTATAGATTTCAAGGATTTAAACAAGGCATTCCCGAAGGATGATTTTCGTCTACCAAACATAGATATAATTGTATATTTCACTATTGGACATGCTATGCATTCTTTAATGGATGGGTTTTGAGGATACAACCAGATAAATATTGTGCCAGAAGATCAGGATAAAACAATGTTCACATGTCCTCGGGGTACATATTGCTAGAATGTAATGTCATTTGGACTCAAGAATGTAGGAGCTAATTATCAACAAGCAATGAATACCATTTGTCATGATATTATGAACACATTCATTGAGAATTATGTTGATGATCTTTTAGCCAAATCACACACCAGAGAAGGAAATTTAGATATCTTGTCCAAAATCTTTGACACGATGGAAAAATTCAAGGTGAGATTTAATCCAAAGAAATGTGTCTTTGGGGTGAAATCCACAAAAATTCTAGGATATATTGTATCAGAAAAGGGAATCGAAGTAGATCCAGCAAAGGTATAGATAATTCTTGATATTCCATCTCCAAGAAACATCAAACAACTATGCTCATTGCAGGGATAGTCGCAATACATCAAAATATTCATTGCACAAATGGTGGATAAAAGTTCACCATTCACTCATCTATTACAGAAGAATGTTACATTTAAATGGGAAGATAGATGTGAAGCAACGTTCGATCAAATAAAGAGTTATCTAATGAGTCCACCAGTGTTGATTCCACCCGTGCAAGGTGAACCAGTCATATTATATATTTCTGCCACAAAGGTATCCTTAGGAGCTTTATTGGCATAAGAAGAAAAAGGTATGGAGCAAGCAATATATTACATTAGTCAAAATTTGACTATCCATTAGCTAAATTACACCATTGAAAAATATTGCTTAGCCATAGTGTTCACTTCTCAGAAATTGTGACACTATATGTTGGCTCATACAATAGAGCTTGTGGCTAAGATTGATCCACTTAAGTATCTTCTAAGTAAGGAAACTTTAACTGGTATATTGGCTAAATGGGTCATGATCCTAAGTGAGTTTGATATTAATTATGTGGATCGAAAGGCCATCAAAGGATAGGTAATCGCAAATCAGTTAGCAGAAGCACCAATGCTAGCAGAACATCCAATACACATTGATTTCCCTGATGTCGATGTATTCACAACAACTATTAAGTAGTCATAGGCACACTATTTTGATGGTTCCTACACTCAACATGGCTCGAGGGTAAGGATTATTTTCATTACACCTTAAGGCCATACAACTCCAAAATCTTATCAGCTAATGTTTCCTTGCACAAATAACATAGCTGAATATGAGGCACTCTTAATCAGAATGAGAATTGCAGTAGACTGGAAAATCACAAAACTAAAGGTTTATGGTGATTCAAAACTTCTCATAAATCAAATAATTGATGAATATCAAACTAAGGATGATAAGTTAATGCCTTACAAAAGGATGGTGGACTATTTCAAGAAATACTTTGTTGATATAAAGTTCACGCAAATTCCACATACTGATAATAAAGCTACAGATGCCATGGCTACAATTGCATCACTACTTCAGTTATTAAAGAATCAAGCATGGTATGAATTCCTGGTGGAACAATTGTTTTCTCTTGCCTATGAAAATCCAGAAACACAAATCCTTTGCCACTTAACTAGTTCTGATTCTCCCTTGTATAGCCAAATCTATACTTACCTAAAAAATACTATTTTTCCTTTAGACTTGTCTAGAAATCAGAAAAGGAATTTCATATGTCAATCCTCTCGTTACACCTTAATTGATGAAGTCTTATACCGGCATGGTCTTGATGGTACCCTCCTTTGATATCTCAAATGTGATGAATCGAAATAGGCCTTACAAGAGGTACATGGTGGAATTTGTGAGACACACTCAAGTGGACTAACCTTAGCAAAGAAACTTGTTAGATTGGATCACTACTGGCCGACCATGGAAAAAGAATCATTCATACTTGTCAAGAAATGTGCAAAATGTCAAATTCATGGGAATCTCATTCATGCTCCTGTTCAGGAATTACAACCTTTCTCCACAACATGGCCTTTTGCTCAGTGGGGATCGGATATGGTTGGCAAGATGCATCCATCATCTTCAAACGGACACAAGTTCATTATCGCATCCATTGAGTATTTTACTAAGTGGATTGAGGTTGTTCCCCTAACAATTGTTATTGACAAACAAATCTCCTCATTCATTTTGAACTATATCATATGTCGGTATGACATTCCCAACTCCATTATTATAGATAATGGAAGACCTTTTAAAAATTAGGATGTTGATGAACTTTGTGAAAGATTTCGCATCCAACACAGGTTCTCTACACCTTATTATCCACACGAAAATGGTCAAGTAGAAGCTTCAAACAATTTTTTTTTTAAGATTTTGAAGAAAACAATGAATGACACTAGTCTTGATTGGCATGTCCAATTGAATCCAACTTTATGGGCATACAAAACAAGTATTTTCACACCAACAAGTGCTACTCCCTATGCTTTAGTCTATGGAGAAGAAGCTATTTTACCACTAGAAGTCAAGATTCCCTCGCTTCGAGTATCACTAAAGGGGATAATAAATAATGAGGATTATAGAGCATCAAGATTGCAAGAGATGGAACTGCTGAATGATTTGAAAAAAAGTGCAGTAAATCATTTGAAGGGATATCAACAGATTATGTCCCAAAGCTACAATCACAGAGTCAAACCATGATTTTTTGAAGTGGGTGACTTGGTTCTAAGAGAAAACCCTTGAAATCAGTAGGATGGGGAAAAGAAAGGCAAGTTTGAACCTAATTGGTTAGGCCCTTTCATTATCATTGTAGCATATGGATTGGGGGCATATCAATTTTCAACATCAAAAGGGGACATACTTGAAGATCTGACTAACAACATCCACATGAAGAATTTTTATGTCTGAAAATATCAAAAACAATATAAAAAGTCCTAAAAAAATACAAAAAAATCAAAACGAGAAAAAAAATTGTTACCTTGATGAAAACCTAGAAAACAGGTGTCTTGGTAACAAATTTTTTTTCATAAAATCGAGAAAAATTACAATAAAGACAAATGGTGAAAACCTAGCAAAAATGTATCGTTTGTGATTTGTTTGGCTCTCTCATCTACTAGGATACATTCTGCATATTCATCTTTCATGGACATCACGTACATGCCTAGACATCACATCTGCATCATGCATCCTAACATTTTCCTTGAAACAAAAAGGATTTCATCACGGCTTGATGATTAAGGTTATCTTTAGTAGCATGAGTGTCTATTCGAAAGTCAGAGTACAAGGTCATTTAGGCGCAATTCGCTTTTCAGAACTCTTTTTAGCAGACAAACAAAAACATGTGTAAAGAATTTGGAATATCAGAAACAACAACTTATCCATTCAAAACTGTGTCTAAACAATGGTTTTACAGAAAACTAAAACAAATTGGATGATCTTAATGTGAATAAATTGAATGAAAAACTTAAGGCATAAGTTGAATTGTTGTTTTCATTTGATGACATCATATCTTTGGAGTGGTTCAATGATGTACTGAACTAGAATCACAAGGAAGGAGTATGATTTTTCTTTACTTGTTGTCTATAAGCTAATCATTAGTATTATGTATATTTGTCAAGGTACATGCTCTACAACGTATCATTGATGACATTTCGGAATTTGCATAGGAAAATGGTTAACTTTTGTTTGTTTTTGTAAACAATACTCAGGTCATCTTGGTTCAATTATACCTTGATGCTTGTATTAACTTGCTACATGAAACATCATGAAAGTAGTACTTAGGTCGTCATTGGTGCTAATATCCCCTTTGATTCTTGTACTAACTTTCAAGATATAAAAAAAGCTCAATGATGAAAATCACGTGCATCAGTGGCTCATGGAGTGACAAACAAGAAGAATGGTTCATTATTGCATTCTCGGGTTGCATGATTCATTTAGATTTGCATTTGGGGGTTGTTTAATAGATTTTTGGAGGTTTGAAAAATTTTCAAATATCTTTTAAGACATCAATTGAGTACACTTGGACATTTATTACGTCTTGTTGCATTATCATTTATTGCATCTCATTTCATCATGTCTTTTCATTTAGGCTATCATTATCATTTCATTTACATATTTGCATTCTCACATCAATCAATATCATTATCATTAGGTCTCATTTATTCTATCATGATAATTATTCATTTTAGTTTGCATCACATCATTTTCATATCATGGGCATATCACTCATTAGTGCATATAATTTCATTAATTATTCATCTCATTTGTATCATTTCACATCAATTTCATTATCATTCATTTTACATCATTTTTATAAACATACATTGATAAAAGCAAGATGCATCCATTTCATTCATTACATACATCATATAGGAAAATCATTCATATTGCATCATAATCATCATGTTGGAAATAATTTCATCATAAAGAATATTACATCATACCATCATTGCATCATGATAGGAATCATACATTGTGTAAAATAAAAACATCATCATTTGTAGTTCATATCAAAGTGCATATATCATCATCATAGATAATCATAAATGATATAGCATATAGAAATTAAAATACATACATACATCCATAACACATCCATATCTTAAATCTCATCAAAATAAATGTCCAGGTGTACAAGGATATCAAATGTTTAAACAAGATATATGAAATAAACTGGTAAGAGGTATCAATCACTCATCACTAAGGGGCATCCAGACATGGAACATGGCTACTGTTGCCTCCTAAGGTGGTAGGTCTCGCTAGATCTCTACTGCCAGAAGCCCTCTCATTTGGTAAGTTGTCATACACTCCTGGTGGCACTCTTGGTGTGATTACATGATTGGGTCCGTGACCGAGTACCAGACTATGTGTAAGAAATCCTCCTCTCGAGCAACACTGCCTCAAAGTATCTCATCCTATAGTACTCGGCCTGCCGAACAATCTCTAGTCCCTTTGCCACAACCTATCCATTAAACGTGCTCTCAACTCACCTAAGGAGTCTCTCTTCTACTCCCTCTTCTTGAATAGACTGCTCCTTGAAACTATCTCACTCTGCTATAAGCTAAGCTACCTGTGGGTTGGGAGGTGGTGGTTGTACAAATTTTTCCTATAACTGCCTCATGGTCACCTATGCCTATGCTAAACTAATCCAAAGAGTTTGAACCTCTACTTGTAAGCTGTCTATATGTCCCTGAGAAGGAGCCTTGATCATGATACATGGAGACAAAAGTACTCGGTTGGTCCACCACTCTAGATGTCTGAGGCCTCATCCTGAAAGGAACATCAAAGAAGAACCTCTTCCCACCACCATCTTCTCCGGCATCCTCGTCATCATAACTATCATTGGATCAACCTGAGTCTCCCTCCTCATCATCCTCATCATCCACCTCCATCGCCACCCCACCTATATCCTCTGCCTGTTGCTGCCCTGCCTCTGCTGGTACCTGTGCCTGACCTTGTGACTACCCTGTCTCTATGTGTGCCTGTGGCTACCATCGTGTTCATTGAATAACTGGTCCACCTAATAGTGGAGCAGGCTCATCTGGACTGGTCGGCCTTAAAAATGGATGTGAATAAAAGTAGGTAGCATAGTGATCTGTCATGTGGGCATCTATAACCTTAGGATGTATCACCCAAAATTTTGGCTACAAATCCATGTACTCAACTCTGGCTACCTAAAAAGTAATAAATGGCCCCCACTAAGCTTCATCCTCATGATGCCTATCATAGTGTGCCACACCCTATGGCATCATATGTACCCGACCATACTACCTCAAAACTCTCATAACCAAAACTGCTCAATGATGAAAGGGGTGCGACCGATCATGTATCTAGCAATTCTACATTATGAAAGCTTTGTATCATCATCATCCCAAGCCTCACAATCTAAATATGACCTCTAGATGGTTGTGTCCATGTCATCCAACATCCGCCACTAGTACTCTAACTTTCCCAACATTGGTTGTAAAAGAGGACATGTGTAAGCATACACATATGGGTAGCCCAGTGGGCCATCTCTTCGAACAATGGGTTGAGTGATGGAAATATGCTCCCATGCCCAAATCTACAGAAGAGTAACTCCAGATGAGATACTCTTCCATCCGTTTACACCACCTAATGAAGATTGTGGTATAGATGGGAAAGCATGCATGATCCCCATTCATATCTAGTCGGATGAAGGAGAATGTCCTCCAGAATCCAACCCCAGCCTACTGATAGTCCCTTTGACTTGCGATCAAGACAAAGGAAACCACCAATGAAACTTGCTAAAATTGATGGCAGAGGGGCATATCTCTATACCATATCCCTCCATGCAATCTCATACCTGCCCACATGAGGATCTTGGAAAAGCCTCCGTAAGGCATCTATCCCTCCAATCTCCTTGTGATCATAGATCACAAGCTCACCAACTACTGGGATGCCTAGATTCCTATATACATCCTTAGGAGTCACTATAATCTCTCCTTTCGGCAAGTGAAAGATGTTATGCTCACTGTGCCATCTCTCAACTAGTGCGGTCAATAGTGCCCTGTTGACCCTATAGTATGTGATCTTAAGTAGAGAACCCAACTCACATCTCACAATCACCCCTATCCTCAGCTGAGATATTTTGGGTATCATATCCCACGTATTAGGAAATTGCTCTTTAATCTAGAGGATATTCAAATCCTCCGATAGCATCAAGCACATGAAAATCATATTAATCGACAAGGAATCAAAAGAAAGCATCAAGAAAATCATGTCAAATCAATGGAATCAAATCAATATCAAATCAATCATCACTATTTGTATTTCAAGTAGGAAAACAAATTTATCAAAATCATTACTATTTGTTCTTCAAACAGGAAGGAAAATTTATCATTTTCTACTATTTTTTTTCATTCACACATGGAAACAAATTTAATAGCCAATCAGCTCAGCATCCAATCATTACTATTTGTCTTCTAATTAGGAAAGAAAATTTATCAAATCAATCATTACCATTTTTCTTTGAAGCAGGAAAGAAAATTTATCAAAATTATTACTATTTTTTCTTCAAGCACGAAGACAAAATTATCAAATCAGACTAATCTATCCTTGATGTTTTTCAAAAGTTAAGCAACATCTACAGGGTGTTGTACCCTTCACAACGAGCCACTAGGGCTAAAAATAAAAAAGTCTAAACATAAAACATAAAGAAAAAAAAAAAACACAAAAATCGCCCAAAGGCAGCACAACAACCGCACATCATCAGCCGATAGACAGGCACAGGGAGCATCTAACTGGCATTGTCCCAATTTTTAATCAAGAGGTCCACTACCTCATCACCCACCCATTCTTTGTTTTCTTGGTTGTTGTTACCCTCCAGCTCCTCCTTTATAGCATTAGACAGGGTGCTAGTAACAAAGTGACCCAACTTCATGGTTAAGCGGGTTAACCCATGAAATCTTTTGTCAAGAGTATCCATTCTTTTAACCAGATCACACGAATCCACCCCAACGTCCATTGTCCCTTGAACCTCTCCAGGCTCATCCACCAGGGGATGGGGAGAGTGAGAGGCAAAGCCATCCATCCTTGATGTTATTCACAAGCATACAATTATTTGTCTAATATAGCAAAAAACATCAAGCAATCATCAAATTCATCTCAAAATTCAAAAATCAGCAAGATTTCATGGATGCACTAAAACAGTTCATCAATGCACTAAATCACAAATGTGCTACTTTATCAATGGATGCGCTAAAACATAGGTTAAATATTCTATTTCATCAAAGTGCTAATCTATCAAGTCTATGTGCTAATTTGGTCTATATATGTGCTATTTTATCAGGTCCTATGCATCATTCTAGCAGATACGTTAATCTAATCACGAATGCGCTACTCTATTTGTTGATGCACTAACCTAATGACCTATGTGCTAAAAAAAAAATTCTTTGCATATGGATGGATGCGCTAAACTATCTAACCTTTGTGCTAAACTACCTAACCTATGCGCTAAACTAAGGCTCGCATGCGCTAAATTAAAATCCTATGCGCTAAAGCAAAACTGCAAAAATCCAAAAAATTGAAAAATTCTTCAAAATTTTGATTTAAATTCACAAGAAAGGATCAAATCAACTTACTGGAGGTCCATGCGTAGCTGGTCTCTGATGATGGCGGGATCCCTCGAATTGATGGCTTTCATAATGGATCAACATCTCACAAATTCTTATCGAAGCTCTAAAAATTGCAAAAGGCTACTGTTCAAATGACAATGACTTTTCACCTTTTCTACCTTTTAAGGGGGTAAAAAAGGGAGGTTATTCTTATTTTTACTACACAACGTGCTATTTGGAGAGCAAAATCAATGATATCTCTCAAAAAATCATCTCATTTCTTTCAATCATCATCATTATCATTCAAATCATGCAATTTATCTCTGGGGGGGCATATAGCATCATCAATAAATTTTCAAAGTCAGGGGAAAAATTCTTTGAAGCAATCCATAAAACACATCACTTCAAAGAGGGGCAAAATGTACACATCTGAAAATGGTCACAACTAATCAAACCTATTAATTAATTAAATATGATTTATTTAATTAATAATTTTCTAAATTCATCTACATATAAATAAATTATTTATTTATATTGTTCACTCTCCATATTCTTCTAATTTAATTAAATAAATATGTTTATTTAATTATTACCATTTTTCATCTTCCTCTTAATTAATTAAATAAATTTCACAATTTATTTATGTTAATTATCACAAGTTTAAATTTATAATTTAAATGATAATTCTTCTTTTCATAATTTATTAAATATTCAAAAAGATTTAATTAGAAACTTTCTTCTTTTCACAATTAATTAAATATTCTAAAATATTTAATTAGAAACTTTCTTCTTTTCATATTTAATTAAGTATTTTATATATTTAATTAAAGCAATTTTTATCATCTCCCACACATAATTAAATATTATTTATTTATGGAAACTTCTAAATTCATGTCACCCATAATTAAATAAATTTATTTATTTAATTAGAGATTTATCCTCAACTATCTACTAACTCTTCATAAATGAATTGCACAAATGGCAACTTTCCTTCATTTTTTCATGGAAAAGGCTATATAGGAGGAAACATCTCCCTTTATTCTCTCAACCTTCCATATTTTTCTCAACTTCTCAATCTCTCACCATTCATCTTGATAGGTTTAAACTCAACTATTGATCTTGGCCAAGTAGATTCTTGCCTCCAAAAATCTATAAATACAACCCTCTTGTGAGTTGAAAAGGATCATAGATTTTGTGAATTTAGCACAATCATTATCAAAATCTTAGCATAATCATTTTCAAGTTCATAGCATTTTAGCTCTTCAACTTCATAGCTTCAATCACATAGCAATAGACATGCATGTTGCATAAATATCATTCTCCTAAGTTGTCATTTCAACAAGCTACTACTTAAACGAACTGAGAGCCAATAATTTTAATCAAATCCTTGGAGATAGAGGACAATGGGATGCATTTGAAGGGGTTGCTTCTATTTAGAGTTTGTTTTGTCTTTCTAATCTACTTTCTTTCAATCTTATGTTTCATCGGTGTGTTAGTTTACTTTCTAAGTATTTCACATATTCTAACAACACACTAATAAATAAATAGATGGGAAATTTAATTCAATTGAGATTGCTTATTGTCTTTCTAAGTTACCTCATTGCCAAAAAAAATAGTAAATAACTATAAGATATAGCATCACAAACCCTTCTTTGAATGCATTTTTTCATGACTTCGTTGACAATCAAAAAATTGGTTTTGAGAACAATAAACAGAAGATTCTCTAGTTTTCATTTAGGTGGCAACAACTTATACCCTAGGTTTATGATGCAGAGAAAGGAGACAAAACCTTCAACAATCATAATTAGATCAGTTTCAAACAATCTTCAATGTCAAAAACCTCAATTCAATGTTGAACTGACCGATTCACATTCACTTCCTTGTAGCATTCAAAATAGATAAAATTGTTCATATCTTAGTCATTGAAACCCTCTCTAATCCATCTAAACACTAAACCCTTTCTTTAGGCCTTTCTATTCTTGAAACAAGGAGGGTTTATTCAAAATCAACGTTCTAGGCCTCTTGTGCAGGAGCACCTTGTAAGCCCAATTTTGTGAAAAAAGGTCATCTTTAGTGAGCATGGTAAAATCCTAGGATTTTAGTTAATGTTGAGTATATTGTGTTCAATAAGGTCAATTAGACCATTTTATAATGTATTTGGAGCTAAGGAAGTTTAATTGTGTCATAGCTTGCAATTTGGCTAAATGTGGTTAGAAAAGTTGCTAAAAGATGCAAAATTTGCAGAGTTGAAGGGAGTTGGAATGAAATAAAAATATGTATAATAACCTTCAATTCCTCGTAGGAGAGGTTGTTGGTTGATTTGTACCCCATTTTATATTAAGAATAACATTAATTTCTAGAAATTTACTTGTTTCTCTCACTTTTCTTGTTGTTGTATGGCCTGTACAAACTTTATGATGATATGAAACTGGTTGGATGTTGTAGATTAATGAATTAGCTTTCATTTTCACCTATTTATAGGTTCTAAATCTTTATAGAGTGAAAGTTATATTGTTTTTACTGTTGCTACCTACTTTCACAGTGATCTTGGATTAAAGGGTTTCATTATGTAATTCGACCCATTACACTTTTTATGCCTAACATAACTTGTTGAATGGGTCCTCTAACTTTTAAAATACATGCGTAGCCTATTTAGATTTTTTTGGGGTCAAGGTTGGGTGTTTGCGATGATGTTCTAGGACTGTAGCAAGGTCTTCTCATAGTGAAAATCAGGGCTTCAAGTTGTGTTTTGCGAAGGACTATCCATGTAATGTATTAGTCACCATGTGTAGGTCTAGTAAGTGTGTTTGGTGATTTTTATGGTTCTGGCAGGTCCGAGAGATAGGAGTTTCATTAAAACCCCAAGTATTTTGCTTGAAATTAAGGGTTTGGTGTATTAGGGGTCGAGAGGTCTTCAACTTGGAAAAAAATTAGGAAATTAGAGTTTTTGACACATAAAATACTATTTTTTGAGGATTTTGAGTGATGTAGTGTTTAAAAGGCACTTTATTTGTAAATTAGGCCAATTGAATAACCTTTTCCAAGGTGGGTCTATTGGAAGTCAATTTTGGTCCAAAGGAGTTGATTCTTGGGTTTACCTATGTTTTATAACTTGCAAATGGGTATCTTAATCATCCCTGATTTTGCCAAGTGTTTTGGAAAATCTTGGCGAAAAGGCCCTTGAACCAGGTTACCTATGCTATAAGGGAAAGCTAGGTAAAAGTTAGGATTTTTAGTTGAACATCTGATTTTTCTTTGGAATCTAATTCATTCTCATTGATTTTGTGTATTGAATGGTTTCCACCCCTCTCTACATCAAAAATGGTGTTTCTTGGTAATTTAAGTGATCAAGTTGTGTGCAAGTCTATTAAAAGCCTTCCCTTAAATCTTTGAACAAGTTTATTGTGGATCCCTACATGTATTGCATCATCCTCTAACTACTTTGGTAACTCTTCAAACACACTCAAAATCCCTACTCTAGTATCTAACCCTACAAACATCTAACTCCATAATGTATGAAAAATATTGTGTAGCATAGACATGTTTGACAATTCCAAATAGCTCACTGCCTTCTCTCATAAAATGTTTTGGTGTGTTTCATATTTAATGCAATGTAATCAACGATATCAATATTTTTGTAAAATGTACTACTTACTTTTGTTCTATGTGTGTTTGTGAACATGTAGCATTCAAGGTCATGTTGAGGAAATGACCAAAGCCTCTAACACCGAAAGAACATGCACTTAAAAATGCAAGGAGAAGAGAATCAAAAAACGTAGCTCGTGAAGCAAAGGAATTGCAGCCCATAGAACCAAAAAATTCCCATGCAATCTAAGAGAGATGTTAAATTAGAAAAATAAAGGGCATGAATGAGGAAAGTTCATGGAAGAAAAAGAATGGTTACCGATGTTGGTGGCACATCATCAACCATAGGTGAATTTCAATGCACATCTCCAGTTGAGGACACATCGGCAACAACATGTGGTTTTCCAGGTACATCGAAAATCACATCTTCAATTGAAGACACACCATCAACAACATTGCATTTTGAAAGTACGTTAACAAACACATCTCTATTTGAAGGCAATCCACAAATAACATCTCAAGTTGGAGGTACAACATCATTTACATGTCAATCTTAAGGTATGTCATCAATTGCACCTCCAATTGAAGGTATGCAATCTATCCCCAATGTTGTTGACCTTCCCAATATTGAAGATTTTCAAGATGTTCTTCCATCACTATTGTAATATTTTTCATTGAATTAGTGTATTTTTTGGTATACAAAAATATGATAAATTAACACATGCAAATGTGTATATTCCTGAACACGTGCCTCTATTAAATGTGTATATTACATTCAAAACTAGTTGTAATGCTTCATGGTTTACATTTAAAGTTGCATCTTCAAGGAAAAACATGTGGATTTATGAGTAAGAATTAAATAATGTCTAATATAATTGTAGAAAGTCATATTTTATTGTCCCTACTCATGTAGAGGTGGTGGTGATCCAAGACACAAATTGACACAACTTCTCTCAAATATGCCAAACAAGACATCAACTTTCAATTAACACAACCTTGTAAAATAGCATCAAACTCAAGAATGACCCTATAGAGGTTGTCAACATCCAAGAAATTATAATTAAATCAAATCTACACAATCCCCAAGGTAGATTCATTGAATTCCTCAAAACTCGCCTTTTGTCAATCCTACTGAATTGGCAAGCTAGTGAGCTCACTGGCTTTCCAAATCCATAGGGTTGACAAGGTAGGGGAATTGTATGCCTCATAGAAATTTATGCAACCTAGGTCATCTCTAACATACCTCAATTCCACCTAAGACTCCTTTTGAGGAACATTAGGCCTTAACTTCCTTGTAGCCCTATCAACTAGGACAATCAACAATAAAACTAGTTGGAGGCAAGAACCAACCAATTGACACAGGTTTTAGATCTCTTATGTAGGCCTCTTCAAACCCCCAAGACCTCAGGGTATGACACTCAAAAAAATAACTACTATGGACCAATCTACAATGCCATAAGGAGACCTAACGAGGTTGTTCCAAATAACAACCAACGTATCTAAGCACTCCCCATGATGTAAAGTGGATCAACCAAAAATGAGAGATGACACAAATTCTCTCAAATATACCCACTTGGACATCAATTCACCAAACTAACAATAGGGTAACCTTGCCACTTGACATGGGATTTTGGTCAATCAGACTGAGACAGAGGTTTAGACAAGATTTTTTACCCCAGAACATGTTTCTCCTGACCACTCTAGGACATAACAACATAACTTGCACCTAAGGAATTCCATTTTCTTATCACTCTAGCCTTTAGGCGTCTTTTACCCTTAACCCTTATAGGATTGTCTGGTATGACAGTCAAGAAAAAAACCACATACAAGCCTATACCAAGCCCAAAAAACTAAATTTAGACAAAAAATGGATGCCCCTACAAAGTCTCAAAGCTTCCCTTCTTGATGACCAAAGGTAAAGTCACAACAAGCCAAAAGGTAATGCTACAAGGTAGGCCTAATAGATTGCTCAAATACATCATCACCTTAAAAAACTCTATTCGCCTCCCTTCCACACATGTTTTATAACCCTACCTAAGCATTTTCATTGAGTTACAGAAGCATACAGTGGGTGGAAGGCTTAATATGACATTTTAATGCACTCAAAACCCTTAAAATACAATATACAGATTGACCCTCAGTAATTGGCTTCTAAAATGTACAAAATAACTTGAAATCCAACCAAACTAAAACTAAAATAGAGTTAATTTTTCTGGCCACCTAATTCTATCAAAAAGAGAGCACAATCAATCTAAGATGCATTCAATTGGCTCGATCCCTTAAGGGTCCAAAGTGCAAAAGGGAAGAAATATTTGAAACGATATTACTTGTAAACCATGGTGATTACGGAATATTTGTCAGAACCTCTGATATCATGTTGGGCTCCTCTACAATAACCTCTCTTGGTTTTTTCTATCTCGGAGGAATTTTCATGTGGTGGCAAATTTTCACTGGGGAAAAAGTTGTCAAATGTAAGTAGTTGAAAGTTGCAAAGTGGTGCAGCTTTTGTTTTGTAGCTAGTGTGACCAAATGGATTGTTTCAATGCATCTGGATGGGTACTTTTACGCTAGGAATGAACCTCTTTTGCATCTAACACACCAAATCGCTCTGAACTACATTCAACTAGATCGATCCCTTAAGGGTCCAAAGTGCAAAATGGGTGCAAAATTGAGCATGCTAGTATTCAAACACTATGATGCTTAGAAGATTCTCATCTAAGAATATGAGATTATGTTGGGACCATCTACAATAACCTCTCTTATTTTTTTCTATCTCAGAGGCATTTTCCTATGGTGGCGAATTTTCACTTGGGGAAAAAGTTGTTAAATGCAAGTAGTTGAAAGTTACAAAGTGGTGCAACTTACATTTTGCAGATCATATGACAAAATGAACTATTACAATGCATCCAAATAGGTTTTTTTACACTAGGAATGGTCTTCTTTCACACCCAAACATGTGGAATCACTCCGAGCTATATTCAACCAGATCAATCCCTTAAGGGTCTAAAGTGTAGAATGGCTGCAAACTTCAGCATGCTATTATTCGGATACCATGATTCTTAGAAACTCATCATCTGATCCTAAAAGATTGTGTTGGGTACATCTACAATAACCTCTCTTATTTTTTTCTATCTTAGAGGCATTTTCTAGTGGTGGAAAATTTTCACTTGGGGAAAAAACTGTCAAATACAAGTAGTTGAAAGTTGTAAAGTGGTGCAACTTTCATTCTAGAGCTTGTGTGACCTAACAGATTTTTCCAACATGTTTGGGTGGGTATTTTTACAATAGACATGGTCCTCTTTCGCACCCAAACACGTGAAATTGCTTCGAGCTATGTTCAACGGGATCGATCCCTTAAGGGTCCAAAGTGCAAAATGGTTGTGAACTTCAACATGCTAGTATTTAGACATTGTGATGGTTAGAACCTTTTTTTCTAATCCTATGGGATCATTCTGGGCCCCTCTACAATAACCTCTCTCAGTTTTTGCTATCTTAGAGGCATTTTCCTATGGTGATGAATTTTCACTTGGGGAAAAGTTGTCAAATACAAGTATTTGAAAGTTGTAAAGTGGTGCAACTTTGGTTCTGCAACTCATGTGACCAAACAAACTATTCCAATGTATTTGAATAGGTATTTCTACCCTAGGCATGGTCCTCTTTTTCACCCAAACATGCGGAATCACTCTGAGCTATGTTCAACCAAATCAATCCCTTAAGGGTCGAAAGTGCAAAATGACTACAAACTTCAATATGCTATTACTCAAAAATTATGATGCTTGGAAACTTATCATATAATCCTACGAGATCATGTTGGGCCCCTCTACAATAACCTCTCTCAATTTTCGCTATCTCAGAGGCATTTTTTTGTGGTAGTGAATTTTCACTTGGGGAAAAAGTTGTCAAATGCAAGTAGTTGAAATTTGCAAAGTGGTGCAACTTTCATTATGAATCTCGTGTGATGAAATGAACTATTACAACACATCTGAATATGTATTTTTATGATATTCATTTTCCTCTTTCACACCCAAACACATAAAATCGTTTTGAGCTATGTTCAACCGAATCAATCGCTTAAGGGTCCAAAGTGCAAAATGGCTATAAACTTTAGTATGTTATTACTTGGATATCGTGATGCATAGACACTTCTCATCTGATCCTAAAATATTTTGTTGGGCCCATGTATAATAACCTCTCTCTATGTTTTCTATGTTGGAAGCATTTTCTTGTGGTGGCGAATTTTCACTTAAGGAAAAAGTTGCCAAATGCAAGTAGTTGAAAGTTGCAAAGTTGAGCAAATTTCATTCTATAGCTCGTGTGACCAAAAAAACTGTTCCAACGAGTCTGAATAGGTATGTTTATGCTAGGAATGGTCATCTTTTGCATGCAAACACGCGTAATAACTTTGAGCTATGTTCAACCAGATTGATCCCTTGAGAGTCCAAAGTGCAAAATGGCTATGAACTTCAGCATGCTATTACTAAAACACCGTGATGCTCAGAAAATTTTCCTATAGTTGTACGAGATCATGTTGGGCCCCTCTAAAATAACCTCTCTCAGTTTTTTCTATCTCGAAGGCATTTGCTAGTGGTGGCAAATTTTCACTTGGGGAAAAAGTTGTGAAATGCAAGTAGTTGAAAGTTGCAAAGTGGTGCAACTTTCATTTTGCAGCTCGTGTGACAAAAAAAATTGTTCCAACACATCTCAATAGGTATTTTTATGATAGGAATGCTCCTCTTTCACACCCAAACACATAGAATCGCTCTGAGCTACGTTCAACCGTATCTATCCCTTAAGGGTCCAAAGTGCAAAATGGTTGCGAACTTCAACATGTAATTACTCAGACACCATGATGTTTAGAAAATTCTTGTTTGATATTTTGAGATCATGTTAGGCCCCTCTACAATAACCTCTCTTAATTTTTTCCTGGGAGGTATTTTCATGTGGTGGCTAATTTTCACTTGGGGAAAAAATTATCAAATGCAAGTAGTTGAAAGTTGCAAAGTGTTGAAAATTTTGTTTTGCAGCTCATATGACCAAATGGATTATTCCACCACATTTGGGTGCGTATTTTTTATGCTATGAATATTACTCTTTCATATCCAAATATGCAAAATCACTCTAAGCTACGTTTAACCAGATCGATCCCTTAAGGTTCCAAAGTGCAAAATGGTTGTGAACTTCAGTATGCTCATATTCAGACACCACGATGCTTAGAAACTTCTCATCTAAGCCTATGGGATCATGTTTTCCCCTCTACAATAACCTCTCTCAGTTTTCACTATCTTGGAGGCCTTTTCCCCTGGTAGCGATTTATCGCTTGGGGAAAAAATTATCAACTTCAAGTAGTTGAGTGTGTAAAAATGACTTTTTAGCCATTTCACCTAGTGTATCCTACTATAACTTAGTGGAATGGAAATATTAGGGGTAGGGAACATATGTGCATGGTTTCTAGAGTAGGGGAGGTGATTTGAGTGGTTTTGTGTGATGCCCTAGCTGGCAATTTGATGAGTTTTGGTGAAATTTGGTGGTTTAAGAGTGGAAATGGTTGAAATCATTTGGGGCAACAGTTTGTGAGGGAATTTTAAGCATGTGCAGGTTCTTTTAAGAATTTTTAATGCATTTTCAAGGTATTATGAGTTGTGGGAATATGATTTTCAATAAACCCACCCATTTTAGGCTTTTAGCCATAGTAGCAAGACAATGAACTATTTGATAAAATGCTTTGGTAAACATGTACGAAAAATGTGATATCATAGACAAGGTAGTGAATTGTTTGAAAAAAATACTCAAATAAACATGGTCTCATGGTGATGGAATGTCATGACAATCCATAGCTATGAGTATTTGTGGCTTGAGGATTGTAATTAATGATTGGAATTGTGTTTAGTGACATTGTAGGACCTCCCCTACTACATCAATGTTTTAGGGTTTTATCCATAGCAGCAAGCCAATTAATTGTTTGATATAATTATTTGATAGAAATGTATGAAAAATGTGGTAGCATAGAAAAGACAATAAACATATTGAAAAAATGGCTCAAAAAAATGAGGTCTCATTGTGATGGAATGCCATGACAATCAAAATAAATTTGATTGTCATTTCATTTTGTCACCATGAGATCATGTTTATTTAAGGCATATTTTGAACTAGTTCACATCCTTTTCTATGAATTTTTATGGAATTCCATCACCACATTTATTTGATGCATTTTTTCAAATAGTTCACTGCCTTGTTTATGCTATTGCTTACTATTATGCTTTTGATATATTTTTTCGAAGCATCCATAGCTTGTTCGAAATCACTTGTTTTAGGATTTTAGCCATACCAACAAGGCAATGAACTATTTGAAAATATGCTTTAGTAGACATGTATGAAAAATGTGGTAACATAGACAAGGCAAGGAAGTATTTAAAAAAATACCTCAAAGAAATTTGGTCTCATAGAATGCCATGATAAGAAAATGCAATTGGTAGTTGCTCCTAGTTATTAGTTATGCAGTGTGAAGAAATTGTGTAACTGCTTAGGTTGACTTTGTACAAAATATATTTTAATTGAATTTTTTTCATCTATCAGCATCTACTTATTAGTTATGTAAAGTGAAGTAATGCTTTGACTTTGAAAGATGTGCAATGCAATGTAATCAATGATATGAATATAAACTAAAAAAATCCATTTATTACAATTCATTAGTTAAAATATTTATTTTATTTTCTCTTTATATCTCTATATGCTATGAAAATACCTTTCAATTTAATTTAATTTTTTTTTATCTCTTGTTGTACAATTTTTCTCAGATTTTTCACAAACTATTATACTTTTGGTTTGTCAATTTTTTCCCCAAAATATTTTTGCTGCTATGCATCAGAAGCATGAAGGATACAAATGAATACACATAATATAGGTGAATTATACATGTGAATAAGTGAAGCATACATGTGAATAAGTGTGGCACAAGTAATTGAAGAATTCCAAAGGATACAAACCACCACGAATGGAGCTTATTTACACAATACGCTTTAGATGGGGCTTACTGAACATTCAACAATAATTAATTAATTATTAGATGTAAATAAAATCCATTCCTACAACATTCAAGCATACAACTTACAAAATATGCATGATAACATCATTAAAGAATGATAGTAGAAAAATAAAATTTTCTTTCATCAAAAATCTAAAAGGCTATACAATGATATATATTGATAAAAGTATATATAATATATCAAAAAAAACCATATAGGATTAGTACAAAGGACCTTTATGGACATAAAATGTAACGTATATATTGATAGTACAAAACATATGTTCCAAAATGACACATAGGAATACAACAAACAACACTAATACATAGTCATTACCCTCTAGGGGAAGGAAATAGATCTCATGCTACCTTCGAAATTTGGCTGGATGGAGTGACTGTTGCTTCTCTTGTATTTCGAACACGCTCACTAGTCCTCCTCTCTTCACTCTAAACCTTCAACTGATACAATAAAAATTAAAGATGTTAAAACATGGAAATTGAATTGTGTAATGACATATAAAAAAATATATAATCACTTAGATTCGGGTAAGTGCACCAATCTATGACACAATTTAGTTGCCAAATTGAAAAAAAGTTAAAAAACACCCGAAATAAGCCATTTGGTGTGTGCCAAATGGATTATTTGACATAAAAGCCATTTGGCATGCGCCAAATGGCTTATTTGACATAAAATAAAAAAAATGAATTTCAAACCCTCATTTTGTCTTCAACCTATAGCTTGAGGAAGAGTATTTCAGGTCTACAACTCACAATCAACAAATCTCTTCCATTGTTTGCATCCTTAGCTTGCCATTTTCCATGAGGATGTCGCCAATACATTAGAGGTCAAAGACTACAAAGAGATATGTATTTTTATTCTATTTATTTTGAATTTGATTTAGAATGAAAATTTAAATAGGTTTTTATAATAAAACTTTGTTGTAATTCTCATGGAAGGAATCTCCACCTCGAAACATTGAGAATTCACAATCACCCCCTCATGAAGAGCCTCCTATACAAGAAAAAACTGAAACCCCTCCATCAATTCATAGGCATCTCAAGGAACACAAGAAAATATTCAAAATCAAATTGAAAACAATAAAAGAAACATTCAACAATTAATGGCAAGATTAACCAAGCATGCCAAAACGCACCCTTATAGGAGAGGGATTGCTGAATCATTGAAATCAATTGTAACTCATGTAGGAGAAATGAGCGAGAAAATGATTTTTTGATCAAATAAGAGGCATGAGATGAGCCAATATGCTAGTGGTTTGTCATATGTAGATGTCAAAAAACTAAAAATTAGAAAAGCCAACTTGTGTGCCCTATTTATAGACCTAAAAAACCAATGAACCTTTGTTTCATGCATGGAGGAGGTTCCACATCCATTGGTGCCACCATGAGTTAATTATAAACAAATTTTGGGAGCGGTGTTGGATGGTATTTAAAAAACCTCCACGAAATAACCATGAGGTGCCACAATAATTTTTGAGGAAACCCTATTGCAAGTTTTTCCTCAATAAAATGCCAAAATATTTTTCATATTTTAGACTTTAAAGGTAGAGGTGGGGGCTCCGCACGATAGACCTGTTGCATGACATAATCCACAGTTGGCATGGATAGCCTTAAGTAGACCCATGGTGGATCATATCATTGTTCCTTCCATTGTTAAGGACAGTGTAGAGGTGGAAATGATGAAGTCAATTGGCTCACTCACCCAGACCATTTTACAGTGTGTGAGTCCTCTAGTAGAGCCTAGTGTGGAGGAGATGTGTAGGCCCCAAGCTCCACCCCACCATTGTGTCACTTGTGGTGTTGTTTACACGTACGATTATCAGGGTTCTCATGATGTAGCTACATAGCCTACATCAGTTGTAGAGGCAATGGATTTCATAGATGATATTCTGAATGATACATTCGACATTGACACTCAGGTAAAATTTAGCAAGTTATTTTAATGTTGTTTATTAAATTATATTCTGAAATTTAAGAATAACTAAATTAGTAGAATTTTTATATGATGAAATTTTAGGGTCGCACTGTTCATGAGGCATGCTCTATGCCTACAAAACCTTATACATTCTCGATGATGATTCCATAGGTATGCAACTAGTATTAAAGATTTTACTACTGCATTTGAATAGTTGAATGCTATATTTGAATGTTTGTCACATAACATGCTTCGGATTTCAAATAGTTTCTTGGTACACCTTCTTCATCCACACCTTGTGATTCATATCCTAAAACAATGTACACTCAGGTAGCCTTTATTCATTAATGGTGTTGTAAATATATGGTGGCTAGTTTTCGTAATTCTGCATATATACAAATCTAAAAAATTGATGAGAAACACAAACATTGCATTCAAGTATTCCTTTATTGTGTCACATTATGTTCTCCTAATTCAATTTTTGTTCTTTTATTCCTTCCTAATCCCTTACCATTCAAATTTAATAATTCACCCTATTTTCCATGATCCCCTCTTAGCCCATCCCACTGATATCTTCTACTCCATGCTATGTGTCATTATGTCCTTCTACTCCCATCTTATTATACCCATTATTATATCACCCTAGAGTTTCCATGATCCCTTATGTTCCACCCTATTTTCCTTTATATATCATCCTATGTTATACCATATTTATCCATGTTTAATCCTAGATAACTCCTCTATTATTGCTACACACGAGTCAAGTTCCCACTTTGTGTACTATAGTAAAACCCTAGGCACCTCCTAATTCACCCTATGTTTCATTATTCCCTAATAATTGCATCCCATTAACCTCAAATTGCCCACCTTATATTTTTTTATCCAATCCTAGCCCATCCCATCAATCTATACTAGTCTATCATATGTTCCATTAATCCCTTTAGTGTAGGGGCACCACTCTTTTCTATGTTTCTTCATTAAGTTTCTGATAGGAAAGGTGTGTCAGGATGTTTGAGTTGATTCCTTGAGTCTTTATAAGTTCCAATGTGACCATTCTATTGTAATTGATCAACTTTGAGGGTCTTTTGTATTCATCTTGTAAGGTTTGCAAATCATGTGGAAGGAATTGTCAAAGTTGACAAGGGGTGTCAAGGTAGATAGGATGATTTTTTCTTAAGTAATTCATGATTTATTAGTTGAATAAGGTCTCATTAGACTATTTTTAATAGTTTAGGTGTTTAAGAGGGTCTAGGAAAATATGAAGAGTCAAAACTTGAAAGTGCCAAATTTGTGAGTTGTATAAATGCAACAAATTTGTAATGCAACAGTCAGGGGAGGTTTAAAAAGTAGTTGTAAGGTAGTTGGGCATTGGTTTTATGAGGAGAATCCTTTAAAAAGGCATTAAAACTCATTTTGTAATATTGGCTTGAAGTTTGAAGCATTGGCAATAAGAATATCTCTATTTTTCATCAAATTTCTAAGTTTTCTTGTCATTTGCAGGCCTATATGAGCCCGTATAGATTGATTGTTCCATGTAAATAATTTTAATTTGTGGTGGAAGGTGTTAACAATATTTTGGAACAATTTTGAGGGAGATCCATTGTGATTTGTGGTAAATATCCTTATTTTCCCGTGACAAGCCAAAGACAGACTATTTGAGGATTTTGTAACCAAAATCATGATTTAAGGTCCCTTACACCAACTGTACCTACTATAGCTAGTGTAATGGGCCCAAGGGAGTATAATTAGTTTGTAGGTTGCATTATTAGAGTTTTGGAGAAAGAATGAAGGAGATAAACTTGTTGTCTTGATGAGTTTTGTGAAGAAAAACACATGAAGATGGAGCCTTGGGTCTAAGGTTTGTGGAAATAAATTAGAGTGTGGAGTTTTTTCCAACTTTTGAGAATATTGTGGAAAAAATATACATGTCTGAGTTGCTGGCATGGTTTGGGAGGTTGTGCAAGTGGGACTTTGAATAAACCCTCTTTACTTGGCATGAAATTGAGGGTTTTGGAGTTTGTTATGTTGGAGGTGTCAACCTTGGGTGTTAATTGTGGTTTTAGAGGTTTGAGGGCATAGGAAATTCTGCCCCAAGGTTTCAAGGGTTTGTGTTAAGTTTAAAGGTATGTTTCTCGGTAAATCTGGCCTAATTTATAACCTAGGACAATGTTGAGGGTCTAATTTCAAGGGATTGGTCCAAAAGACTTGTATCTGGTTAAGAGATATGTTGTATAACTCTGAAATGGGTATTTGAATCCACCTTCTAATCATCAAGTGTTTTTTAAAGCATGGGAGTTAAAGGCCAAAAAATGAGTTTGCACTACTGCTAGGTTACATGGGTGAAAGTGAGAAGTTAGACTCCCGATTGTTGTCAAGCTTTGAGGATTGTTTGGATAACTCTAATAGGAAATTTTAATCTTGTTAGATGACTCTTGAATGAAATTTGTCACTTTGAATGAGTTTGAGGCCCCTCTTTGCATTACCCTTCTATTTGCATCCCATTACTCTCTCTTATTTCACCTTATGTTCAATTATCCCCTCTTGGTCTTTATATCAACATGATACTTGAAATATTGTTTCATTTGTAGATGTTGACAAGAGACAACCTTGGTGATGTTGGTGGCATCATGGAACATGGATTTTCCACAAAAATAGCTAGTTCTGATCCATTAAGAGAGGTATGGAATAGATTAGTTGATTTGACATTATATTTTCTCTTTTATGGTCTATTATAGAAAATTTCATGATACTGTTATGTTGTTTAATTTATATCTTCACGGTTGCTACAGGTGGTTGTCACTCTAGATCATGGATGTGTGGATGTTGTAAATGTGCATGATAACTATATGTATGGGATAAGGTAACTGCACCAATATGTGACACAATTTTGGCTCTTAAGATGCCACTTTTTTTTCAAATTAGAAAAATCTGATTTGCATGAGAAAATGAAGATAGTTACACTCAAAATTTCAAGATGGGAAAAGAACAAAAGTTGAAGTGCTCTGAGTCTAGTTTCTAAGCTACTAATTTTTTTTGAAATTAATGAAGATTAAGGGTCTCAAAAAGTGGGGGGGCCAAAACAAGTCTTGTTTTTATAGACAAAGATAGCATAGCCCTTGAGGGCTCCCCCTCTTTTGGTTAACTTTTTTTTTAGAATTTCAAAAATCGCAATGGTGAGAAATTAGCTAACACCATGTAGCTTATCCTCCTTCTTTGGGATAAATTTTTTAATCAATATATGATATTTTATGAATTTTCAAAGTGGGCACATCCTGAAAAGCTAAAATTTGAGCACGCTCCCCCCTAAATTTTTTGTAAACTAATCAAAAATTTTTTTTTTTTCATCATGTGTAGATTGGAGTATAGTTTCAAAAAATGTAATTTGTTTCACATTTTGATGAACGTGTAAAAAACTAACCTAAACCTAGCAAATGTTGGTTTTTTACCAAAAATGAAGGCATTTACAATAGAAGCCATGGATCAAAACCTTAACTAAATCAAAATGAAAAAATAATTATATATTTAGATAGTGAAGAGAGATGTTAATGCTATCATGTTTTTTTTATGAAATTGCATTGAAAGATGCGCAAATGAGATGGGGAGCATAGATGAAAATATGAGAAAATTTGGCAAATCTTGTTAATTAAGACATCCAAAGCAGGCCATTTGGTGAGTGCCAAATGACTTATCACATTTTCCATGCACCAAATTTGGTGTGTGGAAAATGTGATGAGTCATTTGGGGAGCGCTAAATGGCCTGCTTTGCACATAACTAGAATTCCCCCTCTTTGGTGAACAACTTTGATAATGCTTAGAGTGCACAATTTATGATCATAGATGGATAGTCGAGGTCTTACCTTTCATACCTTCTCTAACTCATTATTGTAACTGGATAAATCTTGATCCCTCTAAAGTCTCTATATCTCAAGTATCACTCCCTCCCACATGACTTAGACTACTCTCTCAATCCAATCCCCTCTCTCATGTCTCTTTTCCTCCCACATAGGTACCTAACTAAATCTATCTCACTCGAACCCCCTTTCTCACTCTCCCTCTGTCTCTCCCTCTTAGGTATTTTTATCTCTCTCACTCCATCTCCCTCTCTTAGTTTGTTATCTTTCTCTCTTTGTCTCTCTCTCTCAAGTCTCTCCCTCCTACCCCCTCTCCCTCTCTTAGGTGTGTCACTCACTCCCTCCCTCTATCTCTCTCCTATTCCTCTCTCACTCACTCTATCTCTCTCCCTCTCTCTCACTCTCTCTTGGGTATCTCCATCCCACCTCTCTCTCTATCTCTCTCACACTCCTCTCTCTCTCCTCTCTCCTCTCTGTGTCTCCTCCCCCCTCTCTCTCTTGGTGTCTCTATCATACCCCTCTCCCTCTCTCTCTTTAGCTTGAGTCTCCTCTCTACCCCTCTCCCTTTCATAGTCACTCCCTCTATCTCTCTTCCACTCCTCCCTATCTCACTCCCTCTATTTGTCTTTGTCTATATCTCCATCTCTCTCAAGTATCTCCCTCCCATCACCTCTCCCTCTCTCTCTCATGACCTTCATCTCTCTCCCACTCTCTCTCTCTCTCTCTCTCAAGTCTCTCCCTCCCACCCACTCTCCCTCCCTCTTTGTCTCTCAAGTATCTCCCTTCTACCCCCTCTCCCTCTTCCAAGCCTCTCTTTGTCTCTCTCACTCACTCCCTCTATATCTCTCCCACATCCTCTCTCTTTCTCTCTCTCCATTTATCTCTCTCCCCCTCTCTCTCTTAGATATCTCCTTCCCACCCCCTCCCACTCTCTCTCTCCCTCTATCTCATGTATCTCCCCCGACCCCCTCCATCTCTCTCGAATCCCTCTATACCGAGTATTCCCTCTCCCCTGAGTACTCCCTCTCCCTCCGCCCCCCTCTCCATATCTCAAGTCTCTCTCTCTCACTTCGTGTATCTCTCCCATCCCTCTATCTATCACTCCCTCTCTCTCCTACTCTATTAGGTATCTCCTTCCCACCCCCTCTCTCCCACTTTTTCTCCCTCTCATTCTCTCTCACGTGTCTCCCTCCCATGCTCTCTCCCTCTCCCTCTCTCTTAGGTTTATCCCTCTCAATGGCTCTCCCTCCCTCTCTCTCACTCTCTCTCTTTGTCTCTATGTCTCTCCGTCTCTATCTCTCCCACTCCCTCTCTCTCTCACTTCCTCTATCTCTCTCCCACTTTGTCTCTCTCCCTCTCTCCTTCTCACTCCCTCTATCTCTCCTAATTTTTCTCTCTCCCTCTCTCTCAGGTCTCTCCTTTCCACCCTATCTCCCTCTTTCTCTCTCTCAAGTATCTTTTTACTACCCCATATTTATCTCTCTCTCTCTCTCTTTGTCAAGTCTCCCCCTCCTACACTCTCTCCCGCTCACAATGACTCCCTCTATCTCTCTTCCACTCCCTCCGTCTCTCACTGCCTCTCAATCTCTCTATCTCCCTATCCCACCATCTCAAGTATGTTCCTCCCACCACCTCTCTCCCTCTCTCTCTCTCAAGTAGAGGGTTTAGGGATTAAGGGTTAAGGGTTGAGGGTTGAGGGTTGAGGGTTGAGGGTTGAGGGTTGAGGGATTAAGAGGGTACGAGAGTTGAGGGATTAGGGTATAAGGGTTAAGGGTTGAGGGTTAAGGGATTAAGAGGGTATAGGGGTTGAGGGATTAGGGTTTAAGGGTTAAGGATCAAGGGTCGAGGGATTAAGATTGTAGAGGGGTTGAGGGTTGAGAGGTTGAGGGATTAAGAGGGTATAAGGGTTGAGGGATTAAGAGGGTATAATCATTGAGGGATTAGCGTTTAAGGGTTGAGGGGTTGAGAGATTAGTGTTTTAAGGGTTGAGGGTTGAGGGATTAAGAGGGTATGTGGGTTGAGGGATTAGGGTTTAAGGGTTAAGGGTTAAGGGTTGAGGGATTAAGAGGGTATAGGGGTTAAGGGATTAGGGTTTAAGGGTTGAGGGATGAGGGCTACGAGATTCAAAGGGTATGGGGGTTGAGGACTTAGGGTTTAAGGGTTAAGGGTTGAGGGTTGAGAGGGTATAGGGGTTGAGGGATTAGGGTTTAAGGGTTGAGGGATTAATATTGTAGAGGGGTTGACGGATTAGGATTTAAGGATTGAGGCTTGAGGCTTGAGGCTTGAGGGATTAAGATGGTATTGTGGTTGAGGGATTAGGGTTTAATGGTTAAGGTTTGAGGGTTGAGGGATTAGGGTTTAAGGTTTGAGGGTTGAGGGTTGAGAAATTAAGAGAGTATAGGGGTTGAGGGATTAGGGTTTAAGGGTTAAGGGCTGAGGGTTGAGAGGGTATAGGGGTTAAGCGATTAGGGTTTAATAGTTGATGGATTAAGATTTTAGAGGGGTTGAGCGATTAGGGTTTAAGGGTTAAGGGGTTGAGGGATTAAGAGGGTATAGGGGTTGAAGGATTAAGATTTAAGGGATGAGGGTTGAGTGATTAAGAGGGTATAAGGGTTGAGGGATTAAGGTTTAAGGGTTGAGGGTTGAGGGTTGAGGGTTGAGGAATTAACAGGGTATAGGGGTTGACAAATTAGGGTTTAAGGGTTGAGGGTTGAGGGATTAAGAGGGTATAGGGGTTGAGAGATTAGGTTTTAAGGGTTGAGGGTTGACAAATTAAGAGGGTATGGGGGTTGATGGATTAGGGTTTAAGGGTTAAGGGTTGAGGGTTGAGGGATTAAGAGTTTGTAGGGTTTGAGGGGTTAGGTTTTAAGGGTTGAGGTTGAGGGATTAAGAGGCCATGGGAGTTGATTGATTCGGGTTTAAGGGTTAAGGGTTGAGGGTTGAGGGATTAAGAGGGTATAGGGGTTGAGGGATTAGGGTTTAAGAGTTGAGGGTTGATGGATTAAGAAGGTATAGGCATTGAAGGATTAGGGTTTAAGGGTTGAGGGTTGAGGGATTAGGAGGGTATGGTGGTTGATGGATTAGGGTTTAAGGGATAAGGGTTAAGGGATTAAGAGGGTATAGGGGTTGAGGGATTAGGATTTAAGGGTTGAGGGTTGAGTGTTGAGGGATGAAGAGGGTATAGGGGTTGAGGGAATAGGGTTGAAGTGTTGAGGGTTGAGGGATTTGGGTTTAAGGGTTGAGGGTTGAGTGATTAGGGTTTAAGGTTTGAGGGTTGAGTGTTGAGGGATTAAGGGTATAAGGGTTGAGGGTTGAGGGATTGAGAGGGTATATGGGTTGAGGGATTAGGGTTTGAGGGTTTTGGGTTGAGGGATTAAGAGGGTATGGGGGTTTAAGGGTTAAGGGTTGAGGGATCAAGAAGCTATAGCGGTCGAGGGTTGAGGTTTGAGGGATTAAGAGGTTATAGGGGTTGATGGATTAGGGTTTAAGGGTTGAGGGTTGAGGGATTAAGAGGGTATGGTTTTTCGTGGATTAGGTTTTTTAGGTTTAAGAGTTGAGGGTTGAGGGATTAAGAGGGTATAGGGGTTGATGGATTAGGGTTTAAGGGTTGAGGGTTGAGATTTGAGGGATTAAGAGGGCATAGGGGTTGAGGGATTAGGGTTTAAGGGTTGAGGGTTGAGGGATTAAGAGGGTATGATGGTTGATGGATTGGGGTTTAAGGGGTAAGTGTTGAGGGTTGAGTGATGAAGAGGGTATAGGGTTGAAGGATTAGGGTTTAAGTTTGAGACAGCGTTAAGAGGTATAGTTGATGTTAGGGTTTAAGGTTAAGGGTTGAGGGATTAAGAGGGTATAGAGGTTGAGGGATTAGGGTTTAAGGATTGAGGTTTGATGGATTAAGAGGGTATAGGGGTTGATAGATTAAGAGGGTATACAGTTGAGGGAGTAGGGTTTAAGGTTTAAGGGTTGAGGGGTGAGGGATTAAGAGGGTATGGGGGTTGAGGGATTGGGGTTTAAGCGTTGAGGGTTGAGGGTTGAGAGATTAATAAGGTATAGGGGTTGAGGGATTAGGGTTTAAGGGTTAAGGATTGAGGGTTGAGAGGGTATAGGGGTTGAGGGATTAAGATTGTAGAGTGGTTGAGGGATTATGGTGTAAGGTTTGAGGGTTGAGGGGTTTAGGGATTAAGAGGGAATATGGGTTGAAGGATTAGGATTTAAGGGTTGAGGGTTGATGGATTAAGAGGGTATAGGGGTTGAGGGATTAGGGTTTGATGGTTGATGGTTGAGGGATTAAGAGGGTATGGGGGTTGATGTATTAGGGTTTAAGGGATAAGGGTTGAGGGTTGAGGGATTAAGAGGGTATGGGGGTTGATGGATTAGGGTTTAAGGGTAAAGGGTTGACGAATTAAGAGGCTATAGGGGTTAAGGGATTAGTGTTTAAGGGTTGATAGTTGAGGGTTGAGGAATTAAGAGGGTATAGGGGTTGATGTATTAGCATTTAAGGGTTGAGGGTTGAGGGATTAAGAGGGTATGGTTTTTCATGGATTAGGTTTTTTAGGGTTAAGGGTTGAGAGTTGAGGGATTAAGAGGGTATAGGGGTTGATGGATTCGGGTTTAAGGGTTGAGGGTTGAGATTTGAGGGATTAGTGTTTAAGGGTTGAGGGTTGAGGGATTAAGAGGTTATGATGGTTGATGGATTAGGGTTTAAGGGTTAAGTGTTGAGGGTTGAGTGAGGAAGAGGGTATAGGGGTTGAAGGATTAGGGATTAAGGGTTGAGGGTTGAGCGATTGGGAGGGTATAGGGGTTGATAGATTAGAGTTTAAGGGTTAAGGGTTGAGGGATTAAGAGGGTATAGGGGCTGAGGGATTAGGGTTTAAGGATTGAGGTTTGATGGATTAAGAGGGTATAGGGGTTGACAGATTAAGAGGGTATAGGGTTGAGGGAGTAGGGTTTAAGCTTTAAGGCTTGAGGGTTGAGGGATTAAGAGGGTATGGGGGTTGAGGGATTAGGGTTTAAGGGTTGAGGGTCGAGGGTTGAGTGATTAATAGGGTATAGGGGTTGAGGGATTAGGGTTTAAGGGTTAAGGATTGAGGGTTGAGAGGGTATAGGGGTTGAGGGATTAGGGTTTAAGAGTTGAGGGATTAGGGTGTAAGGTTTGAGGGTTGACTGGTTGATGGATTAAGAGAGAATATGGGTTGAAGGATTAATATTTAAGGGTTGAGGGTTGACAGATTAAAAGGCTATAGGGGTTGAGGGATTAGGGTATAATGGTTGATGGTTGAGGGATTAAGAGGGTATGGGGGTTGATGGATTAGGGTTTAAGGGTTAAGGGTTGAGGGTTGAGGGATTAAGAGGGTATAGGGGTTGAGGGATTAGGGTTTAAGGGTTAAGGGTTGAGGGATTAAGAGGGTATAGGGGTTGAGGGATTAGGGTTTAAGGATTTAGGGTTGATGGATTAGTGTCTAAGGGTTAACGGTAGAGGGATTAAGAGGGTATAGGGGTTGAGGGATTAGGGGTTAAGGGTTGAGCATTGAGGGTTGAGGGATTAGGGTTTAAAGTATGAGGGTTAAGGGATTAGGGTTTAAGGGTTGAGGGTTTAGGGTTGAGGGATTAAGGGTATAGGGGTTTAGGGATTAGCGTTTAAGGGTTGATGGTTGAGGGATTAAGAGGGTATATGGGTTGAGGGATTAGGGCTTAAGGGTTTATGTTTGAGGGATTAAGAGGGTATGGGGGTTGATGGATTAGGGTTTAATGGTTAAGGGTTTAGGGATAAGGGTTTAAGGGTTGAGGGTTGAGGGTTAAGGGTTGAGGGTTGAGGGTTGAGGGATTAAGAGGGTATAGGGGTTGAGGGATTATTGTTTAAGGCTTGAGGGTTAAGGGATTAAGAGGGAATGGGGGTGGATGGATTATGGTTTAAGGGTTAAGGGCTGAGGGTTGAGAGATGAAGAGGGTATAGGGGTTGAGAGATTAGGGTGTAAGGGTTGAGGATTTAGGGATTAAGAGGGTATAGGGGTTGAGGGATTAGGGTTTAAGGGTTGAGGGTTGAGAGATTAAGAGGGTATAGGGGTTGAGGGATTAGGGTTTAAGGGTTGAGGGTTGAGTGATTGAGAGGGTATGGGGTTTGATTTTTTTAGGGTTTAAAGGTTAAGGGTTGAGGTTTGAGGGATTAAGAGGGTATAGGGGTTGAGGGATTAGAGTTTAAGGGTTGAGGGTTGAGGGATTAAGAGGGTATAGGGGTGGAGGGATTAAGAGGGTATAGGGGTTGAGGGATTAGGGTTTAAGGGTTGAGGGTTGAGCGTTGAGGAATTAAGAGGTTTGAGGGATTAGGTTTAAGGTGAGGTGAGGGAGGTATTAAGAGGGTATGGGGGTTGAGGGATTAGGGTTTAAGGGTTGAGGGTTGAGGGTTGAGTGATTAAGATGGTATGGGGTTTGATGGATTAGGGTTTAAGGGTTGAGGGTTAAGGGTTGAGGGTTGAGGGATTAAGAGAGCGTAAGGGTTAAGGGTTGAGGGTTGAGTGATTAGGATGGTTGAGGGGTTGATTTTAAATATTTAATTAAACACCTTTTTAATCTCTCACATAATTAAGTATTAATTATCTAATTATGGAAGCTTCTAAAATCCATGTCACATGTATTTATTTAATTAGGAATTTATCCTTAACTTTCAACCAAATTTCATAAATGAAATGACAAATGACAATTTGTCTCCATTTTTCTCTCAACCTATAGAACATCTCACCGTTCATCTTAAATAGATTTGATTTCGACCGTTGATCTTTCCCAACTACATTCTTTCCTCCAAAAATCTATAAATACCACCCTTTGGTGTGTTGAATTCATTTTAGATTTTGTGAATTTTGCGCAGTTACTATAGTTGCATTAGAAATAGTATTTTAGCATAGAATTTCAAGTTCATAGCAATTTAGTTTGATATCATAGCTTCAATCATTTAGAAATGGACATACATGTTGCATAAACTCATTCTCTAAGTTGTCATTTTGCCAAAGTTGTTGCATACACCAAATGAGAGCCAACGACTTATAATAGATCCTTGGAGATAGAGGACAATGGAATGATTTTGAAGGAGCTTCTATTTAAAGGTTTTTTTAATTTTAATTAGTTTCCTTTCAATCTAGTGTTGCATTTGTGTGTTATTTTAACTTACTAGTTGTTCCACATACTCACACATATTTTTAAGGCTGTTTGAAGCATGTAGTGATAGTTAGGGGAATTTTGAAGAAGAGCCCAAAGGGATATTTTGGCAGGAGTGTTTCTTAGTTGTTCAACCAAATCATACTCCCTCAATTGTGAGTTGAAATGAGGAGTTGTGGGTAATATAGGGTTGGTTAACGATAGGGAAGTGGATATAGATGGTTGTTGGGGACGTGGGTTATTACAAGTATAATGAGTGTCGACAATGGTAGCGTTCTTAGGAGGGTAAAGGGTAAACTCAGGTTGGGGTGGGGTTGGAGGTTTAGGACAAGGTGAGTAAAAAATGAATTGGGGTTGTATGACATTAGCATCTTTTGTGTTAGTTTGGTCATCACAACAAACCATAGTGGATGAAGTAGGGGAGATGAAATCTTGGAGGGCATTATCTAACATACCCATATCATCACAACTAAAAGGTTTGGAAGTCAAGGGTGGGGAGGTTGTAATTACATCATCACCAATCTTAGTGGATGAAGTGAGTGAGAGGAATATTTGAAGAGCTTCATCTAACTTATCAAAATCATCACTACAAAAATATTTAGATGATATAGTGTTCCTATAGTGAACAAGTGTGTGTATTGTATTATGTGAGTTATCTATGTTTTTATTTTTATGTTTCACATAATCTACTTTGAAAGAACTAGGAACTAAAGCAAAAAAGGAAACATGTAAATATTTATTGCTACTCAGAAATGTCATTTTAAGCTAAGAATAACCATATAACAAAGAAAATCAAAATTGAAACCCGACATCAACATAAAGAAGGAGAGTACATTATATGGAAGTCAAATGCAAAAAGTACAAATGCAAAATGTCTACTAGGACTAGGTCACCTAGGTTGGCGACTTAGTTGTGGTATGATTTTTTTTTAGTTTTTAAGGTACTTTCTGATGAAAAATACAAATTTATCGAATCTAACAGGCATAGGTATAATATATATGTCAATTTTTTGTATCAGGCAAGGAAATTTTTGTATTAAATAACAAATTAAAATTTTTTACAAACTACTTTATTCTGGGAAGAAGAGCACGTTGCTGAAAAGAACTATGAAATCAGTAAAATATTTTTTTTAAAGTGATGTTGAGTTCCAGAAAGGTGACTGTAGGAACATTTACAAAAGCCAATTTTGTGAATCTTGATATATATATTTTTTATAGATTTGTGCTTTGTTACTCCACATTCTGCACAATAATTAAGGACAATAAGAAAGTGCACAATGTACCTTAAATGGTGTTGTATTGGTGTATAATTTAATAATCTATAAAATATTCTTGAATGAATTCAACAATGTTTAATAGTATTTGATCATTTTAAATGAATGAATCAATTCTTTAAATGCAACTAAATAGAAAATAAATCCACATAAACATGTGCTAAGTTGGTTTGTAATAAATGTTTAACACTTTTTAGATTCAATTTTTAAATTTTAAAAGTTTGGAGTTCAAATTTATGACCATGTAAGTGAGCTATAGCACTCCTCCACCCACACATCCCATCTAAGGTGGTAAATGTGAGATCTAGTAACAATGATCAAATATATAGGATGGGTGATAATAGACTCAAGATTTGGTCATGACATGAGATGAATTTACACAATAATATGTCACTTGCATAATTATTAGTACATTAAAGAAACGCTAATCAATGAAATCCCAAAACATAAGGGAAAAAGAAATGAGCACGTGTAATTCACACCATTATATTTTTCTCCTTAATTTGATGTGTATGCAAGCTACTAGGTAGATGTGCATGATATAGTAAAAAAAATAGAAAACATAAAAATGAAGTAATTTTCATGCACTAAATAGGATATGAAGCAAGTCAAAGTATACAAGTCATTCTTAAACTTGTCTTGCACTAATAGATCTACTAGGAGCTTATGAAATAGAAAAACATGTAATGTGCTCTATAAGTCATGGTGTTTATGATTACCATTTGAAGATAAAATTGAATTGGGTAGAGGAATATTTTTTATCAAATTGTGAGATATAACATCATTTGGCACCTTTCTTTTGGAACTTTGATTATTGTGATTATCCAAAAGAAGTAAAATCTATTCATGTGGGTGATGTGACAAAATGATGTTTAAAAAAAAAAAAACATGTAATAAATTTAAGTATCAAGATGTTTTAGGTCATAATTCATGATCAAATATCACAATAGCAATTTATTTATTCCATTATCATCCTAATCATGAATCATGGGTTGTGACTAAAAATATTGATGCTAAAAATTTATTAAATAATCTTTTTAAGAGGTTGATGTTGTGTATAATTCTATATTTCTTATAATTATAATTAATAAACACCCAACTTTTTAGCTCTACTATATGCACACAATATAAACTATATTTTTTGAAGGTTGTTGATAGTAGTGATTGTTTTGAAACATATAATATATAATGATAGTGGGGATGTTTGCAAAGACTACAACATTTGTTGTTTTGAGGAAGGAGGTTTGAAATAATTTATTTGAATTATGTAGTAATGTTCTTCCAAACCTCTAAAATTTCAACATATTTACCTTTCTGGAACCTTAGTTGTGAGTCTTTATCCTTTAATGATGTCACTTGAGGATAGTCTTATAGTCAATAATAAATTAAACAATGTTACCCTGACCAAGAATGGTAATTAATTAATGACATATTTTTGCAACAATCAATAAATAAATAAAATTTCCAATGTTTGGATTCATTGTCAATTGTGATATGGGATAAAAATTAAGGTTGGTTATGAATTATTATTGCAAACAACCTTATTTAAATAATTGAAAATTCAATAGCACAACACAAAGATTGGATAAATTAAAAGAATTTATTAATAACTCCTTAATATTAAAAGATGAATTTTTTCAATTTTGTGAATCATTAAATTGTTTGTTATTATTAAACACACACAATTCAAGTTCTCATTCATTTCTCCTTATTAGTCATCAACTTGTAACTCCACTTCTAGTGTTAAAAAAATGTCTAAAATAACTTTATAAAATGAATGTTTAGTAAATGAACGTTTTGTTTGCTCTAAAACAATATAAACATTTTTGTTCATCATTGGTTTTTTTAATTGATAATGATTTCATTTAAGTTTCTTAAAATTTATCATGATGTTGCCTTACTCAAAATTTATTTTCTCAATATTTATGATTCTTTTCTATTAAAGTTCATAGTTTAAGATTTAAAAAATGTTAGAAAAGAAATAAAGATAAAGCATATTATAAACCAAGAAAGAGGAAATTTCGTTTTTCTGAATTGCTTGAATACACACAAAGGATTGATGTGTCAAGGAATTTTTTAATGGCGGTTTAACTTGTGGCTTAGTATCTTATTATTTTATGTCATATTTCCCCATTCCAAATATTTGTCCAATGGTAAACAAACAGCTTTAAACGCACATGGATTGAATCTTTATATATATATCCATATCTGTCTTTTCTTACTCCACATTCTGCACAGTATGCACTCTCTGTAGAGTGTTAGCCCAGGATTGAAAATGCAATTGAAAGTGGCAAACTGTAAATGATTATTTATTTCACTTGAATAAAGCAAATCCTGTTACACAGCATACTACAGCCATACAAGCCACACAACAATAAAGAAACAGGTCATAAATATAAGAAGCAATAGCCAGAAAATAGTGATAAACTATTAGACAAAACTGCCCAAACCTGTTAGACAACCTGTTAGGCAAAACTGCCCAAACAAAAAACAAACAAACCAAAACTAATACAACCAGAAGAGTAGATAGAAGGAGAAGATTAGTCATTAACATCCCCTTGGTAATCTGAAGGGGTTAAGCCAAGCAATCCTTGGAATTTCTCAAACTTTTCTCTGCCCAAGGCCTTGGTAAGAATATCGGCGGGTTGATCTATAGTAGGACAATATTTGAGGCGTACAAGACTAGCTTTCACATGATGCCAAATCAAATGAAAATTTGTATTAATGTGTTTGGTATGATCATGAAAGACTGGATTTTTTGCCATTTTAATAGCAGATTGATTGTCAAGAAAGAGTGGTGTTGAAGAAATTTGTGGTGCCTGCAAGTCTTCAAGAATGTTGTGAAGCCATAAAATTTCTCGAGTTGCTTCAGAAGCTACCATATATTCAACTTCAGAACAAGAGAGGGCTGGGACTGGTTGCTTTTTAGATTTCCATGAAATGACAGCAAATCCAAGATGCACTAAAAAATCAGATGTAGATTTACCATCTTCCAAGTCACCTTGGAGATATCGAAGAACTCGTTTGGCTGCCAACCAATGAGGTTCCCTAGGTTGTTGCATGAATCTAGAAAGAACTCCAATAGCAAATGAAATATTTGGACGAGTAGTTGTAGCATAAATCAAACTGCCAACAAGTTTCTTGTAGGTAGTTGCATCAACCAATGCTGAAGAATCAACTGATGTGAGTTTAAGATTTTGCTCCATAGGAGTACTGAGGGGTTTGCATTTAGCCATGCCAAACTTATTTAAAAGGTCACCAATATATTTTTGTTGGGTGATGAAGATAGAATGGGGTTGTTGAATCACCTCAATACCCAAATAGTAATGAAGATGGCCCAAAGCAGTCATATCAAATCTTTGCTTCAATTGGTTTTTGATATCTTGAATATTATCCTCTTTAGTACCAGTGATAAACAAATCATCCACATAAACAACAAGATAGACAACCATGTTGGCAATCATTGTAACAAAAAGAGTTGCATCATCAAATTCAAAATGCTTGAAATTCAACTACAGGAGATGCTCGGTAAGTTTGTCATACCAGGCTCAGGGAGCTTGCTTTAAACCATACAAAGATTTGACAAGTTTGCATACCTGATGTTCTTTACCATTGACGAAATAGCCTTCAAGTTGAGTCATATATACTGTTTCTTTGAGATCACCATTTAAGAATGCAGTTTTAACATCCATTTGATGAATTGTCCACCCATTTTGAGCTGCAAGAGCCAACAAAGCACGAATGGTAGTCCATTTAGCTGTAGGTTCAAAGGTTTCATCATAATCTATGCCCTCTTTTTGAGCATATCCTTTGGCAACAAGTTGGGCTTTATGTTTGTCAAGTGAACCATCTACTTTATATTTATTTCTATAAACCCACTTGCAACCAATAGGTTTACAACCAAGAGGAGGATCAACCAACTCCCATGTACCATTTTTCAAAAGTGCATCATACTCATTTTGCATTGATTTTCTCCATACTACAATATTCTTAGCTTCATTATAGGAAGTTGGTTCTGAATTTATCATGAAATTGAGTTCATCAATGGACTCTAAGTTATCTACAATATTGGATTGAGCCTGCATCCTAGCTCTATAAGAGCTTCGTGTACCTTTTTTACCTATTTCATTAGGCCTTAAATCCTTCAAAGTTTGTTGTACTTGTTTGGCCCACCTATGTGAAAATTTTGGTCGTACAAAAGAGGTTTCTATTTCTTGATTAGATGCTTCATTAGTGTCTAATGCATCTGCAATTTCAGGCTCATCATTAGAGAGAAAATCATGATAAGAGGAGGTTTCTTCTTGCACATGTATAGATGGAGTATCTTGAACTACATGTGAATCTATTAAAGGCATGTCTAAGGGAGTTGGCTTCTCCTCACAAAGATTTTCTATCCAAGGAGAAAATCGTGCACATTTATCAAGCTGTTTTAACTGACATTCAACATCTGCATCACTCTTGGAAGATTCATAAAATACAACATCACGTGTAATGAAGAATTTTTTGTTAGCTTCATCATACAACCTATAGGCTTTGGATGAGTCAGAATAGCCAAGAAAAATGCACTTATAACTATGATTATGCAACTTAGTTCTTTTATCCTTAGGAATTAGAGCATAGCAAGTAGACCCAAAAATCTGAAGATGTCGAACGGATTGAGGATACCCAAACCAAACTTCATATGGAATGGCATGTTGAAGTGCAGATAGTGGAGATCTATTACGAAGATAGACTGCAGTTCTTGATGCTTCAACCCAAAAATGTAACTTGATTCCTTTTAAATATAGCAATGCTCGAACCATATTCATGATGGTTCTATTCATTCTTTCAACCACACCATTTTGTTAAGGAGTAACTGGAATAGTTAGATGATGTTGTATCCCATTTTGATGAAGATAATCCTCGAAAACTAGAGAAGTAAATTCTCCACCATTGTCTATTTGAAGAGTACCAATTTGAGATTGGATTTGATTTTCAATCATAACACGAAACCTTTTAAAAATTTCAAAAGCTTTTGATTTTTGCTGCAAGAAATAAATCCAAGTCATGCGACTGTAATCATCAATGAACAACATGAAATACTTAGATCCTCTAATAGAAGTTATTGGTAAAGGCCCACATAAATCAGAATGAATGAGTTGCAATTTTCTATGTGCTCTCCAAGTTGAGCGTGGAAATGGATTTCTATGTTGTTTGGCAAGAATACATGCTTCACATTTTTCAATTTTTTTAGGCAGAACAGGCAAAGCATCAACACCATTCTTTTGCATGATATGAATTCTATCATAACTTATATGTCCACATCTTGCATGCCACAAAAGACTAGGAGATAGACTAGCTTCTTCAATAAGATATGCAAAACTTCTAGAAAGAGCAAAAGTACCATTGAGTTTTAATAATCTTCCATCTTCATAACTAGTAAATGCAACTTGATTATTAGATATTTTTCTAACAACAACTTGTCCATCTTTTAACAAAACAGAGTAGCCTTGTTGTCGAATCAATACTAGTGATAACAAATTATGTTGCAACTGAGGAAGAAGCAATACATCATGAAGCACAAAATCTGAGAGATTAGGCAACTTAAGTCTAACAGTTCCTTTTCCAATAGGCTTGAGGCTTGATTTATCTGCAAAGTAAATTGGACCATAGTCATCTTCATGAAATTCTTCAAAGTAATCACGTCGAAATGTCATATGTTGTGTTGCTCTAGTATCTAAGACCCAAGAATCATGCCATGAGGAATTAGATGCAAAGTCTGAAACATTAAGCACAAATTGATCACTATCACTGTCACAAGCAAATTGGGCTGCTCCTGAAATATTATCATCATTGTGAATTTTTCTTTGGGTTACTCTTGAAATTTTATAATCATTGTATATTTTGGTTTTATATTTTTGTTTAAAAGAATTTTCTTTAAAACCTTCTGTCTTATCCCATGAGAGCTTGCATTCATGTGCTTCATGACTACCTTTTCTACCACATCTTTTACAATATAAATGTTGCCTATCATTTTGATTATCATTTTGTCTCCATTGGCCTCTACCTTTTCCTCTATCGCTATAACCACCTCTTGAAGAATTTTTGTTTAGGGATTTTTCTTTTTGATAAGCAAAACAAACATTCTCACTAGTATTATCTATTTTCCTTCCAAAAGCTTTTTCACGTTCTGCTAAGTTTTCAACCAATTGATCAAAGGTAATGGTTTTCAATTGATTGCTTGCTTGAAGGGACTCTAGATAAGTGGAATGTGTTGGAAGAAGTGCCTTAATAAAGGCTGTGAGATATATATCAACTTTCTTTCCAGCAGCATCAACATCGTGTTTTATGGCTCTGATTTCTTAAGCCAGACTCATAACATCACCATTCTGCAACTCAAGATTAAATAATTTTAACTGTAACTGAATAAACTCTAATTCAGAATGAGAATCAAACAAATCTTTTAATTTATGATGAGCTTCCCAAGCATATGTGCATCCTTGTATATGTCGATAGACATCTCCATTAACAAAAACTCTTATTAAAGCCAAAGCTTTTGAATTTTTATATTGCCAAATTTCTTTTTCTTTAGCATCAGTTGGTTCTGTAGGTTGAGTATTTCCATCACAAATTTTACAGCATAAATCATTAAAAATTAGTGTATTTTCTACTTTTCTATGCCATTCCAACCAAGTATCTTTTCCAGTTAAAGTTTCCCCAATCATTGAAACAATAGACTGCATTGTGAATCAAAATGATAAATACACACTGCAGATTTAAAAATATTGCTCAATTTTAGAGATATGAAACCCTTGTAAAAATAAATTGATTGATTTCACCTGAATCAATTTACTGTCTCTGCAGAGCGTTCCAATCTTCAAAATCCCTGTGCTCTGATACCACTATTAGCCCAAGATTGAAAATGCAATTGAAAGTGGCAAATTGTAAATGATTATTTATTTCACTTGAATAAAGCAACTCCTGTTACACAGCATACTACAGCCATACAAGCCACACAGCAATAAAGAAACAGGTCATAAATATAAGAAGCAACAGCCAGAAAACAGTTATAAACTGTTAGACAAAACTGCCCAAACCTGTTAGACAACCTGTTAGGCAAAACTGCCCAAACAGAAAACAAACAAACCAAAACTAATACAACCGGAAGAGTAGACAGCCGGAGAAGATTAGTCATTAACATAGAGTTGTGGAGGTTCTTTTGCAGGCAAAGAAAATTAGATTGCAGTAATGGCAACCACAAGGTTAATGGCAAGAGCATTGGCAGCAGACAGGTTGTCTGCATTATCAGATGATTTACTTTTAAATCATATTCTGTCAAGGTTTTCTTACAGAGATGCCTTACGTTTCTCCCTGCTCTCGAAGAGATAGCGAGTCTTATGGAAGAAATTACCCTTTCTCAATTTTCGTTGCCAAGATTTTGAGAAACAAAATGATTACAAGATACTCGATATAATTAGCAATGCCCTGCTCAACCTGGATGTTCATCTTTGTCAGTTGGACCTTCAAGTTGCCTTGGATAACCCTGAGAGAGCCGATCTGAACAACTGGGTTCGCCTTGCAGCTGAAAAACATGTGGAAAGATGCAGATCAAGTTTTCCATGGTGGAGCTTGGGAACTCTCTTTTCAGGTGTGAAAAGCTCACTTCCCTAAAACTGAAATTCATCAATCCTCCCAAGATACCCACTGATTTTTGGGTTTTCCAATCCCTGAAAACATTTTATTATTCCTATAATCCGGGAATGGATGATGCCACCTTTGAAGAATTCATGGACGTGTGCCCACATCTTGAGAATTTATATATTCGCGGTTGTACTGGGTTGAAAAAATTGAAGATACATGCTTCCAATCTCAAGTACCTGAATCTAGGACTTTTAAGCCCTGATATATCATTGCAGATGGCTTGCCCTCGGTTGATGGAAATCTGCGTCATGTATATCCCATTATATCAAGGGATTAGATTGCTAAAAGGAATTTCAGGAGCAGGAATCCAAATAATTACTCTTCAGAGTTATGGTACAATCAATGCTGTCAATCCAGAAATCCCCAGTATTACTGTTTTAAAGGGTTTTCCTCAACTTGAAGAGTTGACAATGGATGGCGTATGTTTCCAGGTTAGTATTTTGTACATCTGTATGAGGCCTTGTATGCATTGTAGAGAATGGTGCTTAGCTTCTTTCAATAGTAATATATATTTGTGGCCAGTAACATTATTTCTTTCATTCTTATTATGTTTGATGCAGGAGATGATGCAGGAGATGACGTCAGATGAGATTGCAGAAGCAGAGGTGACACTGCCAAGTTTGAAGAGGGTGTGTGCCCATATTGAGACAGAAAAGGGTGGAGAGGCACTGACTTTTCTGGGTTTTCTTCTCACAAAGAGTCCATCTACTGTAATGAGGGTTTTTCTGCCAAAACGATGCCCTGCAATCATGCGAAATAAATTGCTAGCTCTGGAAAAGGAGTTTTCAAAATCAAGATTATCCACTGCCACAAGAAGATGGCCATTGAAGTGGAATGAAGTTATTGAATTTTGTTTTGAAAAACCGTTGTAATCTAGAGGATCTATTTTTAGGCCCAGGACAGAACACTTCATCACTCGCTTTCAGAATCTTTGAAACATTAAATGGGGTGGTTTTGTTTTTTGGATTTCATTTTGTACTAAGTGAAACGAAATTGATCTGTCAACCAGCCTTTACCATTGTTTTCTTTTAAAGATGTCCTGAGGATCTAATTGATTTATAAAGCAATACGCCATTTCTGTTTCAAAATTCATTGCACTCTGTTACAATACTTATGATTTTCTTAAAAGATTTTGGTATCAACCTATTCTTATTTCAAACTTCACTGCACTCTGTTACAATAGTTATGATTTCCTTAAAGATTTTGGTATCAACCTATTCTTGTTTACTGATATTATGTTTTTTATTCAAACATCAATAATTTATTTACGAGCATGTTCTCTTGATTCTGAATACGAAAATTTAGTAAATGGAATCTATTTTTGGATTCAAATAAATGACATTTTTTATTATATTGGCTTACTATTATGTATTTGATTAAAGGATAAATGTCTATTACTCAAATTTTTATTTGATGGTAATTTAAAAAAATAAATTTGTATTCGATATAATTGTTATTTTACTAAACGTTTTGATAACAAAATGTAATAATTTTATTTTTAATATGTGAGGACAAAATTATATTTAATTTAAAATAAATATATAAAAAAATTAATATATATTGAAGTTCAATTTATTTTGAACTAATTTTTTATATTCTTTTAGTTTTTTAGTTTGATGTGTATTTGACAAAACCTTTTTTTTTTATAAAAGGTAATATATGTCATTAAATATATTAATATAGAAAATATACAGTGTATACTTATGCCAATTGAAAAAGGCATAAAGATTTTGTTTGAGAAAACTAGTTCCAACAACAAAAAACCCACAAACCCTTCATCAACTTCATATGAACAAACCCTATTTTCCCATAGCCTTCATGGATTTTACATACATTTTTTCTTAAACAAAATAGTGTATATGGATTTTAATCCTACTCAAATTAACTTTCCCTAGAATAGATACGAAGTAACAAAAAATGCCCACTTTTACCAATGAAGGAATTCATTCTTCCATATGATCTAGAGAATTTTCTCCTTGACCTTCATCTAGCTCTACAAATTTGTAGAAGCGATTCCCTTCATTTTTTAGGAATCCAAATATTTCCAACAACCGAGGCAATGTACTCTTGGTTTTCCATATCCAAACATTCTAGATTGGGAATACCATCATTGAGCAAGCAAAGATGAGACTGTAGAAAAGCGACTGCAAAATACTTATCCTTTACCACCACTTCCATACTCGCATAGAAAAACCCACTATTCTTCTTTAATTCTTTTAGAAAAACTCTATCATTTTTTGCTCATAGGCTTGCTTAATAGCATCATATATATAGTAAAAACCTTGGAAATTTATAAGAAACTTATGTGGGAAGAAGCTTCCTATATACCCTTTGCCTTTACAGAAATTATACCCTTGAATCACCTAGAGTAAAGCACCCCCTTGAATGAATTTTTCCCTTACATATCAACTTGCAATCTCCTACACTTCACTTAAACATTGACACAAATCCATCAAATTTGAAAGAAAGATTGAAAACACCTGTAATGGAAAAATAATCCTATGAGCTTTTTGGCTAAGAAACTTAACACCAATCACCAAATGAATGGTATCCTCCACCCATAGATAATCCAATTTAAAGAGAGTAGCAATACCTTCATATGAACCCTAAAACTCCAAGGTCCATACTCCATTTTACCTGCAAATAGACTCAAATAAAGTTCCATGCTTCTACTAGAAACCACTCGTCCTTCAAGCCAACCTCTACACTAGACACACAACAAATTGAAACTTACCGAAGCAAAAAACTAAAGACACTTGTATATAGATTTTCCAATTTTCAATGCAATCAAACTTATGCAAAGGATGGTTGAGTCATTAGTGTACTCTACATATTGACAAAGGATATGATAGAAAATATCCCATCAAATTAATGATTATCCCAAACACATAACACATCATCAAGAAAAGAGTGCCTACAAAATAAAACACATGTTAGCTAAAAACGGTGGCTTGATCCACCTTGGAAGTTTGCGCATTCTTCAAGCACTTCACCTAGCTTCATCATACCACCATAGGAACACCTTGCAATCAGGCACAAATTACATTTACTGCACACAAACTCACCACAACTTTGTTGAATAAACTAGATATTGAGAGGGGGGTTGAGTTAGTATCCACACAAACTCATTGAAAAACCACTTAAAAATTTATTGCACCATAAACATAGTAGATTAACAGTTAACATTAAGTTCCAAAACACGTGAACACCATAGTTTACGTGGAAAACTCAATAAGGGAAAAACCATGGTGAGGATTAACTCACAATATATAAAGTTATATCAAAAACCTGTATTAAGAGGCTCATTGCCACAAACAAAAGCTCACTTCTTACAAGGACTTATTGTCCAAAATGAAGACTCACTGCCTATAGAAAAATAAATATAAATTGGTTAACCACCAAGAGTTGAACTCATAAAGATACACCAAATGTGCAGATTCAATTCCTTTGATGCTCAAAATACTTGCTGATCTTCAATCACTGTTCACACTTCACCCATACATACTTTTTCTCCTTCTCACATTCACATTGCTTACCTTTTTTTGCTTTGTTATTTTTCTTGAATTTTTTGATTCTTTAGCTATCTTGTATAAATACCCAATGTAATTGTATGCATTGTTTAAGTTGGCCTAATAGATGCAAAACATATTTCCAAGATGATAACTTGTTCATCTTCATATCAAAATTAATTCTCTTGTGTTATGTAATATCATGTCGGCTAGGATTAATGAATTGATTCCAAACCCAATCATGTATACGCACTCCCAACCGTTATAAACCTTTTTCAAAACCTCAAACCATACAAATTACCAGAGGAGATATTCAGACTAACATATCAGAGATATCAAATCAAATATCAGATGAAATAAGCATGATCTTCACACTGGTACCCAAAATTGGACCAACATGGTGACATCAATGACAATATTGACAAACTTCCAACAATTTCCCACTTTTTCATTGATGACAACTATAAACATGCAAAATTGACATCATGCATCTAATGATGCTTCAATTAACATCATTTCATCTATTAATTAGATAAACCAATTTAATTAATTCATTAAAGTTATCTCTTTAATTAAACAAATCATTTCTTTTATCTCCTAAAGTTTCTTCATTTAGTTAAATCATATGTATTTAATTAAATGGCTAATGATCATTATCTCCTCTCATTTTGGTTTATTTTAACCCACAAATATAAGTCAAAATTTCACAATCAACTAATCATTAGCTTAATTAATCAAATCCCTGATTAATGCTAAGCCTAACCCATGTCCCATCCTCTAGCTTTTCCCACTTGCACAATAAATCATTTATTTTGATTTATTAAAACGCTATTTTCCTCACAAATCATATTCCCAAGGAATATGCACTCATTAACTCCCTTTGTTTGATTTTTTTGTCCAAACAAATTTCCTCCCAAATCTCTCAACCATATGCATTTAATGCTATTTTCAAATTTCAAATTGGCACATTGACCAAAACTTGCACAACCATGGCCCATTCACATAGTGACAAGTGGCTCCTTCCTATTGGTTGAAGATTAATCCGACATTCCTCAACTTTGCCTCTTCTCTCTTCCATCTCACCTATAAATTGAAGGGGTTTTATCTTTCATTAGCATCTACCATTTTTGAGCATTCTTACTATAGGCAACTTGAGTTAATCTTATCTCTTTGTCTATCTTCATTCAAGCTTATCTAGGATTAGGAAAATGCTCCTTTACATGTCAAAGGTGCACCAATTCAATATGGAATAGGTATCCAATATGATTGTATGCTTTCAATTAGTTTAGTTTGTTATTTTTCTTATCAAGCATGTTGGAGTATTTCATAGAGATGCTGATTGTTTGCTTTGTTTTAAAATACTAACCATACTAAGAATGTGTGTGTTGAAGGTTTTTAACCAAATGCAGATTTTGACATCTATATAATGGCACTAGAAGGAGGGTGAAAATTTTAATGCATTCAATAGGAATGATACGCCATTTTTTTTGTATGCATTGGATTGGAATCTTTGCTATTTTGATAGGAAAATAAAATCTTTGTTGATCTTTGCATCTTGCTTAAGGCACATAGCAAAGATTGAATCAATAAAAATATTGTAAAGAGTAGCATTCACATGTTATCTGGAAATTCTTTGCTTGTTGTCCAAATAAAGTTATAAATGGATGTGTGCCATAAAGTTTTTTTGTTTGCTACTTAAATAAACTTCAGGCTTTTGGGCGCATTTACTATTATTCTCACAGTGGGAATTTTTGTTGTTAATCTTATTATCACTAAAGAAATATTTTGCTAGCATGAATCATTCTTGAGGTAGTGAATAATTTACTATTTAGTACAGATTTCATGCTTAAAGCTTTCCTTTTTCACTTGTATTAGTGACGAAATTGTCATTTTATCACAGCGTAGTTGAGAGAGAAGTATACTGGTCATTGAATGTTTGTTAACAATAATAACGTTTAACACATTAAGATTTTGTTAATGTTGGTTAACATATCAAATGTTGGTTAACACAAATAACATTTAACACATCGAGTTTTGTTAACACATCAAACACTAGTTAACACATCAAACGGTGGTTAACACATATAATGTTTGTTAACACATATAACATTCTGGGAATATTTAAATGTGTTGTTGACTGAAAATAATGCAGGCCCACTATTCTTTGAGATGACAAAATTTATGGCTCTCAACCAAAAAGCATCAGGAAGATCACCAACAGATAAGTAAAAAGATATTGGTGTGTCCACTGGGTTTACACTTGCTAATTGCATTAGCTCAAAATTTTCTAAAGTCTATTCAACAAGCCTTTTTTTCTTAAAAACACACCATTCACACATGTGGAAGGAATTTATGATTTTAATTCACTTATGGTAGTGCATTCATAGGCAGATTTGATAAAAGTTGATAGTTGCAAGATTTTCTTAAAGATTTGATATAATTTGTCTTAAATGTCTTAAATGTCTTAAATGCAGATTTCTTCATGTCTTTGTTACTTGATTGACTTCGTGCAAGGAGAGATTTTTTCTTTTTTTCTTTTAATTAGTTCTCTATGTTTTTTTTCTTTTATTTTGAGCTGACATCGTAGAATCCAAATTTTATTTGGAAATGCTAAAATCTATCTTTATTTGGGGAATTGTGTTTTAATTTTTAATGTTAAATATTTCAAATGATTTCTTAAAATAAATCTAATTTCTAAGATTTTACTTTGTAATTTTTGTAGGTTGGCATTGGAGAGGAGTGTTGAAGTTTGAATAAAAGCAAGTAGAGTAAACTTGAAGAAGATTAATCTTTGAACACCGAAATGAAGACTTGAAAAAAAAAACATTTTTTAATGCTTATTGTGATAACTTGAAGGCTCCAATTCATTCTTTATTTTTTTGTTTTGAACCAACTCACTTCAAATTTTGGGTCTAAAATTAACCATTGACTTGATCTCTTCAACTTGGTTAAAATTGAACTTAGAAACTCACTAGATTTCGTTTCGGGCTAACAATTGAACAAGGAAACTTTCACATCTCATTTTGGTGCTTTAAAACTAACCAAAATCATTACTGTGTGGAATTAAAATAAACAAGTGTTTTTCATGCTTTGCAATCCTTTTCACAAATTAATATCATTTAAAATGCATATGCGCTTCTCTTGCGCTTCACGGTGATCTTAAGAATCAAAAGTCTTTTGGTGATATTAGATTGTTTAAAAGATTGCCTCCACACTTTGATTTTGAGATCTAAAATTGAATAAACTTGTGTCTAGTGTGATAAAAAATCATTGCAAGTGTTCTCTCTTTTGTTTTAGCAAACAAAGATGATCGAACTATGAATGCGCTTACTTGCTATTATACACCTTTAGAGGGCCTTCCTTGTGGGAAAAATTACTCACCCAAGGGAACGACCCAACTGATAACACACTAAAGCCAAGTGTATTTCTAGCTGGGATATAAAGTTGATATGGAACAAAGGCCAGTATCACTTGGTTGGATCCGATAAGAAGGGCAAAAATGGTCTCTTGCCGCATGGTTCAATCTCCATGAATGGAAAGTCTGAATCAAAACCCCTTGTTTAGCAAAGGCCAAAATCCTATCTATTTGTTGGTGCAAAAGGTCATGTCCTTTGAAGCCAGCCCACATATACATGTGATTATGTTGTAGAGATGAAAAGTATGCCATGGGAGATTCATGGGTATTGATGCTTGGCTGACTCGGGAAGTGTGTGTCATGGAGGGGAGCCAGTGTGGTCAAACATCTAATCATCTGCACTAAATATGCACAGTTGGATTTATCCAAGTGGGAACCCAACAAATATTGTCTTTTCAGCATAGAGTTGTGCATGTCATTGGAATCAAAACACTTTGTTTGGATCTAAAACATTGGAAAATAAACATTCACAAATATCTTTAAAATTTCAAACCCTTTGGAGGAAACAAATATCCTTTGACAAATCTAAGTGCTCTTACTTGCCCTAGGGATTCTACCCTTAGAGGTTTCTAAGTACTTGGGTGTAATCATCATTTTTTTCACTAAAGTCAACTTAGGGAATTGTGCTCTTGAAACCTTGATTTTCACATAATGGACCTTGTGGAATGAAAAGGAATTGACACATAGACATTTAGTTTGAAACTTTAATCAAATAACTATTTATGGTAAAAATAATTCATTAAGAAAAGATAAAGACAATCGATCCCACACATGTGTTCTCTCAAATGATTTCCCACAAGATCAAAATCTAGAAACCCAAGTTCAAAAGTCTTAGTCCAAAAGCTCGTGGGGAGTGTCTTGAAAGACTTCTCAAAGTTAGAGAAACATTGGCTTACGAATTTTACAAGAAAAATTCAAGAAACAACCCTAACTTGTATGAGTTCTATTATCAACAAAATCTTGAGCTTTTTGAAAGATTTCCTTTTCTCACATAGGAAGTTAAGCGTGTTCTTGAAAACCGAGATCTTTTAAGAAGGAGTGTTATCTAGGTCAAGTTTAGGATCAAAATAAATCACTCTCATTCACCTCTCAACCATCAAAGTCAGTCAAAAATCGCCTCACCAACAACTCTTGGAAACTTTTTAAACATCATTTATGCTAAACTTCTAGGAAAAATTAAATCACTTTGTTTGACTTAACACACTTAGTCGAACTATCATCTTGTGCACAATTTTACTCTAGGATAACACAACTTCCTAGGGTTTACAAGTTCATTATCACTTTGTTTGGCTTAACACACTTAGCTAAATTATCAAATCTATAATCACCTCATTTGACTTAACACACTTAGTCAAACCATCCTCTTATTTACAATTTTACTCTAGGATAATACAACTTTCTAGAGTTTACAAGTGCATTATCACTTTTTTTTGACTTAACAAACTTAGTCAAACTATCAATCCATCACAATCAATCAAATCAAGTCCTAAAAGTTTTAGCATTTACCTCAAGGCTCTTCAAGATTTTCATCATCCATATCATCCGTCCTTCACTTATCTCATCCCCATCATCACTTTGGTCCTTCAATTATCCTAGTTCTTCTCTTGTTCTAACCTAAGGTCTAGACCAATCTAAGGGGTTAGAGCTTCATCTCTTACATTCCTAAAAATTGATCTCTATTTTATGGTTCAAACTCGATCTCAACACAAGAAGAATATGGAGCAAAACAAAGAAACATTCATTTCAAGTGATCTAAGTCAAATCGAAACAACTTTCAACCTAACGATAACCATTGACCTCCAAATAAATCCTCCTCAAGTACCTCAAAATTCTCAAGAGGAAGGTCATATAGAGGAAATCACTAACAATGGGATGACACAATCAGAACTTCTAGAAATGGTGCAAAACCCTGAGAACCACCGAATTGTCAGTGCCATGCTAAGGTTGTACCCATCCCAATACATGTTAGAGTTAGCAAAATAAGGGGCTAAAATCCCTAATGAATTTGATGTAAGCACCATTGTGGAGAGGTCTCTCGATATCATGCCTTCACCCGCATCCACACTTCCACTTCAAAACGTCACTCAAGACATTCCCCAAATCATATCATCTATCACTTCAACTCTATCGATTGTTAACAAGGGAAGTACCATGTTTCGTGAACTCCAAAAACATCGACTTGTGAACAACCAAGGGTTGAATGCAAGGACCACATCGGATCAATCCATCCCGATAAATCCATTACACCCTTATGTCCCGCTCACATTTCATAATCATACCAATTCATCCTCATTTCATGCAATGCCAGATTATCCTCGGGACATGCAAACCTCTGTCCCTATCTCACAAGGAGAAAGTGACTTGTTTGGAGTAGGGGGAATCTTGGATCCATCATCATCACTTCTGGAGATTGCACCACCTATCTTTCAACCACTTTCACCCCTGCCACTCACATCTACATCATCCCTTGAGTAGGGTCTTCCTCCTCTTCCTGCCATCAACCATTCAAGTTAGAACACTCTATAAAACCCACCAGCTATGGCATTTGTATCACAACGACAGATGGAAACCATCCAAACAACCATAATGATCAATACACCCACCATTCCTCAAAGCATGGTTTCTCAAGGACCAAGCACCTCGATCACACCTTTTGTAGCTCAAACCTTGATCATTAAAACGACCATTATGATCATTAAAATAGTCATTGTTCTTCCCAACCCACCACTATTACCACCAAGGAACAACACAACCAATGCATTTACCATGACAATGCAAGCTGCTTGGGAAGCTACTCAACAAAAAGCACTCCAAAATCAGCAAGCTGCACAACTAGCTGCTCAATAAGCACAAGTGCAATTAGCTTCACAATAGGAACAACAAGCTGCACAAGCCCAAGCCTTGTTACAAAAACAATAAGCTACCAAAGTTGCACAAGTAGCTCAAGCAACCCAAGCTATGCAAGCAACTCAAGCCACCCAATTTGCATAGGACACACATGTCGCTTAGATTGCATAGGCAATCCAACAAGAGCATGCTCAAGAACGAGCCCAATTCCAAGCTCAACAAGCACAAGCGCAAGCAAAATACCAAGCACAATTGCAAGCACAATAAGAATCATATCAGAAATCCTTGCAAGACTATCAATTACAACATAAATACGACCAACAATAAGCATTGTTGGCACAACAACAATATGACCAACAACAAGCATTGTTGGTGCAACAACAACACAATCAACAACAAGAATTGTTGGCATACCAAGAGTAGGACCAACAACAAGCACATACATCACTTAGCAAAGCTTGCAAGAAATTCCCACCAACATCCCACCCATCAATCCCACACCCAGAATGTATTCACCCCACCTCTTGATCCACAAGGTGATGTGACAACACATATCAAATTGCTTTCACAACAAGTGCTAGATCTTCAATCAAGGAAGACAATCAGGACACCCAACAACTTGTGCCCCTATCTATTTGACATAAGCTTGGCAATGGTACCATTCTTGAAGGGATTCAAAATCCCCAAATTTGATAAATATCACGGGATGGGAAACCCTGAAGATCACATTAGGAAGTTTCATGTACATTGCATGAAATTCACCTACAATGACACATATCTAATGTGGCTATTCCCTCAAAGCTTGGTTAGTGTTGCTATGGAATGGTTTTCTCATCTACCTACTGGTATTAAAATATTTTAGGAAATTAAAGACACATTCCTCCAAAATTACACATTCAACATTTATGTGGATGTTAGTTTGGAAGAACTTTCAGTACTCAAATAGGGTAAGGGGGAATCATTCACCACCTTTCTCCAATGATGGTGAGCCAAGGCCAATTGAAGTAAGTGGGCCATGCCAGAAGAGTAACAATTATGTACCATCATTGCAAACACACACAAAACTTTGGCATTCTATCTAAATATGCAATGCATCACTATGTACGATAAATTGATCTCCAAGGTGTTCAATATTTAACGAGCTCTTGTTACACAAGGGGGCACACTCACTTATCTTGAACATCAGGATAATTTTCCATCCACCAACTACAACGAAAAACCTCACACATGGGCTAAGAACTGAAATGCCACCAATGATGGAGTATAGTGGATGCCAAGGTTGTCATCAACACTCCCAAGAAAAATAATCGAACATGTCATCATCAACCACATAACAACAACCAAAATAAAACATAAAAAAATGTGGTAAACCAGCAACCACCCCAAAAATCAGATCAATAATCTCAATAATCAAGGAGGACCACCTTTGTGAAACAAGTTTCCTCCCAAATGAAAATTCATATCCCTTGGGGAGTCAATTGAATCCATCATGAAAAATTTGGTCAATGAGAACATCATCAAGGTCCACACCCATGATAATTACAGTGAACCCTAGGTGAAGCCACCCTGGTACAAGAAAAATCTCCTCTGTGATTATCATAAAATCAAGGGACACACGACCGCCAACTGTATGAAGTTGAAGAACATCATCCAAGATCTCATTGAGGAAAAAATCATAAATGTCAAGCAACCTGCTGGAAATCAAGATCTCAAAATATACATGAACTCGATTCCTAAACACAATCAAGGAAATAATCAAGGAAATAACCAAGGGAACAATAAAGGGAAACAAAAGTATGCTAGTGAAAACCTTATATATGAATACATTGTCACATGCATAGATGAAATGGTCACTATCATTAGCATTAAAGGAGCCAACACTGATTGTGGAGTCACCACACGTGGCGTAAAGGTTACTATTGTAGGGGCATTGCAGCCATATAAGACCCCCATATCAAATCTGAAGGCCATTCCCTATGACTATAACGTCATTGACTAGCTGAAAGGAACCCCTGCTTAGATCTCCATCATTGAGTTACTGAAAATTTTTTCCGCCCATAGGAAAATCCTTGATGAAGCATTAGCTACGTCCACTATTTCCGCTACCCTTGATACAGAACAATTACAGGCTATGGTTGGTAACATCATTACCCCAAATCTCCTCACCTTTTCTGATCAAGACTTCCCTGCCCATTCATCTCACAATCATGCACTTCACCTTCAAGTACTAGTTCACAAGAAAAAGGTCAAAAGGGTCATGGCGGATGGAGGCATGGGCCTCAATAATTTTTTTCTTAAACTTATAAAGAACTTGGTAATCTCAGAAGACTCCGTCAAGAAAAACAAAGGCATTACCATTAGCGCATATGATGACCATGAAAGAGTTTATCAAGGCACTATCAGGATCCCAATCCAAGTTGGCCCAACTACTTTGGAAACAACATGTCAGGTCCTCAACCTTGATTTAACCTACAAAATCCTCCTAGGACACCCATGGATCCATGGAATGAAGGCAGTCGCCTCAAAATTTTGCCAATGTGTAAAATTTTCATATCAAAATGAGGAGGTCACAATACAAGGTGATCCAGAGCCATTTGCCTATTGCAAAAACTTGGAAGCCAAGTTTTAAAAAATTCCCCAAGTACCAAATAATGATGAAGGTCCCTCCAATTCATACATAGACCGATCTAACCTCTCCTCCACTTTTGTGATAGAGACATGCTCCATCCCCGATATATCCGATATCAAGCTCATGATCCAAGACAATGGGTGTGGAGATTACAGAATGAAGAAAAATTGTTTTGTTGTAGGTGAGTTACCATAATCTCCTAGGTTACATGGGCAACCCCAACTAGTTGAAGCACCTATCCACACATTTAGGGAAGACCCTTCTTTTTTTCACCATTGGAGGGGTCTCAATCAAGAAAATGTGGAAAAAAGAGATATTGCATGCTCACTATACCAAGATGAAAGGCCCACACCCACCCTACCCATGGATGAAGCTAGTAGAGGACTGCAATTGATGCTTGGTATGGGCTATAATAGAAATGAAAGCCTTGGAAGGAACAACGATGGATGAATGAAGCCCATCATTCTAGAAAGACGAATGATAAATCTTGGCCTTGGATGTACCCTTCCGAGTATAACTATACATGGAAGAGTTACCCCTAGTAGAGTAGTTAGATCTCCCCCTTAGTTATCAATAGTCACTCTTCAACTACCCGTATCCACAGGTCTGCCCCTAGATAATTTCACCTTCAACATAATTGATGTATGTAGTTGTAGTGATGATGAGGATACCATAATTGGCCTACCCTCACTTTTCAAAGAATCCTCCTTATTGATGATTAGTTCCTCACCTATTGAGTCATACCACCAAACTCACAAAATAAACCTAGTTTACCCCCTACAAATCAAGTACAACCAATGAGGACCACCGATTCTAAACACATTAAAAAATGGTGAGGCTCTCTCTGAATTCATGGGACTAAGGGATATAGTACCATGCGGAGATCACAAAGCTGGATTCGACATCACACTAGATACATAGGCCTATCATGGGGAGATGATTGACTCCTTCAGTCGCAAAAGCAAAACTATGAGAATAAGCTCAGGGTCATTGAGTGAAAACCACATTTTGGCACTCTCTAACCATAGAATAGTAAAAATAAAGGACAAATCCAATGGTAAAAACCTCTCTGAGGTGTCGAAGAATGAAGGATTCAATCTCCCCCTACTGCACTTCATCAAGAGAAATCAACAGTTCTAGCAGAACGGTGCAATCCTGTCAATCTGGGAACAAAGACAACACCACACATCACCTTATATGTTGAATCACTTCTGACAAAGGAACACGAATTGCTAGCTGCATTTCTAAGGGAATGAAAGGTGAACTTTGCATGAACCTACGCTGACATGTCGGGTCTCGATCTGGAATTCATGGTTCATCATTTAGTTGTCTACTCAGGGGAAAAGCTAGTGAGCCAAAAATTGAGAAAGATGCACCCTTAGATAGCCTTGATAGTCAAGGTGGAATTATAAAAACTCCTAGATGCCAGTTTTATATGCCCAATTGATTATCCGGAATGGGTGTCAAATCTTGTGCTAGTTTCAAAACCAAATGGAGGTATCCGTAGCTGCACTAATTTTAGAGACCTAAACAAAGTGTTTCCTAAGGATTATTTTCCACTACCCAACATTGATATGATAGTGGACATGACGGTCGAAAATGAGATGCTATCATTGATGGATGGCTTCTCAAGGTACAACCAGATTATGATAGCAAAGGAAGACCAAGATAAGACAACGTTTACTTGTCCATGGGACACCTACTGCTAGAACATGATGCCATAACAAAGGGCCATGACAATAATATTTCACAACATGATACAAAAAACTCTCAAAGATTACGTGGATGATATATTGGCCAAATCAAAGAAAAGACAGGATCATATAGCAGCTCTAAGTGCCATTTTTTATAGATTGGAGAAGTACAAGGTTAGAATCAACCCCAAGAAATGTGTCTTTGGGGTGCAATCAGGTAAACTTATGGGATATATAGTATTAATGAGGAATAGAAGTGGATCCCGCCAAGGTCAAATAAATCCTTGAAATGGAAGCACCTAGGACACTAAAACATCTCAGAGGCCTACAAGGTAGACTCCAATCCATTTGAGGATTCATAGTGCAACTGGTGGATAAACAAATTGCATATTCACATCTCCTCCACAAGGGGGTAGCATACAAGTGGCACGACAAGTGTGATCAGGAATTTAGTAAAATCAAAGAATATCTAATTACGCCACCATTGTTAATTCCACTTATCCTAAGAAAACAACTGATTCTATATATTTCAGCAACAATGACAACTCTCGATGCTCAATTAGCTCAACATGATGAAAAGGGAAGAGAGTGAATGATATACTACATCAAAAAGACAATGGTAGGGCATGAGCTCAACTACACACCAATAGAAAAAAAATTCCTAGCAGTTGTGTTTGCAGCCCAAAAGTTTAGACACTACATGTTGGCTCATCAGATCAAGCTGATTGCAAAGATAGATCCCTTAAAATACCTACTCTCTAAGGCCACTCTCACAAGACAAACAATAAAATGGGTTATGATATTGATAGGAACATGATATTAAATATGAAGAGCGCAAGGCTATCAAGAGGCAGGGGATTGTAGACCAACTAGAAAATGATCCAATCTATTTAGAGAATCCACTGATATTAGAATTTCCAGATGAATCCATCTTTAATCTCAGCATAGCCGATCACTGGAAACTCTACTTTGATAGCTCATACATACAACATGGATCAAGAGGTGGTGTTTTCTTCATCACCCCACAGGGGGATTGTATTCCTAGATCCTACAAAATGGCATTCCACTACACTAACAACATTGCAGAATATGAGGCTTTAACCATAGGTCTCAAGATTGCAGCACAGTGGCAGATCATGGCACTAAAGGTTTATGGGGACTCACAACTTATTATCAACCAAGTCAATGGCGAGTACCAAACCAAAGACGATAAACTAACATCATACAAAAAGTTATTAGAGAGCCTCAAAGAATCATTCATTAATATCACCTTTGAGCAGATATCAAGGGATAACAATAGAGTAGTTGATGCCATGGTAACAATTGGATCCTTATTGGATATCCCTTGCAACGTCCCAAAACATGAATTCTTGGTAGTGCAGGTTCTCGTACCCACATTCGAGGTACCAAAGTTTGAATTCATGTGGGAAATCATTGGTCTCGGTGATCCTTGGTATCATGACATCTATACCTACCTAAGAATAGGAGTCCTCCCAGCTGACATAACCCCAAACCTTAAATAAGCCTTTGTCAAATATTCCTTACGTTTTGTCATCCTAGGAGAAACCCTCTATCGTAGGAGCATTGAAGGAACCCTTTTATGTTTCTTAAATCTTGAGGATGCCCTAGCTTCTTTAATTGAGGTACATAATGGCACTTGTGGTTCACACTCGAGTGGTATGACCTTGGCTAAGAAGTTGCTTAGAACTGGATACTACTGGCCAACAATGGAAAGAGAGGCACACAAATTTTTCAGAAAGTGTTTACAGTGCCAGCAGCATGTAGAACTTATTCATGTACCAACTCAAGAGCTTCATCCTATTGTTACACCTTGGCCCTTTTCACAATGGGGGCTCAATCTCATCGGAAACATCACACCCACCTCATCCAATGGCCACAAATTCATCATCACCACCACGAAGTACTTTACAAAGTGGGTCGAAGCAATTCCTATGACCTACATAACTAGAAATAAAATATCAAAGTTCATCCTAAACTATCTCATTTGTCGATATAGTGTCTCCCAATCTATTATCTTTGATAATGGGACACCTTTCAAGAATCAGGATGTGGATGAAATTTTCCACAAATTCAATATCCAGCATCACTTTTCCACTCCATACTATCGCCAAGGCAATGGTCAGGAAAAAGCTACTAATAAGACTATCTTGAAAATCCTTAAGAAAATAGTCAATGAATCTTGTCGTGACTGGCATTTGTAGCTAAATCCCGCCTTATGGGCCTACCGTACCAACATTCACACACCAATAGGTGCCACCCCATTCTCCCTGGTCTATGGATCATAAGCCATCCTACCCATTGAGATCGAGCTCCCATCACTGAGAATATCATTGTAAAACCTCATCAAAAATGAAGAATATAGGGTCTCACGATTAAATGAGCTGGAGTTACTAGATGAATGGTGTATGGATACCCTAAACCATCTACAAGTGTATCAAAACCACCTAAGCGCAACTACAACAAGAAGATCAGGAGACACACCTTCCAAGTCGATGAACTTATGTTGAAATAGAACCAAAAGAGCGTGTCAAACCTATATAGAAAAGGTAAATTTGAGCTCAAATGGTTGGGACCTTTCATCATCATGGCAAGCTATAAATCAAGGGCATATCATCTTTCAATACTAGAAGGTGAGCCTTTCAAAGAGCGCTTGAATAACTCCTATCTCAAAAAGTTTTATGCCTAAAATCTTGCAAGGTATAGAACCAAAAATAGAAAAAAAAATTAGAAAATGTCCTAAAAAAATTGCCAACCTGATGAAAACCTGGTAAACAGGTGTGATGGTGACAACAAAAAATTACAAAAATACAAAAATCGAGCTAAAGAAAAAAATCTTCCTCTAGTGAAAACAACTTCGGTGGTGCTTTGGACAGGTACCTTGGTGAAAACCTAACAAATAGGTGCCAAGCATAAATAAAGAACTTTCCATCCTCTAGGATCTTCATGGTCTACTCCATGCACTAACTTATCCATTACATTCCATCTATCCTTCCACCATCCATTCGCATCTATACCATAGCCTGATCTTGTGCTCGTATCATGTTCCACCCTAATACTACTTGGCATATTCCTAAGGTCGGTTTGTCCTACCTTTATCGAAGTATTCTATTGCATCACACTGGGGGTATGTTCCTGTACTTGCATCGGATCAAATTTGTGTATATTCTTGTGTTCTTCCTAAAAAAAAATCCAAAAACACTGAAAAAATACAAAATCAAAAAACATTCCAAAAATAAAAAATCAAAAAACATTCAAAAAATAAAAAATCCAAAGACATTCAGAAAATCAAAAATCCAAATAATTCAAAATAAAAAAAAATCAAAAAATAGGGTCATCAACCGAACTACGTCATCTTTCAGCTTAAAGATAAGCAAGGTTGATCTTTGATCATCCCCCGAGACATTTTAGGTCAGTCGTTTAGGGTTTCATCACAAGGGTAATCCATTTGTCCATCTATTTTGCATTTTAGGTCAATCATTTAGGTGTCTATCATAATGGCAATCCGTTTTCTCATCGTTCTTTTCATTAAGTCAAGTATGTTGTCAGTCAAACTATGTGGTCTCTGCATGTATAACGTAGACAAGTATAATCTATGGATCAGCTCCCGAGACCCCTATGATAGGTCTTTAAGTTAGTCTCTTCATCATAAATATCAAAAATACCAAAAAATATTGTAAAACATCTCAAAATTCCAAAAATAACCTCAAAACATTTGAAAAAACCCAAAATGGTGCATTTGTTTCATCTCGGTTTCACCCATAGTAATCATCATTCCTAAAAAAGCATCATCACTTTCATCCTTTGGTAAGTCAATCGGAAGAAATTCTAGCAGGTCTAATAATTGGAACCTAATCATCAAAGTCTCAAGTCTAGCTCAGTAAACAAGAAATTTGATCAACTCAGAGTATCAATAGCTTATCATCCAATCAATCTCATCAAAACCCTAATCACAACATGTCCTAGGAATGTGACCTTCTGGTGATGGAAATCAGCATTAGGTATCACCTTAGTTTAGTCTTGGCTAGCAGTACGAAAAACAATCTAGCTTCTTTGTTTAGTTTATCTTTGTCTTTTTCACTTATATTATTGTGCTTATTCCAAGGACCTCTCTATGATGTCTAAACAAAAAGATTTAGAGAGAAAGGAATGGGGAACGATCATTATCTTGTTATCTATTGTGCTTGGTGGATTTTCTTGTAAAATAACTTTGTCATGCATTCTTTGTTTTGTTTGTAGGGAGGGTGTTTTAGGTGTCTTGTTGACCACATAAGAAGGCTTGCCTTTTTATGTTTTTTTTTGAGATATCTAGAATATCTAAACTACACTCTGAATAAGGTTTCATTTGTCAAGTGTGAACAAGAGTACTCCTATCTATTTGATGATTCAAAGTCCAGCACACTAGGCACAACGACATCCTAGTTCTTTATACCTTGATGTATCACACCTATGTGGGTTATCAAACATAAAGAAGGATATGTTCTTTATCTCTCCCATCCTTGGATAAGCAATACATCATCATCATTCATCACCATATCCAATAAAGTCTTGACAATTAATGGACTTTTTGAACTTCTACATCTTCTTGTATTTAAGGGTTGATCCCTCTCATTCTTCTATCCTCTTTTGCGCTAACAATGTGTCCATCCTACATCCTGCATAATCAAATCATATCATCATAGGACAATATCATCTATCTCATCTATCTCATATGCATTGCATCATCATTTAAGATGTTTAAAATAATATAGATTTGTTATTCTAAGCATCTTAAAAAACCATCTCATTTGCATCATCATTTAAGATGTTTAAAATGATATAGATTTGTTATTCTAAGCATCTTAAAAACATCTCATTTCCATCATCATCTAAGTTGTTTAGAATAATATAGATTTTTTATTCTAAGCATCTTAAAAACATCTCATTTGCACCATCATCTAAGTTGTTTAGGATAATATAGATTTGTTATTCTAAGAATCTTTAAAATATTTCATTTACATCATCATTATCATATAGATCAGTTAGTCATAGCCATCCATACATTCATTTTGAACCTCTTTATCACGAGATCAACCTCAAATTGAATATTTTCACTTAATCTCTTGAGGGGGGAATGTACTAATGTACTTATTTCTGTTGGGGCATCCGAAAAAACTAGAAATTTTTTTAATTTCATTGTTAGAGGCATCATTTTTTGAACCAATGCAACAAGTACATTACTTCAAAGAGGAGAAAAATGTAGACATGCAAAACTAACATCATACATTAGTCTTTTTCAACTTAATGAAATAAATCAAATTATTTAATTAATGTCCTAGGTTCCTCCATTTAATTAAATAAACACGAATGTTTAATTTAAACTCTAAATATTCATTTTCTTCTCATTTGGTTTAAAACAAATCTAAAAAATATAAATCAAATGTCATATCAGCTAAATCATCATCTTAATTAATCAAATCCCTGATTAATGCTAAGCCTAACCCATATCCCATCCTCTAGTTTTTCCCACTTGCACAATAAATCATTTATTTTGATTTATTAAAATCTCTATTTTCCTCACAAAGCATATTCCCAAGGAATGTACCCTCATTAATTACCTTTGTTTGATTTTTTTTGTCCAAACAAATTTCCCCCCAAATCTCTCAACCATATGCATTTAATGACATTTTTTAAATTTCAAACTCACCTAATTGCATTTATCTTGCACAAAGACCAAAATGTGCTCAAGTTTCTCCTCTCACATTTGGACAAGTGGAATGAATCTATTGTTTGAGTATTATTCTCACATTCCTCAACTTTTCCTCATCTCTCTTCAATCTCACCTATAAATTCAAGGGGTTTTCTCCTTCATTTGCATCTACCATTTTTGAGCATTCTTACTATAGGCAACTTGAGTTAATCTTATCTCTTTGTCTATCTTTATTCAAGCTTATCTAGGATTTGGAAAGGGCTCCTTTACATGTCAAGGGTGCAAAAATCCAATATGGAATATGTATCAAATATGATTGTATGCTTTCAATTAGTTTAGTTTTTTATTTTTCTTATCAAACATGTTGGAGTATTTCATAGAGATGTTGATTATTTTCTATGTTTTAAAATACTAACCATATTAAGAGTATGTGTGTTGAAGGTTTTTAACCAAAATCAAATTTGGACATCTACATAATGGAGTTGTAGTTGTTGGACTTCTGCATCTTCTTGGATTTAAGGGTTGATCCCCCTCATTCCTCTATCCTCTTTCGTGCAAATAATTCATCCATCCTGCATCCTGCATAATCATGTCATATCAAACGAGGAAAACATCATCCATCTCATGCATTTCACATCTCATTTGCATCATCATCTAAGTTGTTTAGGATAATATAGATTTTATATTCCAAGCATCTTAAAAACATCTCATTTGCATCATAATCTAAGTTGTTTAGGATAATATATATTTTTTATTCTAAGCATCTTAAAAAAAATCTCATTACATCATCATTATCATATAGATCAGTTAGTCATAGCCATCCATACATCCATTTTTTAACCTCTTTGTTGCGAGATCGAACTGAAATTGAATCTTTTTGCTCGATCTCTCGAGGGGGCAATGTACTAACGTAATTCTTTTTGCTGGGGCATTTGAAAAAATCAATATTTCTTTTTAATTTCGATGTCAATGGCATCATTCTTTGAACCAATGCAATGAGTACATTGCTTCAAAGAGGGGAAAAATATATACATGCAAAATTGACATCTTGCATCTAATCATGCTTCAATTAACATCATTTCATCTATTAATTAAATAAATCAATCTAATTAACTCCTTAAGGTTATCTCTTTAATTAAATTAATCATTTTTATTATCCCCTAAAGTTTCTTCATTTAATTTAATCACATGTATTTAATTCAATGGCTAATGATCATTATCCCCTCTCATTTGGATTTATGTTAACCCACAAATCTAAGTTAAAATATCACAATCAACTAATAATTAGCTTAATTAATCAAATCCGTGATTAATGTTAAGCCTAACCCATGTCCCATCCTCTAGCTTTTCTCACTTGCACAATAAATCATTTATTTTGATTTATTAAAACTCTATTTTCCTCACAAAGCATATTCCCAAGGAATATGTCCTCGTTAACTCCCTTTGTTTGAATTTTTTATTAAAACAAATTTTCCCCCAAAACTCTCAACCATATGCATTTAATGCTATTTTCAAATTTCAAATTGGCACATTAACTAAAACTTGCACAACCATGGCCCATTCACATAGTGACAAGTGGCTCCTTCCTATCGGTTGAAGATTAGTCCCACATTCCTCAACTTTTCCTCTTCTCTCTTCAATCTCACCTATAAATTAAAGGCCTTTTCTCCTTCATTAGCATCTACCATTTTTGAGCATTCTTACTATAGGCAACTTGAGTTAATCTTATCTCTTTGTCTATCTTCATTCAAGCTTATCTAGGATTGGGAAAGGGCTCCTTTACATGTCAAGAGTGCACCAATCCAATATGGAATAGGTAGACAATATGATTGTATGCTTTCAATTAGTTTAGGTTTCTTAGAAGGAACAAGATATATTTTTTTGGAAAACCAAGGGAATTCTCCCCATATATCCAAACCTAGGGTGTGTATGTTTAGTAAATCATTCGGATCCAACCATAATTATAATTTATTTATTTTATGATGATCGAAATCATCCATCTCAACTCATTTCAACTTTAGAGGGGTATTCTTTTAGAGATTTCCATTATAGCTCTCAAAATTTAACAAGAAAAATTCTTTAGTTACCTTTCCTTTACTGCCATGAGATGGGAAATTTCAGTCACTTATGTTGAGTGAGAATAATGATTTTTTGGAAGGTCTTCAAATCGCTTCAGAGATGCTCCAAGCAGGTTCTAGGCACTTCTATGAATTATTAGAATGCATTTGATGACAAAAATGATTTGTGAGATTTCATTTATATTTCATCATTTTTCCCTAATTCGTATTAATTGCAAAAATTTGACAAACTTCTCTTCTATTTACACTGAGAAACCCTAATTTACTTTGTAAACAAACATGCTTGCATATTTTCTTCTAGTTTATTTTGTATCACGTATATCCTATCATTCTTTACAATATATCCACATGCCAACATCTGACATGCTATATTTCTAGGGGTTTAGTTGATTTTTTTATAAAGATTCCCTTAAGACCAAGCTAGGTCTAATTCTTAGAGGATTCATCTGCACTGGATGAGGATAAAAATGCATCAATAGATTCAGATTCTTCTTTCATTTTCCATATTTTTTCATTTCCTGCTTAACTCCTTCCTTATCAATGTTTTCCACATCTTCCACCAGAGCAAACTTCTACCCTTTTCTATTTCTCCATACCTTTGAGAGATGTCCTGGTTCCTTGCAATAATAGCAGATTATATTTCTCTAGTTTCCATTTTTCCTTGTTTTGTATTGATTTTATTTATGTCTAAACATGTTACAATTATAGCAATAACCATTTAATGACTTATTTCTATTGAACTTATTCATCATCACTCGACTAACTAAAGATCTACATTTAGTAGCTTTATGTCCTATCTTCTTGTGCACATAACAATGTCCGAAGAAAGGACCAGAAAACAAATTCAACATACTCCTACACTTAGTTGCCTTATGACCAAACATCTTACATGAAAAAGAAAGACCATTGAATGATGAGTACCTTTGTGTATTTGGTTGTCTGACAGGTGGTTTCTTTCTAGAATTTATTTTCTTCTATCATTTTTATTGAGTCTTCTGATTATTTACTATATTTAAATTCTGTATTTTTCCATTAGCTTCATTTCCTAAGCCACTTTTTTCTTTAGAAGTTTTATGTCCTATCAATTCATCAAGCTTAGTGGAGCTTGTCTTGAAATCCTTTTCATAGAGTTTTTCTTTCTCAAGTTCTATCTTTAGACTTATCACTTCCTATTTAGGCTTATGACAGACATCAACTTTACTTTATATCACTATTTTCTAACATTCTTCAAATTTCTTCTTTTCATCTATCTTCAACTTTAGTCCAATGTTCTCATCATTTGCTTGCTTAAAATCCTCACTCACTTCTCTATATCTTTCCTTGAATTTCTTTAACTGCTCTTCCAATTTTCTGACACACTCATTTGCTTCATCAAGGTTTTCCTTTAGTTATCTATTTTCAATTTCAACCTTGTCTAGATCTTCAAGGGTAGTCCAGAGCTCTTCTTTATCCATTTGTTCAATCTACAAGATCTTCCTCAAGATATTAAATTTCTCTAGAGGAACCAAATATCTTATATCAATTTTTGTTCAAACAAACTGGATATTGAGAGGGGGGTGAATAAGTATCCACACAAACTCATTGAACAAACACTTCAACTTTACTACACAGCAAAGCGGACTAAAGTAATAGTTAACTATAAGTCCATAACACATGAACACCATATTTTACATAATAAACCCAATAAGGGAAAAACCATAGTGAGGATTAACTAATGGTATATAAAGTTATATCAAAAACTATTCTTAAGAGGCTCACTGCCACAAACACAAGATCATTACTTATAAGGACTTATTGTCCAAAATGGAGGCTCACTACTAGAAAAGGTAAATATAAATTGGCTAACCAAAAAGAGTTGAACTCAGAAAGATACACCACATGTGAAGATTCAGTTCCTTTGAAGCTCAGAATACTTGTTGATCTTCAACCACTATTCACATTTCACTCATACAGACTTCTTCTCCTTCTCACATTTGCATTGCTTATCTTTTTTTTTCTTCGTTGTATTTCTTGTATTTCTTGCATTTTTTGCATTTAGCTATCTTGTATAAACACGTGATGTAACCGTATGCATTTTTTAGGTGAATCTAATAGATGCAAGAAATATTTCCAAGATGATAACTTGTCGGTCTTCATATCAAAAGTAATTCTAGTGTTATGTAATATCATGCTAGCCAAGATTAATGAATCGATGCCAAACTCGATCATATATACACACTCCCACCCATTATAAAACTTTTTCAAAACCTTAGACCATAAAGATTACCAGAGGAGATATCTGAACTAACATATCAAAGATACTAGATCAAATACCGGATGAGATAAGCATGGTCTTCACATCGGTACCCAGTACTACTCCAACATGGTGACATCAATGACAATATTGACAAACTTCCAACAACCTTTACAAAACATTATTACATATCTGGCATAATTTCTTTGTTGTCCTTTACCAGTAACATTACTCAAGTGTCACAACATATTCTTCCAGAAACCCCATCATAATTTTTGCCTACTTTTAACTTAGAGAAAATGTTTATATTAAAAATTTGAATTTGTAAAACCTAGGGTGTCTTGCAACACCAATGACACTAATTGTGAAAAGTCTTGAATTTGGTCTTCTGCCAATATTTCCACTTCATTACCTTTTGAACCACCAAAAACATATACAAGAAGGGAAAGAGGATTCCCCAATGATCTCCTAGGGTTTTACACCGTAGAAGCTAACTCTTGGATAAATGGCTCTCTTTCACCTAGCGGTTTTGCGTTTTTGGGTGTTCATTCAAAGAAAGGGGTTTGATGATTAGGGAGTGTGAGAAGGTTTAGCTAAGTGATGGAAATTGAATGAAACTAAATCTAACTAAAGAACGTAAATGAAATGAAAGTAAACTAATACAAGCTAATCTAATTAATCTAAATATATACAATACATAAAGTAAATGGAAAATTCAGGATTTGTGCACTGGGTATGAGATGTTGCAAATGAAAGGCCCTAGAGTCCTCTGGAAAATGTCTAAAATATTCATAGGGACATTCTTGCCAAGTTGGTGGACCTAGCCCTCTTGTCAGGAAATTTTTCCAAAATTTTTTTATTTCATAAGGGTATCCAAATTTGCCAAAATCCCTAAAAGATAGGTCTAGTGGGACTAGGTCACCTAAAGTGGTGACCTAGTCCTTTCCTGAATTTTTGTAAATCAGGAAAAGGAATTTGGAGCCCTTGGTCAGTGTTTTCCACCTCTCTAGGTGTCTAGTCCTCAAAATGAAGAATCTGACTTGTACGTGACTTCCAAGCTGCAACTAGGGTTTCTTCAACCTTAGTGAGCTTGTATGGCTTGTTGGATGATCTTCCACCTTGGTCATTTTCCAAATCTTCCTTCAAGACCTACAAAACACACAAAATAAGGAAAACTCATTGAATGTTAGGGATTAGGGATTTGCCTTAGTCAAATCCCTTTTAGGTAACTAAACCAAAATGAATAGAAATAATGAAATGAAACATGAAACGTGGAATAATGGAGTGACTTACCTTGTCATGATGAGAGATCTTATGTTATTGCAGCAAGAAACCCTTGAATTCTTCAGAAATGGTGTCTTGTTGACTTAGAAGATGAATCCTGAGCGTGCTTGAGAGGAAGAAGGATGGGAGATTGAGAGGAGATGTAAAAATGGATGGTGCATAATGAGGAATTAGGATTTTGAGGCTTATTTATACAAGTTATGCCCTAATTTTCTTGAAATAACTTCATACTGACTTACCTTAGGGTTTTAGAGACCAAAATCTTGAAAGATATTAAGTTTATTTCAAATTTTATGCCACATGGGACTAGGTCACCCAAGGTGGCGACCTAGTCCACCTAGGAATTTTTAAGTATTTTTCATAGATTAAAACATTATTATTTATGTTTTTTGAGATTGTCTTCATAAAACGCACTGAAGTTGGACTTATAAGTGTATTAAGGGGTCATTAAAGTCTGATTAAGTGATGACAAGCCTAGGAGAGAATGGAAATTTCTTGCAATACTTTACAACACTTTTTCACAAGGCTTGAGAATGGGTGAAAATAGGCTAAAAAAGTTCCAAGATCTTAGGCCAAGGTCCAAATGAGTGAAAAGTGTCAAATTCCTCACTTTTTGGTGACATATTTAGCCCTCGCTCTAGTATGAGTATGAAATTTCTTGAAACTCACACTAGAGTAGCCCAATGGAGATGGCAAAGAATGAAAAAGAAGAAGAATGGGAAGGAAGAAGAAGAAGGTGGTCAAGCCCCCAATGATTTGAGATTCTAAGTCAACTTGGCATCAATGCTAAATACATTCAAGGGTGAATGCATTACAAAAAGACACGATACATGATCATGCGATGAAAAGGTTGGAAGTGAAGAGAATGGAAAGGTTGAATAAGATGTGCTCACTTTGGGGCCATAGAACATCAGGTCGTCCGCTAGGCGAGTTGTCCCAAAAGGGTGAGAAACATACTCATGGTTGGTATGTACTCACAAAGGTGGATATGGGGAAAGTCTTGCCACTTGTTGAGATTCCCACTTAAGCATACCAAATTTATACCTCATGATGACTTTAATAAGGTACTAGTAAACTAACATACTTCTTTTTGCTGGGGCATCCGAAAAATTAAATTATTTTTTTAATTTTGATGTCTGTGGTGTCATTCTTTGAACCAATGCAATGAGTAAATTGCTTCAAAGAGGGGAAAAATGTAGACATGCAAAATTGACATCATGCATCTAATCACACTTCAATTAACATCATTTCGCTAATTAATTAAATAAATCAATTTAATTAAATGACTAAGGTTATCTCTTTAATTAAATAAATCATTTTTATTATCTCCTAAAGTTTCTTCATTTTATTAAATCACATGTATTTAATTAAATGGCTAATGATCATTATCTCCTTTCATTTTGATTTATTTTAACCCACAAATCTAAGTCAAAATGTCACAATAAACTAATCATTAGTTTAATTAATCAAATCCTTGATTAATGCTAAGCCTAACCCATGTCCCATCCTCTAGATTTTCCCACTTGCACAATAAATCATTTATTTTTTATTTATTAAAACTCTATTTTCCTCACAAAGCATATTCCCAAGGAATATACCTTCATTAACTCCCTTTGTTTGACTTTTTTGTCCAAACAAATTTCCCCCCAAATCTCTCAACCATGTGCATTTAATGCTATTTTTAAATTTCAAATTGGCACATTGACTAAAACTTGCACAACCATGGCCCATTCACATAGTGACAAGTGGCTCCTTCCTATTGGTTGAAGATTAGTCCCACATTCCTCAACTTTTTGTCTTCTCTCTTCAATCTCACCTATAAATTCAAGGGGTTTTCTCCTTCATTAGCATCTACCATTTTTGTGCATTCTTACTATAGGCAACTTGAGTTAATCTTATCTCCTTGTCTGTCTTCATTCAAGTTTATCTAGGATTGGGAAAGGGCTCCTTTACATGTTAAGGGTGCACCAATCCAATATGGAATAGGTATCCAATATGATTGTATGCTTTCAATTAGTTTAGTTTTTTAATTTTTTTATCAAGCATGTTGGAGTATTTCATAGAGATTTTTATTATTTTCTTTGTCTTAAAATACTAACCATACTACGAGTGTGTGTTGATGTTTTTTAACCAAATTCAGATTTTGACATCTACAACCAGAAAAGAAAGTGATGTTTTTAAATCATAGTGTTCAAAGGGATTTTTCTTTTCTCATGTGATGTCTCAACCTAGGAACCATTATACGTAATGTTACTAGGAGAGGCAAAGTGAAAATGTACTCATCTTGTATGCAAGAGAGGAAAGGGCTCACTTTGTATGCAAAAGAGGAAAAATGCAGATATCTCAATCCTAAACAACATTGTGTGTAATGTTTTCAAGAGAAGGAATTACAAGAAGAAAGAAGATTGCACAATGAAATTTGAGTGGTGATGTATGCCGCCACTGTAAAGGAATTATGAAACATCGTACCGCGAGCAATTTATTTAAAGTAGAGGAGGAAAAGGACATGAGATCTTGTTAAAAAATCCCTATTCCGAGTAATATGTTTTTGATAAGTTGTGTCATGAAGAGGAGTGTATTTCACATGTGATTCAACTTAAGACATGTCGTCCACATCCCAGGCTTGCTCTTATATATTCATGAAAGGTTAATGATAAGTCAAAAGAGACTACGACAAGTGACATATGAGGAAAAAGGCTAACTAGCCACTTTTCCCCACTGAATGTAAGGCAAGAGTGAGCCAAAGGGATTGAAGGAATGCAAGGGAGAGTGAAAGTTAGTATCAAAATTAGAGTAATTAGGTGCCCCCTCATAAGGAAGAACACCATAATTTTTAACATGTTGAAGTTTACTACTCAAGGTCTTACACTCATTGGTGTGATGACAAGAGGATTGATAGGTTGCCTGCATTATTAGATGAATTTCTTGTAAATCATATTTTTTCAAGGATTTCTTACAGAGATGTCTTACATTTCTCCCTTCTCTCGAAGAGCTAGCAAATCTTATGGAAGAAATTACCATTTCTCAATTTTCATTGCCAAGATCTTGAGAAACAAAAATATTTTTCAGGAGCAGGAATCCAATTAATTACTCTTGAGAGTTATGGTACAAACAATGTTCTCAATAAAGAAATCCCTAGTAATACTATTTTAAAGGGTTTTACTCAGCTTGAAGAGTTGACATTGCATGGTGTATGTTTCCAGGTTAGTATTTTGTACATCTGTATGAGGCCTTGTATGCATTGTCGAGAATGGTGCTTAGCATCTTTCAATAATAATATATATTTGTGGGCAGTAACGTTACTTATTTCATTCTTATTATGTTTGATGTAGGAGATGATGTAGGAGATGGTGTTAGATGAGATTGTAGAATCAGAGGTGACACTTCCAAGTTTGAAGAGGGTGTGTGCGCATATTGAGATAGACAAGGGAGGAGAGGCATTGAGTTTTTTGGGTTTTCTTCTCAGAAAGAGTCCATCTATTGTAATGAGGGTTTTTCTACCAAAAATTCGTCCTGCAATCATGCAGAATAAATTGTTTGCTCTGGAAAAGGATTTTTCAAAATCAAGATCATCCACTCCCACAAGAAGATGGCCATTGAAGTGGAATGAACTTTATGAATTTTGTTTTGAAAAACTGTTGTAATCTAGAGAATCTATTTTTAGGCCTAGGAAAGAACACTTCATCAGTCGCTTCCATAATTTTTCAAACATTAAATGGGGCGGTTTTTCTATTTGGATTTCATTTTATACTAAGTGGAACAAAATTCTATCAAACAGCCTTTTCCATTCTTTTTTTTAAAAGATGTCCTGAGGACCTAATCCATTTATAAAGCAATATGCCATTTCTGTTTCAAAATTCTTTGCACTCGGTTACAATACTTATGAGTTTCTTAAAGATTTTGGTATCAACCTATTCTTATTTACTGATATTATGTTTTTTATAAACATATCAATAATAATTTATTTGAATGTATGTTCTCTTAATTTTTAACAAGAAAATTTAGTAAATGGAATTTATTTTTGGATTCAAAATTGAAAGAAAATGATATTTTTTATTTTATTGGCTTGTTATTACATATTTGATTACAGTATAAATGAGTATGTGCGGGATCATGATGGGCCAAAAAGTGGCGATATGTAAGTGATATGATGGCCCATGTGGCTGATGACTTTTTTTTTACACAAATTTGATGAAACGAAAAGGATTTTTTAAAGAGATTCTCAGCTTTCCACCAATATAAATTATGCTTTACTTTGAATTTAATAACTAATTATTATTCATTTTTTATTTGAATTACAACTAAAGTCCTTATTGATAGGTTGATTGAAAAACAACTATATCTTTCAAATGGTATCACATTTTTTGAATCTAAAATATGCATCACATTCTATGCTTTGCATACTATAGGATAAAAAATTAAAAAAATCAATTCTATGAAGTTTTGACCAAGTTAAGGTGGTCAGACGTACGAGTTTTTATATTTTTTTAAAATTCGTAATAAAAAAATCATAATTAATTATTCACGTGGAAAAAAAATATAAAAAAATATGCATCACATTGGGACATGAGTCCTCTACTATATCTAAAATATTGTAAAAAAATATTATCATTTTATTGTGGTTAGGGTGGTCAGACAAACACCTACATATTTTTTTCCTGAAATTTAAGTACTATTGCATTGAAATTTCTAATTTTCACCAAATAGATTTTTTTTTTTTTTAAATAAACCTAGTAGTTTAGAAACTACATTAAATTTTCTACAAATTCTATTCATACATATTTTTGAGATAATATAAATAACTTATTCAAATTTTTACATCAATTTGCCTAACTCTGATTTTCTAAATTTTTATTGCCACTTAAGGGCCTTATTTTTCCATGATGATCCTGCACATACCCAAATGCATATGATTAAAATTTTTATTCGATGGTTTTTTGAAACTTAACTTTATATTGGATACAATTGTTATTTTGATAAAAGTTTTGATAACAAAATGTATTAGTTTTGAGTTTAATATGTGAGGACAAAATTATATTTAATTCAAAATAAATATAGGAAAAATAATTAGTATATATTGAGCTTCTATTTATTTTGAATTATTTTTAATTTTTTTACTTTGAAGTGTATTTGACTAAAATTATTATATGATATAAAAGGTATTTTCTTAATATTAAGTAAAGGTGTTCTTTTGAAAGGGTCCAAACCCTTATAAATAGGTTTAATAAGATAAAAGTTGCATAAACAATTGAAAAACAATAGAACACAGGCAAGAAACCTAAGGAAACACAAAGTCCCCACAAAATAAAAAATTGAGACCTATAACACAAGGTAACCTTACAACTACAAGGACCACATGTAGCTAAAGAATAGGATGAGAAGCAACAAATAATAGTAGCTTAATTTTAAACGAATCTTGTTTAATTAAAATGATAAATATGATGATAAATGAAATGTGTTTGTGTGTGTATGTTTGTATTCTAAATTAAAGTAAATTAATATTCAAAAGCTTTAAATCATATTAATTCATACTCATTTAAAAAAATAATTGGTATAATTAACTAGGAAAAAGGTATTCAAGTTTTCAAGAATCGTATTAAGCATGTAACATCATGTCACATGACCAAAATATAGTGTACCTATATTAAAAAAAGGTTAAAACTATTAAAAAGTAACATATATGTATACTAGCATATCTATTTTTAGAAATTATGTGTAAAAGTATTGAGAAATATCATTATCAAGGTGCCTAATTTTGACTAGATTTATGATTTAAGCATAATAGGTGCCTTCAAAATGATATCTTTCAACATATGGGTATGTGCAGGATCATCATGGAAAAAATAGGCCCTTAAGTGGCAATGAAAATTCAGAAAATTAGAGTTAGGCAACTTGACATAAAAATTTGAATAAGTTATCTATATTATTTCAAAAATATGTAAGAATATAATATTTAGAAAATTGAATGTAGTTTTTAAACTACTAGGTTTATTTTAAAAAAAAAAAAAATCTATTTGGTGAAAATTTTAAATTTCAATGCAGTAGTAATTAAATTTTAGGGGAAAAATAAGAAGTAGGTGTCTGTTTGACAACCCTAGCCACAATAAAATGATAATATTTTTTTTATAATATTTTATATATAAGTAGAGGACTCATGTCCCAATGTGATGCATATTTTTTTGTAATTTGTTTCCAAGTAAATAATAAATTATGATTTTTTTATTACAACTTTTAAAAAATATAAAAACTCATATGTCTAACAACCTTAACTTGGTAAAATCTTCATGAAATTAATTTTTTCTTTTTTTAATCCTATAGTATGTGAAGCATATAATGTGACGCATGTTTCATATTCAAAAAATGTCACACCATTTGAAATCTATACATGTTTTTCAATCAGCCTATCAATCAGGACTTTAGTCATAATTCAAATAGAAAATGAATAATAATTATTTATTAAATTCAAAGTAAAGAATAATTTATATTGATGGAAAGCTGAGAATATCCTTTAAAAACCTTTTAGTTTCCTCAAATTTGGGTTAAAAAAAAGTCGTCAGCCACATGGGCCATCATATCACTTACATATCGACACTTTTTGGCCCATCATGATCCTGCACATACCCATATTTTATATAGGATTTTCTAAAAGTATATATGCTAGTAGCAACATGTAAGATGCTAATTTAGTCCCCAACATTATGTTAAGATAAGTAATTCTACCTACTTGAGATGGTTAAAAAAACTAAAAGAACACCTTCCAAATTTCTAACAAAAATATATATTAATTGTTTGATTATTAAGCCTTTAGTAAGACACCCTTCCATGTATGGTTATCACTACACTTATACATAACCATCACACCTACTTATATTAATGGGGTTTCCAATTTCAATATAAATAATGAATCCAAAAACACATAAAATAGGGGTATGTGCAGGATCATGATGGGCCAAAAAGTGGCGATATCTAAGTAATATGATGGCCCATGTGGCTGACAACTTTTTTTTTACCCAAATTGATGAAACGAAAAGGGTTTTTAAAGGATATTCTCAGATTTCCACCAATATAAATTATGCTTTACTTTGAATTTAATAAATAATTATTATTCATTTTCTATTTGAATTACGACTAAATTCCTAATTGATAGGCTGATTGAAAAAAAATTATAGCTTTCAAACGCTATCACATTTTCTGAATCCAAAACATGTGTCACATTCTATACTTCACATACTATAGGTTTAAAAAAAAAAAATTGAATTTCATGAAGTTTTGACCAAGTTAAGGTGGTCACACATACGAGTTTTTATATTTTTTAAAATTTGTAATAAAAAATTCATAATTAATTATTTACTTGGAAAGAAATAACAAAAAAATATGCATCACATCGGGACATGAGTCCCCTACTTATATCTAAAATCTTATAAAAAAATATTATCATTTTATTATGGCTAGGGTGGTCAGACAGATACCTACTTCTTATTTTTTCCCAGAAATTTAAGTACTAGTACATCGAAATTTCAAATTTTCAGCAAATAGATTTTAAAAATAAAAAATAAACCTTGTAGTTTAGAAACTACATTCAATTTGCTACAGATTCTATTCTTACATATTTTTGAAATAATATAGATAGCTTATTCATTTTTTTACGTCAAGTTTCCTAACTCCGATTTTTTGAATTCTATTGCCACTTAAAGGCCTATTTTTTCCATGATGATCCTGCACATACCCATAGAATATTTTCTTATTAAAGATCATATATATATATATATTCTCGTATTTTTAGGAAAAAAATTGAAACATGATAAATAAAGATTTTTTCATAAAATTCAACATTGAGAGAATATTATGTTCAATAATTAAATAATTTATTTTTGTTTACCACTATTAAATTCGATTATGTTAAGAATAACTCATATATTATACTCAATGAAAAATGCATTCCAAGCTTTCTGGAATGAATCTGCACCTTGCACACATATTACTTAAGCTCCTTTAGCAAACACTTCTCTTACAATTTAAGAACATGGGAAATTAGTTTTTCAAATCTCAAATGATGTTCTTTATGCAAAAATTATGATTCATCTAAAATATTTTTTTCTGGCACTTCTTCCTTCTCTAATTTGAGATAACATGGACTAATTTTTTTGATAAGGTAAGTAGGGATTTTGAAACAGCCATGATTCCTTTTACATAAAGAAATATTTAGTAATAAAGCTAGCAATACAAGAAACAACCACCAAATGAGACAACCCAAAAGGCACAACCAAAAGACAACCAAAAAATAGAGCAAAACCGAGTAGGGGATACTACCCCACCAAAAACTAAGTCAATGTGGTTTAAAGAATTGTTCTAGTTAATTTTTCTTAATCATAATATAGGGATTCCTCTCCACCAATCTTTTCAAATTTTGTTACAATGAGAGGAGACAAGACCACCATTAGAAACAACCAAGCCCAAAGAATCAGCAGAGGGGTCCAACTTAGAGGGATCATCAACAACATCATTATGAAGCTCTTCACATATAGTGGAATCTTCCAAAACATTTCTCACCTTTTATTTTTTCTTCCAAATAGTTTTTTTTTTTTTTCTCTTCAAGAAAGTAAAGGAGGCATGACCCACTTTACCGCAAGAAAGGGAAATAATTAGAGAGTCTTCATAATTAATCTTCTGCACCCACTTACCAAATATAGAAGATAAAGAAATCTTAATCATGGGAAGAATAAATTTATTCTCCACTAACACATACAATCTAGCAGCCAACAGATGCTTCATATATTTCGTGACCTTATCCATAGTACAATATTGACCAAAGGAATTAGAAATACACATGAAAATCTGTTTAGACCAAAACTCAAAAGGTAGCCCTAGGAAATAGACCCAAATAAGAAACTTAAAAGTATTTGTCATTGGGTTGAAACCAAGGAACCAAATTTAGAGACACAATCCATTTGAGCCAATAAACCAAGGGCCCTCACGAAGGACCCTAGAACAATCTTTAGCTTAGGGACAAGAAAACAAAAAGAAGCTATTACACAACGTAGTAACATCAACTCTAATATTTCAAACCCTAAGAGCCCAACTTATAATAGTGTGGAAATTAGGATGATTTCCATAAAATCTCCCAAGCAATGAGTTTTTGAGCCAATTCAAAGACTCAACTATAACATTACAGTCAACCTCTAATATTTTTTTAGACAAATCACTTATCTCCTTAGCATGAAACTTCTCTAAGGCAGGGGTAGTAACAAAATATGAAGCAAAATCAGTCTTGCATAAAATTTCAAGCTCAAAATCCAAAGAGCTCAAAGGAGAACCAACAAGAGCTCTAGAAAGAGGAGGAGAAATATCATCCTCCACTCCATTTAAACTTTGTAACAAACAATCTTGAGGAATAAGTGCATTTTGAGTAAGGAAACCCTTATGCAAACCAAAAAAAGGAGAATGAGACTCCTTCACGTTCCTCCCAACCTCCTCACACCCCTGTGACTTCCTACGAGCCTCTAAGAGAATATCAAGAAGGGAATCCTCTTCCACATGAAGTAGATCATCCTTAGAACCAAAATCAAAGAAAAATCTGTCACAAGAAAAAGGGGCAAAAATTTCTTCAAGGGTGTGTAGATCCTCATCTGAAACATCATCATAATCTATCTCCTAGTTTTTACTAGGTTAGAACCCCACCTCTTTAGCTTCCACATCAAGGCCACCAAAGCTTGTTTCCAAGCCCTTATTATTGAAAGAAGAGCCACCCATATCCACAAAAGGATCATCCTCCATAGCGACAGGAACATCAGCAACAAATCTATCCCTTTCTTCATCAACAACACAAGCAATAGAAGATTTTTTTCCCCATTTTAGGCAATGCTTCCTCATACTACCTTTACCCTTGCACTTCCTCACAACGCTCGCTCCTCTATTCCTCAAACTAGCTAAAATTTCTTTTGAATGGGCCTATAGGAGATTTTTGAGAAGAGATTCAACCTCCTCCATACATGAAGAAATATATGAGCATCTAACAAACTCCTTCTCAAAAACCAAAATGGTTGCTCCTTTAGAAACAACGCCATTAGCAACCTCTGGAATAGCGGTAGAGTTCAAACAAAGGCAAGAAATCACCCCAACAAACCCTACACAACCACCACATTCCTCTTCATCTTCACCTCCATCGCCCTCTCCCTCATCTTTTTTGGTCTCACCTACATAGGAGTCACCACCACTGCCTTCACCTCCTAGGATTTTCGTTATTGTCTCCATCGTTTCGCTCCTCATTTCACATTCAAAATTCCCTTTTCATAATGATTGCTAAGTGGTGCTTATATAGGGATTGATGTCAAATGACTTTTCTAGAGGATCTTTTTAAGGGGGTTAAAGTTTGGAATATAGGAGATTTATATATTATAATTTTACTTGTAAATATTGTCTATTGAAGTTATATTATAAAATTAACTATATTTGAAGGATTAGTTTTAGTTTATTTTAAGAGATTTAGGGGTAGTAGAAGAATTTTTTGTGTTTATTTGTGCTAAGGGTATTTAAAATGTTTGATTGTTTAATAGTTTGATCAAAGAAAGAAATATTTTGTATTGGAATAATTCAAACCATTTAACTAGTTTAATATAAATTCAAAATATGTCTCAATAAAAATATTAAATATTCTATAGAAATCGAATCTCTACGACTAGATCAACAATAAGTTTTCATATTTTTCTCACCATATTGACAAGTCATTTGGAATGTCTTTGTCTTTAATGATATATTTGCATCAAACTTATAAGTATCATTTTTCTATTTGTTTAATAATATCAAGAGACCTTATGCAATTATATTATGGATGTTAAAGAATCAATAGAAACAAAAACTTGTCTTTAAATCAAATTTATCAATTTTTTGCACCTATAAATTATATAAATATATTAATAAATTATGATTTATTAAAAATTATGTAGATAAATATATGAAATACCTTCCTTAATCATATTGGTGTTTTGATTTTTAATGGCATGACTAGATACATTTTTCATTTTGAATGTGTGTTCATGAAGAAAATGATGACACATGCTTAGGAAAAGCCAGATTCCTCTTGAACCTCTCAAAATTGCAAATCGAGTGTTATTCAAAAACTAATGGAAGCATCGACCACACCATGAGAGGGCATAGATATTTCAAATATAGATCATAAGATTATGGCTTTATCTATTTTTTAATATTTTTTCATTCAATGAGTAAAGATATATGTAGTTGAAATGAAATCTACATAGATCATTCACTATTAAAATGTCTCTAAGCTCCTTCTTCATAAATTCAAAAAAATTGTTCAATTAGCTTTGGAGTTGTTGATTATTATCTAAGAATCCTTAATATGACATGCATTTTTTTTTGATGTATCAACATCTATTAAAAAAATTTGATTAGGAATGATAATAAAAAAATTATAAATAAAATTAGGATAATTTGCAAATATTCTCATCTTGATGTGTTTTATACCTTTTGTTCCTTGTTGATTGAATAATTTTGTATATAGTTTCTATTGGTATGAGCACAAGATCACCATTTGCATAATCAAAGTTCACAAATGTGAGAGAAGAAAATATGCTATTTCACCAAAGACAAGTGAATAAATTTGAGGTGATAAATACATATTGCAAAACCATTTAAAGGAAAAAAAAGGTAATGGGTATATACATTCCCCTAGTTGTTGATTGAATAATTTTACATATAGTATCTATTGGTATGAGCCTAGGACCACCATTTGCAAAATAAACCTTCACAGATGTGAGAGAATAAAATACACTATTTCACCAAATATGAGTGAATAAATTTGAGGTGATAAATACATATTGCACAACCTTTTAAAGGAAAAAAAGGTAATGGGTATAAAAAATTCTCAATACGGGAAACAAAACTACCCATAATAATTAATTAAACTATTCTACCTAAGTAATATTAAGCAGGTAAATGGTAAAACGATTTACTCCAACACCCCTCTTAAGTGAAACTTAGGGATAATTATTATGCAAAAATGAAGTGGAATATGGGTCCCGACTACACAACCATGTTAGGTACCCATTTACAACTACGAAGAAAAATCTCTCACAATTGGAGGAAAGTAGAAAAAACCTATGGGAAAAAACCACTCTCCAAAAGAGAGGAAAGAAAACAAAAATGATGCATGGATGGAGGCAGAATTCCAATCACTAAGGTCATTTTTTCTGCACTCTAGTGTTTGAGTGTGAGAGACACATTTTTCTTCACTAAAGGTGTGCATTTTTCTATAGAGGCCAATTCATCACCTTGGCCACAATTTATGTTATTGCAATCATTGTGTGATTTGGCTGATCTTGTTGCATGATTTTGGAGTCCATTGGATTTGTGTGGAGGTTTTTTTCCAATTGGAGGCTCGATTTCTTTATTGTTGGCAACATTTTCTTTGCTTCAGGCAATGTTTTGATTTTCAGGAGGGAACAATTTTGAGTTTGAAGAGGGCTCTATTTTTATTTTGGAGGTGGGTTTTGTGTTTTTGAAAGGAGAATCATTCTTGGAGGCTGGAATAGATATACTTGTGGTAAACTTTGGAGAAATTCGCTTTCATTTATAGGTCAAATCATCCTTGTGATAGGTCATGTTTTTTTTTTTTTTTGCAGCCCAATTTTGCATTTGAGGCATGATTTTTTATTGGAGGCATGATTTTTGCACTTGAAGCCACGACAACCAATCTTGAGGTGTTGTTGTTTGGTGCATCCAAGAGGTGAGGGGCATTAATTTTGCACAATCGTGTGCTTCAATTTATAGGCCATTTCATCCCTCATAGCTCGTGAATCTATATTTGAAGGGGCAGAGAGAGGCATTTAATTTTTCTTGAAGACTAGGTGCATCATCAAGGCCATAGTTTCCAATTGAAGAGGATCAATTTCTTTTGTTTCTTGTTGGGATGCATTTTTTTTGCTTTCGCTGCAAATTTGTCGAGTAGAATTCATTTCCTTTCTATTTGGAGGAAATTTTAATCAAACTTTATACTTTATAAAGTTTACAACAAAAATATTTAATTTAGGGCTTTTGTGCAGCCTAGAGGAAGTGGACCTAAGTTGGTTTGAATTTGTTTCTAAAGAAATTATCTCGCATTGGTAGTGTGGTGAATGTTTTTTCCTTTTAAATAGTGTTGCAGTGTAGTTAGTTGTTGTGAGAAAGTCTCATAGGCTATGAAGAGGCTATCTTTTGTGTGGTGATTGGTGCTTGTGCGCTTGATGGATGTGCTTGGTGTCAACATGGAGATCAAGCAATGGGCTGCATCAAATTTTGTTGGAAATCAAGTTTAATTCTTTTTTGGAATTTTTTATACTTGTGAAAACACTATCTTTGAAATTTTGAAGAATTGTTAAGTTATAATGGTTTCTTTGGAGAAAGGAATTTTTATGCAATGGAGTGATGTTCTCACCCATCTTAGTGAGGAGAATCTATTGCCATATTTGTATAATTAATTTCCTATTCTAGACACACGTATTAGGTATACGATTTGGAAAGGATTTAGGGGTAGAGTCTATGGAGTTATTTTTTAGCATATCAATGATGAAGACCTTTTGGATTTACTTTATCATTTTGAGAGCCCTTATGATCTTTGGAATTACCTACAAGAATCATGTGGAGATATTGGTATTGTGTCGTCTTTTGATGACCCTCCTTCCAGCACTAGTGAATCTCTTTGTTCTTTAGAGAAGATTAACCATGCTTGTGATCCTTTAGAGGTTGTTGAGACTTAAAATGAGGTTGTAGTTGTTTCAAAGGTTCTTGGTTTCTTTTCAGAGATATATGATCCACCTTCATTGAGTACTTCCATCATTTTTGAGAAATGAGATTATGATTGTCTTCCTGATTGGGATTCCTATTTATCAAAAAATGGTTCCTTATTTGTGGAGTCTCACATTTTAGATTTGGAGGACACATTTGACGGGTCATCTCTCCTCTTTGATGATATTTATTGCACAATTGTTGTCAAACCATTTCTATCTTTAGATATTGTTCAACATCAATTTCTAGTGGTACCTTTTTTCTCACCTCCTATTGTGATTGGGCATGTTCATGATTGGTTCATGGCATCATCTTCCAAGGTCTTGGTGACATATGAGAAGATTCCAAAGAAATATGATGTACATATTCATGCTTCCTTCTTTCAATTCCTATCCATAATGGGAAGAATTCCTTCATTTGTATTTGGTTTTGTTTCTTCCAAGAGGGAGACAAGTTTTTTTTCAGCATTGGATCATGTTCTATTTTCAAACACTTACCATTTTTGTAGGTGATTAAACATTGTGGGGGAGCTGCATACTCTCTATTTCCATCTTATGGGGGGGTCATTTATTGTATATACATGATTTATGTAGTACTTAGGATTTTTATTGAGTCCTCCATCCATGCATAATTTTTGTTGTCTTTTCTCTCTTTTGGAGAGGGGTTTTTTCCTATAGGGTTTTTCTCCTTTTGTCTAGTTATGAGAGATTTCCATTTGTATTTGTAAATGGGTACCTAACATGATTTTGTATTCGAGACCCATTTTTCATAATAATTCTCCCTAAGTTGCACTTAAGGGGGAGGGAGGGGGTGGGGTTGGAGTAAATGGTTTTAACCATTTACCCGATTAAGCTTACTTTGCGTAGAATAGTTTAATTAATTATTTTGGGTAGTTTTGTTTTCAACATTGGGATTTTTTTATACCTATTACCACTTTTTTCCTATAAAAGGTTGTACAATATGTATTTTATGTATCTTAATTTAGTCACTCATTTTTGTGAAATAGTTTTTTCTTCTTCCATATTTGTGAAGATTTTATGTTGCAGATGGTACTCCTGGGAGGTAGATAATGCCAACAGTCTCATTTTGAACTATCTTCAAAAAAAGTAATAAGTAAAGAGGAGGGTAACATATTTCAATTGATACAAAAATTGGTAGAACATTGATTGAATTATTTTTTTGGACTTTGGCTAGGAAAATAAGGTTCCTCAATATACTGTAGACATGGAAACTATACAATTCGATCCAACACACTTGATCCTGATTACCAGCTTATCATCACCTTATGTCTCTTAATTAGATAAATCATTATCTATTTAATTAGGTCTTTCAAACCTATTGATTAAATTAATCAATTTAATTTAATTAACCCTCAAACATCTCTTAATTAAATAATTCATTTTATTTGATTAAATCCCTAAAGTCTTCTCATTGAATTAAATAAATTAAAACTTATTTTATTTAATCTAACATTACCCCCTTTAGTTAAATAAATCAAAAATATTTATTTAATTAATCTTTATTCTCAATTCTTGATTTAAATCAACTCATTAATTTGAGTGAAAATTGTCAAATCACCTAATCTCTCATTAAATTGATCAAATATTGATTAATTTAATCTCAATCACTAAAATCCTCTAGAGAATGCAACTTGCACAATAAATCAATTACTTTGATTTATTAAATTTCCTATTTTCTCTCAACAAGGAATAAATAAAGAATATTCCCTCAAGTTTGAATTCAAAAAGCCAAGTGGATGGGTACTTCCAACAAAGCATTCACTCCTCTTACATGTCCTTGTGCATTGAGCCAAGTGACATTAACTCCATTTCTTTCTCCCTCCAACATGTCACATTCAAATTTCAAATTTGAATCTCATAGCATTTATTATGCACATTGACCAAAATGTGCTCATTCCTCCTCCAATCACATGTGGACAAGTGGCCTCTTCTCATTGCTTGCTCTTTTATCCCACATTCATCCAAATCCCTCTTTCTTCCAATTTGTAAATCTATAAATGAGAGACTCTTCCTCTCATTCTAACATCCACAAATTGAGAAAAACCTACTATACTCAACTTCATCCTCAAGCATCATCCTCAAGCATCTCTTATTTTCATCCATTTCATCAAGTTCTTAGCTAGGTTACGTAGGTTTTTTTATCATGGAGCTTTATTGAATCTTCATCAAAGTGGATCACTCATCAAATCATCAAAGAGCTTACAAAGGAGTTGGGAAAGGGCTAATTTCGACACAGCAATTGGCACCAACTCCCCCATGGGATCAAGAGTTTGCATGCTTAATTAGGATTTCACTTCTCTTTTGTGTTTTTTTTTTCTTCATTTTCCTATTTTGAGTATTTGTAAATGAATTTCATGGGGAATCCTTGTTTTATCTTCCATATGAACCTAACTATGTGTTTGTTTGTTGTGTTTATGTAGGAATAAAACTAGGATTCACATTTTGGCGATTTTGAGAATCAAAAGCTCTTTTTGGTGATCTTAAGTTGAGTAAGTAATTACCTCCACATTTCATTTTGGGATTAAAATTGAACCAACCTTTATGTGTGTGAGTGTGGCATATTGTGAGTGTTCTCCCTTTGTTTTTGAATGAAGGTCGATCAAACTACGAAATATGCTTTCTCACTTTTGTTTATCTTAGAGGGCCTAGGTTATGGGAAAAAATAATCACCCAGGCGAACGAACCAACCAGGAACACGCTAAAACCAAGCAACTTTCAACTAGTATATAAGTGTGGATTCTTGAGGAAAGTTCAAGAATCACAAGGATTATTCTGACGAGAAGGGAAGTAATGGTCTCTCTCTATACTAGATTTTCCCCCCTGAATGGAATGCCCACCTTAAAACCTCTTGTTTAGCAACGACCAAAATCCTATCTATTTGTTGGTGCAAAAGGTCATGTCCTTTGAAGCTGCCCCACATTATACATGTGGTTCTTTTGTAGAGATGAAACGTATGCGATGAGAGATTCATGGGTACTGATGCTTGGCTTACTCGAAAAGTGAGTGCACTATAAGGGGAGTCTATGTGGTCAAGCATCTAATCATCCGCATTGAGTATGCGTAGTTGACTTCGTCCAAGTGGCAACCTAACAAATACTTTCTTTTCAGCCTAGGGATTGTACATGTTCTTGAAATCAAAACACATTGCTTGGTTCTAAAACATTGAAAACAAACATTCACAAAAGCTTCAAAATTTTAAACCCTTTGGAGGAAACAAATATCCTTTGAAAAATATGTGTGCTCTCACTTTCCATAGGGATTCTATCCTTAGAGGTTTCTAAGTGCTTGGATTTAATCATCATTTGTTTTCACCAAAGTCAACCTAGGAAATTGTGCTCTTGAAACCTTGATTTTCACATAATGGACCTTGTGGAATGAAAAGCGCTTAAAGACATAGACATTTAGTTTGAAATCATAAATCAAGAAAGTGCTTTTGGTAAAAGGAACTCATTAAGAAAAGATAAAGACAATTGGACCTCACATGTGTTTCCTCAAATGATTTCCCGAAAAGTCAAAATCCAAAAGCCAAAGTTCAAGAAGATTAGCCTAAAATCTCGTGAGGAGCATCTCGAAAGGCTTTTTGAAGTTAGAGAAAGGTTGGTGTATAATTTCTACAAGAAATCTTCAAAGAACAATCCAAGTTTGTATGAGTTCTATTATGAACATAATCCAACTCTATTTCAAAGGTTTTCTTTTCTCACATAGGAAGTATGGCATGTTCTTCAATACTGAGGTCTTGTGTAGGTCAAGTTTAGGATCAAAATCATCACTCTCATTCGTCTCTCCATCAATCAAATCTCATCTCACCAACAAATTCTTGGGAACTTTGAAAACATCACTTATGTTAGACTTTTAGGAAAAATCAACATCACCTTGTTTGGCTTAACACACTTAGTCAAATTATCACTCCTCTTGAGCGAATTTACCTCTAGGATAACACAAATTCCTAGGATTTACAAGTTCATCATCAAACATCACCTTTTTTGGCTTAACACACCTAGCCAAATTATCCTCTTGTGTGCGAGTTTACTCTAGGATAACACAACTTCCTAGATTTTACAAGTACATTATCACTTTGTTTGACTTAATACACTTAGTCAGACTATCTACAATCAAAATCAAATCAAAACAAGTCCTAAATTATAGCATTGATCCAAAGTTCCTAAAATTTTAAACACCCATATCATTCGCCCCTTTCATCCTTCATCTCATCAGTGGTCCAAAATCCCTTAAGAGGTCAACAAGGTCAAAACACAAGAGGAACATGGAATATAAAATTGATTCCTCCATCATGAGTAATCCAATTCAACCAAACTTTTCAAGCCTTAAAATACCAATTGATTTTCATAACTTGCATTTTTTCAATTCATACATGGGATCATTATCTCCTCCAAACATCAACGATACAAAAAATGTGAGCATGCCCAATCTAAATTTTGGAACACCTTTTCCTTTGGTAGATTTAAATCAAATTCAAAACTTAGAAATCTATCAACCAAACAATCATGGCATGAGCCTTCCAAGAAACACCCCAATCATAAATCAAAACATCATACCATATCCTCTAGTTGTTCCATTGATATCACAACAATAGATGAAGACCATCCAAGCAACCCCAACGGTCAACACAACCACCATCCCTCAAATGTCTCAAGGACCAAGCATCTTGATCAAACCATTCACCACTCAAACCCTAGTAATCAATACGACCATTCCACTCATCACAATGGTCAACACCATTCCCAATACACCACCACCACCGCCAAAACACAAAATGGAAAATTCATTCTCCTTTGTGTTGCAAGCTGCTCAACAAGCCGCTCATCAAAAGGTTTTCCAAAAATAACAAGATACACAGCTAGCTTCTCAACAAGCACAAGCTCAGTTAGCCGCCCAACAAGCCGCACAAGTTGTGCAAGCGAATCAAGCAGCCCAACAAGAACATGCTCAAGCTCAAGCCTAACACTAGGCTCGACACGTGCGAGCACAAAATTAGGCACAATTGCAAGCAATCCATCAAAAAGTGTATCAAAAAGTAGCACAACAACAAGCCCAAAAAAAAGCATTGTTGGCACAACAACAACACATCCCACAACAAGCGTTGTTGGCTCAATAGCAAACACAAGCCTTACTCATACATTAGAGCTTGCAACAAACTCCCACCATAATCATTGAAAATGAAGATCAAGATCCTTTGACCAATGATCATGTTGAAAATATCTCTACATCACCTAATGAGTTAGAGGACATATCTCAAGAATTTATTCCAAAGCATGATCAACATCTTTGACCAAGGTCTAGCAATGATCTTTCCAAAACATATGGACATCCTTTGACCTCAGGACATTTGATAAACTTACTATGTCTAATGATGATATCCAAGAACCCTTTGTAAGAAATCCATCCTTTGAAATTGATCCATGTCAAGAACTTGATCCAAATCATGTCGAAACCGATTCTTAAATCACTCAAGATCGAGAATTTGTATGTCCAAGCTACTACAATGATATAATGGACACTCTCCTATCTATACGAGATGATCACATCCACATAACACATAATACTCCATCTACCCATGAGATACTTTCTTTAAATGGACATGTAGATGATATTCATTTAGAACATGATTCCTGTACTCTTGACATTATTGCACAAAAACGACAAGTTATTGATTCCTATGGTCAAACTCAATTGTCAACATCAAGATTAGATATATCTAAAATTCAAACTAAGGACATCATGTATGAAGATATCCAATATTATCCACTCAAGGGAACATGTCAGGCAGAATAGGATATTCTAGAGTCAATAGAGCAACAAATTAAAATGTCATCTGTAGTGGTCATTTTTCAAAGAATTCTTGCTAAACAGGAACTCTCAAAACAAGGAGAATCAAAGAAAAAAGGTGCTACTATCACCATACTAGGGGCAAATTCGTCTCAAGCAAGCATCAACATAGGGAGCACGAAGAATCCTTATGATGAAACCAATGCCAATACTACAACCCACCACATCAGGAATCTTCATCCAACCATCACCCCATCCACGAATTGGGACCAACATCAAAAGGGATATTTGAATCAAAGCATTAAGAAAATTATCAAACCAAAAGAAGCTAAGAAGCATGAAGGACAAATCAAATACACTTGGGTACAAAAGAATACAAAGAAAGATGATCCCTATCATACTCCATTAGTCAAAGAAACTATGGGGAAAAATAAAAAGGGGGCAAGTATCCATCAAAGATGTCCAAAAAGGAAAAAATAGTCTTCTCAAGCAATGTGCAAAGTATATCAAGCAATTGGTCCTAATTCCACGTGCACTTACATATCCACCCATTATTGCTCATATTCCTAAGTTTGGAGAGTCAAAGGTACAAAACTATAAACCAATCCATATTTTATTCCAAAACACACTCCACCATCCATGCCTCCATGAACAATATCCAATTCTCACATTGAACATGTGTTGGCAATGACCCTTCATAATAAGGATTCAAAAGCCACTCTATCACAATGTGCAAAAAAGACGAAGTTAACTCCAGTGTTAGCAAAGCAAATCAGAAATCTCAAAAGTTTCTTTCAAGTGCACATATCTTGGTAAGGAAACTTTTTTAAGCAAGATATTGAAAAAAAATTATGATAGAAGCATCAATTTGAGCACCACCAGGTGGTTCAACATAATCTGAAAATCTCTCACAAAATACAAAAATATCAAAAATATCAAAAATATCAAAAAATCTGAAAAAGGATTGAAAATAGTAAAGAATAAAATTGTCCTCTATTGAAAACCACTCCGGTGGCGCTTTGGAAAAGTACCATGATGAAAACCTGGCAAACATGCATCATGTGTAGAATCAAACATCTACATGCACCAGTTCAGTTGGAAGCATCTCATCCCATCCATAATAAAACCAACATTCCATCCATCTTATCCATAATAAATTTGTGCATCCACAAACCATTTATCCAATCCATTTTCATCTATCTACATCCATGGTCAAAGTTATCTTAATCTTGATGAAAGTTTGGTGCACACTTTACACTTGCTTATGGTAAACATCTTGACATGGGTCATTTTCATTTATCATATCTAATCCAATGTTATTTGGGCCTTAAATCATTATCCAAATGAGAATCCTTTGTGTAAACACCTTATCTTATCACAAGATAATCCCTAGCATCCTTTGCATGCTTACCATACCCGTCCATCCATCCACCTATCCAAGAATCCACCCATGGCATTCCATACATTGCTAAACACTAGGGGTAGATATTTGAATCTTGCTTCGAGAATAGATCTTGATATATATCCTCCAACTTATGTAGTCATCTGAACATTGGAAAACATGAAATCAAATCAAAGAATTTGTGAGCCAAAATTCCAAATCACTAGCCCATGGCATATTTTGACAAGAAGATGTTCCTTATCAAGCTTTATCTTTCATCGAACATTGATCAAAAAATCAATATCAGTTGCATCTAATGTGTAGTTCCATGTCACATTAAATCATTCAAAAGAGATTTTGTTTCAAATCAAGCGATCAACCAATCAATCCATCATCATCCTAGGATATCCTTCCCAATGGTCCTTGTGTTTCTTAAAACTATCCTTGCATTGTTATGTATCCCCAACAATGTTATCAATCTGATCGATCAACCTTAGCTTGGTTTTCAACAAAATCCCAAAAGAGAGCACTGATATCATCACATATCTGTATCCAAAAAAATCAAAATCAATCAAAGAGTCATCCTGCCAAACTACTTCGTCTCTGAGCTTGAATGTAGGCAAGGTTGATCTATGATCATCCCCTGAGACATTTTAGGCCAATCCTTTAGGCATCCATCAAAGCAATCTGGCAATCTATTTTCCCATCTCTCTCATCAGTAATCAAGTCTATCATCATCCGAACTACGTCATCTTTGACCTTAAATGTAGGGAAGGCCATCCTTGATCGACCCCCGAGACACAAAATCCAAAAACATTCAAAAATCTTGAAAATACTAAAAGTAACCTCAAAATATCTGAAAAATCCAAAATGGTACTTTCATTTCATCTCGCTTTCACCCATGATTTCACCATTCATAATAAATCAATCTTTGCCTCCATCCTTTGTTGAGTCAGTCAGAAACAAGTCTAGCAGGTTCCAAAGTGAACACCTAATCGTCAGAAGTCTCAAGTCTAGGTCAGTAAGCAAGCAAGTTGGTCAACTTGGAGTATAAATAGCTTATCACCCAATCAGTCCCACCAAAACCCTGATCACAATATGTCCTAAGGTTTATCCTTCCCATGATGGACATAAGCATCATGTATCTCGCAGTAGTTTAGCATTGGCTAGTGGTATGAAGAACATTAGCTTGTTTGTTTACTTTATCTGGTCTTTTTTGACTTATCTTATTTTGTGCTCATTCCAAGGACCTCTCGATGATGCCCAATCAAAATAGGTTTAGAGATAAATGAATGGGGCAATGATCATTATCTTTTTTTCTATTGTGCTTGTTGGATACTCTTGTAAAATAACTTATTGAGTACTTGCTTTGTCAGGTCTGTGCTAGCAAGGTTTTTCATATGTCAAGTGTGAACAAGAGCACTTCTATATGATTTTTGAGTCAAAGTCCATCACACTAGGTACAAAGCCATCTTGGTCCTTTATACCTTGATGGATCATGCCTATGTGTGTTATCAAACAAAAATTAATTGGCCCTTTGAAAATCCTCACTCCTCATAAGAAAATCATCATCATCATCATAACGTAGGCTTATTGGATCCTCCTTCCATCCATATTATTCTTCTTATTATTCTATCTTTACTTAAATTTCTATCTAAAGTAGGTGTGAGATCTCAAAATACACATGAGGCTACCCATGGTCGATGACTATCTATACATCATCAAATTTGTCTACGTCAAATATCTGATCTTCGTAAAGAATTATCTTTCGTCCTCTAATCAATAGAACCACTCCTCTCGCATTTTATCGCGATCACGATTGAAAAATTAGCATTTTAGCTCGATCTCTCAAGGGGGAAATATACAAGCACAATCCTTCCACTAGGGCAATAGTAGGGCATTCAAATAAATCGAGAAAATTGAAATTTGATCACAATAGTTTATTCTTTGAATTAATGCAACAAGTACATTGCTTCAAAGAGGGGCAAAATGTAGATATGGAAACTATACAATTCGATCCAACACACTTGATCCTCATTATTAACATTATTTCTTCTTGAATCAAACTCTCAACTTATCATCACCTTTTGTCTCTTAACTAGATAAATCATTATTTATTTAATTAGGTCTTTCTCTCCTATTGATTAAATTAATCAATTTAATTTAATTAACCCTCAAACCTCTCTTAATTAAATAATTCATTTTGTTTGATTAAATCCCTAAAGTCTTCTCATTAAATTAAATAAATTAAACCTTATTTTATTTAATCTAACATTACCCCCTTTAGTTAAATAAATTAGTAACATTTATTTAATTAATCTTTCTTCTCAATTCTTGATTTAAATCAACTCATAAATTTGAGTCAAAATTGTCAAATCACCTAATCTCTCATTAAATTGATCAAATCTTGATTAATTTAATCTCAATCACTAAAATTCTCTAGAGAATGCAAATTGCACAATAAATCAATTACTTTGATTTCTTAAATTTCCAAATTTCTCTCAACAAGGAATAAAGGAAGAATATTTCCTCAAGTTTGAGCTCAAAAAGCCAAGTGGATGGGTACATCCAACAAAGCATTTATTCCTCTTATATGTCCTTGTTCCTTGTGCATTGAGCCAAGTGACATTAACTCCATTTATTTCTCTCTCCAACATGTCACATTGAAATTTCAAATTTGAATCTCATAGAATTTATCATGTACATTGACCAAAATGTGCTCATTCCTCCTCCAATCACATGTGGACAAGTGGCCTCTTCTCATTGCTTACTCTTTTATCCCACATTCATCCAAATCCCTCTTTCTTCCAATTTGGAAATCTATAAATTAGAGACTCTTCCTCTCATTCTAACATCCACAAATTGAGAAAAACTTACTATACTCAACTTCATCCTCAAGCATCTCTTATTTTCATCCGTTTCATCAAGTTGTTAGCTAGGTTATGCAGGTTTTTCATCATGGAGCTTGATTGAATCTTCATCAAAGTGGATCAATCAGAAAATTATCAAAGAGCTTACAAAGGAGTTGAAAAAGGGCTAATTTTGAAACACCAATTGGCACCAACTCCCCCATGGGATCAAGAGTTTGCATGCTTAATTAGGATTTCACTTCTCTTTTATGTTTTATTCCTTCATTTTCCTATTTTAGTATTTGTAAATGGATTTCATGGGGAATCCTTGTTTTACCTTTCATATGAACCTAACTATGTGTTTTTTTGTTGTGTTTATGTAAGAATAAAACTAGGGTTCACAGTTACAATTATGCAAAAAGATTAGTAAAGCTCCCCTCAACATGGAAATAATTATAAACATGTTATTAAAAAACATAAATTTTACAAAGGAAGGCTAGGATGACATATATGTTCATCCTCGAAGTGGTTGCATTCAAAGGAAAGGATAAAATATTTAATTACGATAATGTTAGAAATATAATCTCAATTGCTTCATTAAATTCTCTATCTTGTCATGTCTTCTCAGTATCCTTCACATCAACCTCCATATCAAAATTAAATCTCAATACAACTCCAACATTAATGACAAGGATTTGAATAGATTGCATATTTATTTCTCCAACTTTTCCTATGTTCCATCAACAATTTTCATAATTTTTGTGGGTAGTTTGGTATAAATATTTTACTAGCAATCACACCTTAGTGTGCAATAGGTACACAAAAGAAGTGTGGAATGTCAATTAGGATAAATTTTGGTCTATTTTTTGTATACATTTATGTACATGAGGTCAATCGATAGGCCATTTAGCAAATGGTGTTGTTTATTAAAAAAATGTGTTAATGGAGAAGTGATAGCTTCAAATAAATGGTGCATCCACTTACAAGGATCCAAACATGATTGAAATAAAACCTCTGAATTAGGAAGATAATCAGGATCCTTTACAAATAGGCTCATGTTATGTTTTCAATAAGGACAGAGGGAGATATATGGAGAGCTAGGGATAGAAAGATAAAGAGATAGAGGGGGAAGAGCAAGAGAGAGGAAGATATAGAGAGGGAGAGGGGGAGTATTAGAAAGGGGGTGATATAGAGAGATAGAGAGATAGTGATAGAGGTAGAGAAATATATGGATAGAGGGACATAGAGAGAGGAGTGAGAGGGAGATAAAGAGAGAAATATAGATAGAGATATAAAGGAGGAGAGATGGAGGGAGAGATGGAGTGAATGAGAGAGAGGAGGGAAAGAGAGAGATAAATCAATAGATAGAGAGGGGAAGAGGTTGTGACATAGATAGTGGGAGATATAGAGAGATAGAGAGAAATAGGGAGAGATATATCAATCACTCTCCCAATATCTCTATCTATTCAGATCTATTTATTTGTCTTCCTCTCTATATGTTTCCCTCTCTCTCTCTTTATATATATATATATTATTCCCTCTATTTATCATTATCTCTATCTATGTATCTAAAAAAACAAACACAATGATTTTAGATGCACACCAACAAAAACACAACCTAATATTCAATGCTTTACAAGACCTCCTTATAGCTCTACTACTAATTGAATGAATTTAAAATATAAAATAGAATAATGATTCAAATTTTTTAATCCATTTTTGTGAATAAAATCTTGTAAACATTTAGATTAGAAAATGTAATTGAATGGAAAACTAAAATCTATAAATAACTAATAACTAATAGCAAATCACATTAACAATGTTCATTATCTTGCAATCATATTTTTTAGGATAATAATTAATTGAATCATGCACATGGTCAATAAATTTTATAAGACTTTTAGATGTATCAATGAATGTTCATTTTCCATCACTACAAAATTAATGTCATTTTAGATTTCAAATTTTAGAAAATTGATTAAAATTCAATAAAACTATATATATTATAATGATATTTTATTAAATATACATTAATATTTTTAAATGATAAAATTAAAATATATATTATGCTATTTATTTTTATAATTTTAGTAATATCATAATTTGACATCACTAACATCATCATGTAAAAAATATTTTGTTCGAGCCATTTTTGGAGGTGGTCATCAAAATATTTATCATTAACAAGTGTTAATATTTATTTGTAGATTACATTCTCTATATTAAGGTGTATTGAGCATGGTTTTTGAGTCTAATTCTATATAAGAATAACAATAAAATTTGATAGAATTTTTCAAGTTTTCTTTGTCTAAGTATTATTAGATGTGTTATTTTTCCCTATAAAATTAGAATGCACAATCCTTGATGAACCATTTCCAATACAAATATACCATGATTTATCTATCAAAATGTAACAATAAAACACATTTATATATAAAGATTTACTTGTTTCTTTGAAGATTAGGACAAGGAGCAAGGATCTACAGTTGTTTCATTCACTTCAAAGATGCAATGTTCAAATGACTATTGTTGTACATGATTCGGTCAGTGATTGATCAATGGTCAAATGAGTCTATCACTATACATGAGCCTTACAATGATGGATCAACTATCAAATTTAATATTATTAATTGAACCACCAAAAACATATACAAAACAAGGGAAATATGATTCCCTTTACTAGGCTCCTAGGGTTTTTCATCTAGGAGCTCTTGGATTTGGAAATGCCTCTCTTTGGGATTTGGTGATATGATTTTAGGTAGGTTCATTCAAAGGAAGGATGAGAGATTTGGGTTGTGTTGTATTGTCTATGATGAAGTATCTAAGTGTTGGAAATGAAATGAAACTACTTAAGTCAACTATGCAATGTAAAAAAAATCAAATTTAAACTAAATGCAAATTATCTAAGTGACCTAAATATGTACAATCTGTAATAGAACTTGAAACAATGGAAGGGTGTGCACCTGGGTATTGAAAGTTGTAGATGAGGTGCTCCAAAATGTTATGGAATCTATCAAAAATCTTCACAGGGAAAATTATGCCAAGTTGGGTGACCTAGTCCTCCTGTCAGGAAAATCTGTTGGAGTGGGTTTATGTCAAATGGGTACCCAAAAAGTGAAAATCCCTGAAAAAGAAGCTCAACGGGGCTAGGTCACCATTATGCATGACCTAGTCCTCTTCTAGGTTTTTGAAAATCAAAAAAAGGTTGAAATATGTCTTTAAGCTTCAACTAGGGTTTTGTTGACTTGAGTGATCTTGATGAGTTGAGAACACTTTCTTGGCACCTTTCTCCTTGACAAATCTACATTCAAAAACTTTTAAATCACATGCAAAGAGGAGATAAATTAGCGGTTTTCCTTAGTCAAACCCTTTTGATGATAATCAAATCCAAATGAAATATAATGAAAGGAATGAATGATCGAATTATAAAACAATGTAAACACTTACCAAATCCTTTGTTGAATATGTTTGTAACATGCAAGAACTAGCTCCAATGCATGTTTCTTGTGATGCCCTTGTGATTGATTTCTTTCTTTGGAAGCTTGAGTGAAAGATTACTTGTGAAGATTGAGTGAAGCTGAAAAGAATGATCTTAGGAGAGAGAAAAATGAGCGTCAAAACCCTTACTTATACATGTTAAACCCTAATTTCCTTGAAATGCAACATGATAGGCTGACACTAGGGTTTTGGGAGCAATATTCCTGTTAGTTTTTGTTTTAATTTTTGTCAAAAGGGACTAGGTCACCCAAGGGGGAAACCTAGTCCACTTGGACAATTTCAAGTGGTGGTCAGGAATAAAATGTTGATTAATGATGTTTATTATGTTTTCCTCCCGAAACACACTTAAGTCAAGACTAAAAGTGCATAAAGGCTGCAAATTAGCATAAGTGAAGGATTGAATTAGGGGTGATAAGCCTAGAAAGATGTGAAATTTCCTTACAACACTTCACAACATCTTGGAACAAGGCTTGGGAAGGGATAGAAGAATTTTTTTAAGTGAATTGTGTTGAAATGGTCTTACAAAAGTGAGGAAATGTGTTACAAAAATTCACAACACCTTAGTAAAACACTGTTAGATTATTGTTGAACTGCAAGATTTCAAGACTAAATCAAAGAAAAAAAAACAAAAATCCAAGGGAAAAGGCCAAAATGAGTGAAAAAGTGTCAAATACTACACTTTTTGGCAATACATTTACCCCCACTTTATTGAGAGTATGAACTTACTTCAAACTCACACTAAAGTAGTTGAATCATGTGTGTCAAGTGGGATCTAATGTAATCATGCTAGTAAGGTGAGATGACTATGATCAAGAGGGATTATCAAGCCCCCAGGATCAAGATCCCATGGAAAACCAAACATAAGTGCAAAAGATCACACAAGAAGTAATGTGAAAGAATGGAGAGAAAATATTGGATCAAGCTTCAATTGTTTTCCTAGCTAGTTGTAGATTGGATCTAAGCTATTTGTTCGAAATAAAAGGATGTACTCACTCTGGGCTGACAAGACTTTCGATTATCCACTAGGTGAAAATGCCAAAAGGTGGTGAGATACATACACATAGTTGGTATGCACTCGCACACAAAAAGGTGGCTTATGGGGAGAGTCGTGTCACTATTTGGGCTTCCTGCTCAACCATAGAAAATTTATACCTCATGATAACTTTGATAAGGCACAACAAAAGACAAGGGTGTGGTTCATGAGACAATCAAAGCCTTGGATGCTTAAATCTCATTAACAAGTGCAAGATGGCACCACATGCATGCAAGTTGTGTTATGCAAGGTGGCCATGTATGCAAGGTGCAAAATGAAAAATGAAAACTGTAATAATGCAAAAGGGATGTTCAAAGGAGTCTTGTTTATTTAATTCACGGTATTTGACATAGGGAACATTGTGTGTAATGTCTCCAAGAGAGGAACAATAAAAGAATAGGGAATTCACAACTTAGAGGATGTAGTGCATCACATCAGGATACTAAGAGGAATATAATATGCTAGGATAGGTCACTTTTATGAAGCACCTTAAGATCAATATCATCTTCCAAGTGAGAGGCTCATCATATGAAGTGGAATGGATACCCTAGGAACTAAAAAAAAGGAAAAATGCAAAATGAAATAGTGCTAGTGTATACCCCCACTTTAAAGGAATTTCTACACACTGTTTAGTGAGCAATTTCTGTAGAGTAGAGAAAGGAAAGAATGAAAAAAGGACATGAGAACCTACTTGGAAATCCCTATGTCAAGTGAGATGTTTCCAAGCATGTTTGTGTCATGGAAAGGATAGTATGTGACATGCGATTTAACCTAAGACATGTCATCCATATCTCAAGCTTGCTCTTGTATGTTCATGAGATATTAACGTCTAGTCAAAAAATGTAATGACAAGTGGCATATGAGGACAAGGCTAAAAAGCTCCTTGCCCCCACTTAGTAAAAGGAAAAGGTGAGCTGAAAGGGTGAAGGTATGTATTAGGGAGAAGAATTAGGTGGCCCCATAGAAGGGGGAGGCACCAAGTTCCGTGAGATTGTTAAAGTTTATTGTTTGAAGGAAATGGAGAGAAGGGAGGTAACCTTTAACCTTTCTTGAAAGAAGATGATATTTTAGTTGGTGTTTTTCATTAATTTTATCCATTTGTAGGAGGGATATTTATTTGATATCATAACCATCTTCGAAGTGAAATGAAGAGTTGGTGTCCTTTTGATAAGGATTGGTTTCTATGCAAGAACACAAATCATTTTTGGTGTTATGTGTTGTTCTGTCATGAGGGATGGGAGTTATATAGCCCCCATCACCACCATGGGGTAATCTTGTTGATGTAGAACCAAGTTGAGCACATAAAACATAAGGTTTTTTGGTGTAGGTTGTGAGGTTTCCCACTCTCCTTTGAAGGGAGGCGTAATACCCCAGTCATTACTAGAACTTTTATCAAAAAATAAATTGTTTGTATAGGACTCTTTGGACCAAGAGGGTGAGACTTTGGAATTTTTAATTAAAGGAGGTGTAGAATCTAACCACCCCCAATGATCATAAAATATTTTTTTTTTAGGTGAAGGATTAGCATCAACTTGTATAAGGGTGGATCTAGAAATGAAAGGATTAGGGGAGTTGGGAATTTCATGATTTAGGGATTGGTAGCTTCATTCATTTACATCCATTGTGTATCCATGGTTATTGTATTCAAATTTAAATGTGCGGTGAAGGGTAGATGGGACTCCTTTCATAGCGTGAATCTATGGTCTCCCTAAGAGAAGATTTTATAGAAGGGCTCCTTGCATGATATGGTTATGATTAGGAAACAATATAGGTTTGACCTTAATAGGTAATTTGATCATCACTAGTGGTTTTTCTATTAACATTATCAAAGCCACGAATATGAACATCATTAAGTTGAATGAGATTTTTGTCCATGTCAAGTGTGTTGAGGAGGTCCATTCTACAAAGATTAATGTTTGATCCATTTTCAATGATAGTGCGCCTAACTAGAGTTTCATTAACGATCACCTTTATCATCAAGCGATCATTCTTGTGTTGAATCTCAAGTGAGGTAAATTCATTTTTAAAGAAAGTGATGTTAGATTGGCTTACTTGCATGGGATAGGAGGAGGGTTTGAGATTGTTTGATTTTATGTAAGATTCAATCTTGCATTTGTATTTGAGCCATTTCTTCAAATAAAAATCTGACTATAGGTGAAAGTTGAATAAGTTCCCATATCGATATATTAGTAGGAGCCTTTTTAATTTCCTCACCATGAGGGACTCTAAGGTGAGAAAAGGGTGATGGTATAGGATTGGTGTGTGATCCCTTATATGTTTGAGTCACTAAATTACAACTTAGTGGTTGTAAAACATTGTTATGAGTATATTGCATCATGGATTTCAATATATCTCTTAGTTTTTTATGTGGTTCACTAGTGGGAGGAGACTTAAGAGGCTCATTAATTAAAGGAGATCCCACTTGTGTTGTCATAACTTCAAGAATCTTGTCTTTATTCTCATGAATGGTTAAGGAAGTTAATTTGAATCACTTGATTATTTTTTCCTAGGGAAGGTTTAGTGTTGGAAGGATAAGTGTCAAGGTTCACATGCTCTTTCACCATGATAATCTCCTTAGGAGGAGAGTTTTCTGGAGAACTACAATTTTAATGTTCTTCACATTCAAAGGTTGGTTCATCTAAAATAACTTCATCACAAGGAGGGTAATGATCAATGGTGGAATTGTCTTGTTTAATAAGGGCTTCTCTAGGAGAAGGGGGACAACTAAGATACTCATGACTTTCATTGATTGTATCTTCTAACAACCAAGTATTGTCTTTGCAACTAGGGGAGATAATAGGAGAAGGAAAAATATTACTCTCATGATCCCTTATTTTTGTGTTTTCATGTTTTTTAAGAGAGGTAAGAGGAGATAAACAACGAGGATTCTCAGAACTCTCATTAATTGGTTATGTTGGGTCTCAAAAATGCTGGTTTGAATGAACCATGAGAGGTTTCCACACTCTCACTATGTTATTGGCCAACTAACAAGGCCAACCAATATGGTTGAACCCTCTACTCTTAAGGCTCTACTAAAGCACCTATATGAATGACACAGATTTTGAATTATGTTTCCTACTTGACCTAACTATCCACAAATGAAAATTTGATAGTGGAAAGATATGATCCTAATTTGGTATAAATTGTATATGCAATATCAAGGTATGAATTAATATGTTCAATTAAGAGATGTCAAATGAAATGAATAAAGCTAATGTAATGAAAATAAGGGAGACCAGTGCCTTATTGGGTAAAACAGAGTCAAATGAAAGCCTTCGATGAGTGGTTTCTATCTAGCAGGTTCTCTAATCATTTGGCATACAATTATGAGTTTATAACTGGTATAAACATGCAAGGATGTAATTGTTAAACCTTACTTGAGACAGAATATCAAATCTAATTATCTAATTCTTCTTACTGATCCAAATGACATTCCAAGATTAATGTAATTGATTGAAAGGAATTTAATTCTTCATTAAAGAACCCGATAAATAAAATCACACACAAAAAAAAAAATGTGTACTGATAAATTGAACATATACTTGATACTTTAATTGAAATAATCAAGAAACATCAGATTGGAGACAATCAAATAATCACGGAATTCCAACAAACAATTGATACCAGAATGAAATCATTAAATCAGCAGTCTTTCATTATCTTCCTCAAAATTTATACATGCAACATAGTCTCCTTGAATGCCATCATTCTGAAAATATTGTGCTTACAGAAATCTATCCTATTCTAATTCTACCTCATCTCTATCTATCCAATGGATATTTATATATTTGGTATGTGGAAAGATGTGTCCTTTCAAAAAAGTTTTAAGCATAAAAATGCTAACAAGATTAGCATTAACTAATTTCTACTAAGCCACAAATGAACTACAGACATATGCTCTGTATAATCTTGGTGCTTATGTGTATTTTCATCTCCTAACACAACACAGATCATGATCTCCATCATCATCATTTTTTCATTTTTCTCACATACTTCATCCAACGTTATGTCTTTCACAAAGGTTGTCTACAACATCTCTTGGAGTATTGATTCACATTCGCTCTTCCATGTAGTCATTTCTTTCATTTTTCCTTCATCATCAAAGAACTTAGTCAATCTATCTTCGACAACTTCTATCAATCCTTGCACATCCCCTTGTAATTCCTCAAAGAATTCCCTGTGCTTATCCATGATACGATTAGCATTTTCAATTCCTGCAACATTAGGAGTACCCTTTTTCATCTCCTCAATCCTCTCTTGGATTCTATCATCCACTCTTCTATGTTCATTCATTGCATCCATGTATTGTGAATGTTTTCCCCAAAGTTTATTTAACCAAGTGTTTAAAACGACCTGCCTCTTTTTTATTATTGTAGCAAGTGTGTCCATTTTCCCTTGAGAGTATGCACTTGACCCTTCCCAATGGTCCCTCACCTGTGAACTTTCACCTTGGGTGAGCATCTTTGTTGGCCCTATTACAGTACCTACCAAGTCCTTTAAATGTTCATTCTCTCTCAACATTCTCTCATTATTGGTTTTGTACATTTCTCTCTCTCTGATCAATGCTTGTATTTGGGCTTTATTCAATTTTTCTATATTGATCCCAATTTCTACAGTTGCAACTGGATCAGCCTCTCCAGCCTTTAAAGTCAGGACATGTCCAAATTCAGTTTTAGTATCAATAATAATTGAATTATTGTGAGGGGGATATAAAGCCCAAATCATCAATGTCTCTTCATCAGGGTTGTATCTTGATCTTGTATACACTTATGTCACCTTTTCTATGTTGAGCTTGTGTGTAACATTGTTGTCCTTTAGGAAACTATCAAAAACCAATGCAGAATTGAGATCTAGCCCTAGGAAGATCATGACACCAGCCTTTTCTAACATCTCTCTCCCTTTCTCAAGGGTCATTTTTTTCATCTCTTTATCCACCTCATCCCTCAAGTCTTTTAACAACTATTCCTCATTTCCTGGTGTGACATTTGCAATCAGTCCTCTTATTTCTTTTCCTTTTTTCTTGTATAATTTTTTTTTGAACTCCAAGGTCTTCACAGATTCATCATCTGCTATAAAAGATCTATATTCTTCATGTCTTCTATCCACATCCACAGTTTCCTCAATATTTTTCTCTTTGGTAGCATAGGTGTAATCTTGAGTCCTTGTCCTCAATACCTTCCCGGATGGGCCTTGTGGCCTATCTGCCTCAAATACTTCTTTACTGGAAGATAACAACTCAACATCTACCAATTCTTGATCATGCTTCTCAATCACCATTTTTGCTTCTTCTGCTTCCAAGTATGTCATCAGATTGATAGGGCACATGCTGATACCCTTCAAAGTTTATCCTCTGTCTGGCAGAATGGATATATTCCTATGGATAAGAGTTTTTCCTTGATGGTGTTTTTCTCATGTTATAATGCAATAACTTGTCCAAAATTAAATTGTAGCCTTCCTTTGCTAACATAGTAAAATCTCAAAAACACAGTGTACTTGGCATAAAAGCTTGTTTCCTATAATAACTTAAGTTCATGACATTGGAGAAATCCATTTGCCTAACAATCTCTAAGTATTCAATTCTATCTGGAACTGTTCTAGGAAAAATAAATGGTGTATCTTCAAAACCATAAACCCTAATCATAGTGGCATTTTCTAAATAATACTAATCCCCCCAGTTGTGGCTGATTGGTCCATTACAATCCTTAGGCCTGAGAAACCTCTTTATTTCTTCAAACAGGGAATAGTCACAAGGATGATTATAAAACCTATACAAAGGCTTCACAAAGTACTCTTCAAAATGCAAGAAATTAGAATTAGCAAACCTGTTGTCCCAAATAGTAGTCCACAACTGAATAGGAAATCACTTGCCTTCCTTATCAAATTGTGAAATCCTCAGCTCCTGGGGCCACAATCCTAATTCCTGTCCAAAATATAGCACCAAGTGCATCAACAATGAATAATTCCTGAGGTGCAGGACAAAGGCTCCATTCTTTATTGCTATCAACCCTACATCCAACTCTTTAAACACATGTGAAGCATAATCAAAAGACCTGGAATTATGATATTGAATATCCACAATAATCACCATGGGTACAATTGTCATATGCTCTGGGACTTCCATCCCCAATACCTATCCCACTGAAAAATAAGTGTACTTTAGGTAGGGTTCGAAGAGATCCACATGAAATGGTGTTCCCTCACTATCTTCCATTGGATTCGGTTTTTCATCACACCTAATTTTGTGCAGGGGTAACCTCCAGCCCTTGTAAATGGTATCCATTATTCTGAATTCACTATCGAGCTCCTCACTTATTATCTTTTCACTGCATATTCCTTCTAATTTGCAAACCTCACTTATTGCATTCTCAGATATATGTATCAATGGATTCCCTGATAAATCACATACAACTTTATTTTTCGGGTTATAATGACCAGCCAATAATTTCACCAATTCAACATCAACAAAAACATTAGGGCACACTAGTTTTCCCAAATTAAGCCTCCACAGGTTACATATTGGTTCAAAATGATTTCTTCTATGGTAATGGAAATTGAACAATTCGTATCCTCTGATTGGGGTCCAAACATCTCCTATGAACTTGCATTTTTCATCCAATTTATCTACTTCCACCTTAAGTTGTGTGGAACGTCTTGATTTAGGTCCCTAACCAGGTAGCTGGTCTATGAGATCTTGGTTCAATTTTCTCTCAGTTCCCTTTGGTCACATTTCAGTTTTTTTCTTTTTTGTCTTTGGTTGATTACCCTCCCCTTGTTTTCCTCCTTTCATATTTTCTGAACTAGTACCTTCCATTTTCAAAATTCACAAATTTTCAGAGGATGAGAAACTTACTGTATTTTGCCTGCAAATCCAAGTTAGATGAATGCCTTAATTTTTCTGCTTGTTCCCCTGCTCTTCTTCATTGCCAATTCTACGAAACAATGATTTCAATTGAGCTCACCCTAATTTGCAAAATATTTTATGCTTTGTGGTGCCATTAATGTCTTCACTGAGACATGAAAGTAGTAACTTTTCCAAAATTCTCGTTGTCACATCAGGGATCATATTGGCAAGACATTTCAAATTTTTGGCCGATCCCTCTGTTCAACGTTCACCCATCTGCTAAGACATCTTGCACTTCCCTCGACATCACTAGTCTCCCTGATAGTTTTCCTTTTTAGTTTTTTATGTCGCCATGACCTTCACCGAAGCAAACTATTACCCAAACTTAATGATTTGGGCCAACAATTCTTAACTTTACTCTGAAAGCTCTTTGTTTCACTGAATTATTCACTTTGTCAACTTAAGTCATTGAGACCAAGTAATTTTCCTGCTGGCAAAATAATATTCGCCGTGATGTCTCTTAGATCTCCCCACTAAGACTTATCTTACCAATACACTTTTTCTTCAGCGAGACTATGCTCATTGTCTCTTCGACAAACTTTATCTCCATACACTTTGTTCTATCGATATAATGTGAGGGGTCGGTAAGACTCCTCGAAATCTCCCCGTAATCATTGTCTTACTGAATGAGTCTTCCTTTTGCTTTATTGGCAAGACTGGTAATTCTTCAGGTAGTACTTTGAAATCTCACTCTGATAACCATAGTCTGGCCGGTACACTTTATTATATTCCAATTGGTAAAAAGAAACTTAGCTCGATATGACCTCACACCGTCATGCCGATACCATTTGTCTTGCCGATAGGAAATGTAAACCAACATTCTCTTGGTATATATATCATCATCGGTATGACACTTCTGATGTCTTGTTGATATATTGAAGAAATGTATGTTATTATCAGTGAGACCTACATCAACTTATCCGATATTTTCAAATGTTAAATATTTAATGTCAGATGAATTTTATAGGGCTATATGACAAGATTTAACCTGGACCTTGGTGAAAAAATGCTATGTGAGGAAATTTTATGTCTAAAATATGAACTTCTTGGGAAACTAATAAGCATGAAGGGTTAATGAGGTTATCAAAATTTCATAGTTCCAATAGGTTCTTCTGACACCAAAATCCTTGCATCACCAAGAGGAGAGAGATTAGGGGAAGAACAAATATGATTATTCATAATTTCCAATGTTGTATTCTCTATCACTAAAAAAATCTCATAGGGAGGGAGAAGGTAAGGTTTCTTAGCATATCTACATTTGTACGATACTAGCATTGTTTGCACAAAAATGAAAAATATATGTAGCCATTTTATGCACCATTTCAACAATATGAACAATGTGGACACAAATATACACAACATTTTCATGCAATGTATGCTAAGTTTAAAGAATGAAAAGTACTTGTAGCAAAATTATGCATAGTTTTATGAATGTAGAAATTGTATAAACAAAAGTAAAAATTATTTTTATCAATGTTAAGCACATTTTTAGAAATGTAAGCATTTTGTAGATCTAATGATGAAGGTAAATAGAAAATGACAGCCCTAAATTGATCAATTTGAGTGAGAAGCATAAAACCTATGGTCTAAGAACTTTCCAAACATATAGTATAGGGTACTAGGAGGTCTAGGAAGCAAAAAAATAAGGTATATGATGTTGTAATAGGTAGTTAAAAATCTGAACTAGAACTAGGTCGCCCAAAATGGCGAATTAGTCCCAGTAGGGATTTTTTGCAACTTTTTTGAATTTTCTGAGTAGTTTGGATAAGTCTCGGGCTATATGATGAAATCCTAAGATGAAAATGCAGAATTTTAGAGATTTTAAATGAAAATATATGTACAAAGATACAAGATAACATGAGAAAACCCTAGGATGCAAACAATGCACAATTCTAATACAATGCAAGCTTTTTCCTAAGATGAAATGTGAAATCAAAAGATTAATAATTGTTGGATAGTTAGTTTCACCAAAATGAACCACAAAAAAAATATACAAAACAAGGGAAAGATGATTCCCTTTACTAGGCTCCTAGGGTTTTTCACCTAGGAGCTCTTGGTGTGTAGGAATGGCACTTTTTCTGCTTTGGTGATATTCTTTTGGGTAGGTTCATTCAAAAGAAGGATGGGAGATTGGGGTTGTGTTGTATTGTGTGTGATGAAATTTCTAAGTGATGGAAATGAAATGAAACTAAGCTAACTATGTAATGTAAACAAAAGCAAATGTAAACTAAATGCAAATTATCTAAATGAACTAAATGTGTACAATGTGTAAGAGAACTTGAAATTACAGATGGGTGTGCACCAAGGTATTGAAAGTTGCAGATGAGGAGCCCTAGAATGTTCTTGAATCTGTCTAAAATATTCACATGGACACTTATGCCAAGTTGGGCGACCTAGTCCTCCTATCGAGAAAATATGTCAGAGTGGGTTTATGTCAAATGGGTACCCAAAAATGTTAAAATCCCCAAAAAATAAGCTCAGAGGGACTAGGCTGCCATTATAGGTTACCTAGTCCTCTTCCGAGTTTTTGAGAATCTAAAAGTGCATATTGGAGCCTTCGGTATGCATTGTGGATCCCAATTGGTGCTTGGATCAGATTTTGTCGAAAACAAGTTGAAAGAGGTCTCCAAGGTTCAACTAGGGCTTTGTTGATTTGATTGATCTTGATGAGTTGAGAAAAATTTCTTGGCACCTTTCTCCATGACAAACCTGCATAAAATAACCTACAAATCACATCCAAAGAGGAGAAAAATTAGGGGTTAGCCTTAGTCAAACCCATTTGATGATAATCAAATCCAAATTAAATATAATGAAAGGAATGGATGATTGAATGATAAATCAATGTAAACACTTACCAAATCCTTTGTTGAAGATGTTTGCAACATGCAAGAACAAGTTCCAATGGAGGTTGCTTGTGATTCCCTTATTCTTTATTGCTTTATTTGGAAGCTTGAGTGTAAGAGTACTTGTGAAGATTGAGTGAAGGTGAAATAAATGATCTTAGGAGATAGAAAAATGAGGGTGAAAACCCTTACTTATACATTCTAAACCCTAATTTTCTCAAAATGCAACATGATAGGCTGACACTAGGGTTTTTGGGGCAATATTCCTGTTAGTTTTTGTTTTAGTTTTGATTTTATTTCCAAAAGGGACTAGGTCGCCGAAGGTGACGACCTAGTGGCGACCTAGTCCACTTGGACAATTTCAAGTGGTGGTCAGGAATAAAATGATGATTAATGATGCTTATTATGTTTTCCTCTCGAAAAACACTTAAGTCAGGACTAAAAGTACATAAAGGGGAAAAATTAGCATAAGAGAAGGGTTAAATTATTGGTGATAAGCCTAGGAAGATGTGAAAATGCCTTACAAAACTTTACAACACCTTGGCACAAGGCTTGGGAAGGGATAAAAGGGTGTTGCTTAAGTGAATTGTGTCGAAAGAATCTTAGAAAAGTGAGGAAATATGTTACAACACTTCAAAACACCTTAGTAAAACATTGTTAGATTATTGTTGCATTACAAGCTTTCAAGACTAAATTAAGGCAAAGCAAGGCCAAAATGAGTGAAATTTTTTCAAAGACTACACTTTTTGGTGACACATTAACAAATCCATAGGGATCAAACACCTGGCATTTGCATTCCTTGCACATTTGTCTCAATAGAATGGCCCACGATGGTTATGGTTTTCTTGTTCTCATCGCCATGCAGTATTTTATTTGGAAGGCTACAAAAATATTATGTTCTAATTTTTTTTCATTGTAAATATATAGAAGTAATAGCTGGTCTAGGGCATTCAAATAAATTTTAACTCACAACCAATATGTCCATTTAAGAGGCTACAAAAATCTTGTGTTAAACTTAATAATCTAGGAAATCTAAAACCCCTTTTTTTTTAAAGTTACATTTTATCTATTTTGAATAGATTGAAGCAACAACTGCTAAGCTTTTCATGCTTGAATAAAAGAGTAGAATATTGTTGAGAAAATATTTTCTTTCCTCTATCCTTTTTTGGGAAAACTTTGTATTAGGAGTGGGTTATGATCGCTTCATATGGACTTTAATGCCTCCAATTTCATCAGAGAAGGAAAAGAAAAGAAATTAATTTAATTAACAATTTTCATATTTATGGTCTTTGTGAGATCCCATCCTTTTTACTTCTAGAATATGAATGTGTACGCTCAAGTGCCTCTTTCATCAAATCTATGCTAATACCAACATATGAATTCAACATTTCAAATTTTGGGTAATGCTAATTGTTTTGTGAGTAATTATTTTTCTCTTCAACATCGAGAGCCTTCCTATGGTTGCAAAAATTGTAGAAGACTTTGAAATATAAAAAAATAACAGTGGTGAAGTCCTATAAAATGATAGCCTTTTTGGCATCATGACTAAAATCTAATATGTTGTTTGTTTTATTTTCTTTTGTAGGTATCAATATTTTTAATGTGGTCATGGATTGAAGCAATAGTTATAGGATATTGGTTTCAATTCATCTCATTTTCAAAATATTTTTCTTTAGTCGGTTTCATAATACTTTCCCTCCAAACCGTACCTATTTTTTTCTCATCGGCATCCTTCAAGCAAAACACAATTTGTGTCAAATCTTGAGGTAAGTCACTTTCCCTAGTTTCAATGAGGTTTCTATGTACCCGAGTGGATCAATTTATGTTTTTGTTTCATTCCAATCTAAAATTTTTTTTTTGTGTTCCATTCCATTCTAAAACAATTTTTTTGTTATCTATTAAATGAAGGCATTGGGTTTTGTGGTTTTATTTAAGCCATTATTATAACAACACAGTTAGTGAATCTTAGATTCTTTTTCATTTATCACTTATGATAGTTATGTAAAATAAATCAAAGGATCATATGAGTCATAAGCTGGAGGATTTCTTAGACCAATATTATAGAAATAGAGAGTTAGGAAGAATGTAGTAAGAATTTGATATAGTTAGGAGTTTATCAAATAAGTCTTGAATAATATCATTTCCAAAACTATTTTATCTTTCTCCTCTTGGGGTCTAACTTCACCATCTACCATTTCATCTAGAAAAAACCAAATTAATTTTGTTTAGTGGGGATTTTAAGAGTACTAGAAATTTGATCAAAATTCTACAATAACAATTTGGATCAAATTTAGAAAAAACCCATCTTATATCTAATGAATGAAATTAAAAGAAATATAACCATCTTTAGGAGGTGGCTCAGTAGGAGGCTTTTCCAAAAAATTTGGATTCTCCCATTTGGCTACCCTTTCTCTCAGCTCTCAGATCCAGGTATGAAAGGGTACACAAAATTTGCATCATCAACATTATTTTTAAGTGTTTTATTTGATGTGAGGTGAAAAGTAGAGACAAGTAGAGGAGGTAACATACCCTGATACATTTATTATAGCCAAACTTCTCAACTTTGTCCATAAAGTAGGGGAAAAAGATAAAAGGAAATTATTGGTGTTTTAAATAAATTCCCTAGCTAAGGCTTTGTAATTCCCTAAGAGGTAGCCAACCTCTATATTCAAGAACTAACAAAGTTAGTGGCCAACTAATGAGATTCAGTCAAAGACTGACATCTCCTACATTTTTGGCTCTATGAAACCAAGGAGGGTTTTCCTAAGTGTGTTCATGAAAATTTTCTATGACTAGTAAGAACACTTCTTCTTACAGATACAGTCCCCACCAATGCAATTAGATAGTAATTATCTTGTTTGTGGAAAACCAAAGAATAATAACAATTATCTTAAAGCAACGAGACTGAAAATTTAACATAAGATTTTCATCTCAAAAGAGATAGGGTTTCATATTTTAGATTATTTAGACCTTGGACCACCATTCTTAGAACTACAACCTTGCATTTTAGAAAAGGAATCCTAAAGAAATTACCCAGTGCCTCATCCATTGGGGGGGAGTCATACAAAACATAATCCAAATATCATGGACATATCACCATAATAATTTACACTATGATATTTTTTAGTTTTTCAAAACAATACTCCTTAATGAATCCTGAATACATCATCACAAATCTGTAACTCATTTTCAAGAAGTTTGATTAACTCATTAAGTTAAAGCAGGAAAAAAAAGTACACATTCAAATATACCATTCAAGCTAAATGAATATATCATTAATAAACTCATTCACAACTCATGACATATAACCAAGAGAGCAATTGTTCTAATAGATTTTCATTATTGCTTCAATATCTATAATTACATAAACAAAGCTTGCTTGTTTCATAATATTCCCGCCCCAGAAAAGACATACTGGTTAATACCTTCAACAAAACTACAGTAAACAAACTAACTGTACATATACTAAGCCTCAGGACACCAAAAATCTTACCCTAACAATGAGCCATAAAATCTCCTTTATAGAACAAGAGAGAAACAAGCATCAAACTCCATTGTTAATTTCAAAATGAATTTCATTCTAAATGAAATGAAATTCAAATTTTACATTTCAAAACATTCCTCATCATTAGAAAAAATGATCAATGATCCAAGGAATCAAAATGGTTACACCCCTATAACCATTCGAATATAAACCAAAAGAGCATGCCACACACGCGCACATCCACATCACAAAATCAACCACCAGAACAACACCACCCATCAACAATCACTTATCCAACACACATCCCTGGTACAGGTGACCACTTCTGGTTCTCGCTTTCGTATGAAGCAAAACCATTCTCTTCTTCTTATCCACACCATCATTGGTTCCAACAACACAACATGGTGCCATTGCAATTATTGATGAAATTGCAAGGACCTCCTCATCGACACCCATGAGCTCAATCATAGCCACGAGATAGAAACAATAGTCCAAGACAGTCTCAGACCCGTTGCCAGTAGAGCTTAAAGAGAGCACAACAAGGGAATTGTAGCGCCCAAAACACTTGCCAATACTTTGAACAACAATCTTAGGAGCACTAGGAACATGTTGTTTCTCCCACTCTGGCACACCACAGACTTATCCATCGAAGAAGCATAGCTCAAAAATACAAATGAATTCACCACCCACAAATAGACCAACTCAAAATACAATGATAATACTAAACAATTCAACAAGAATTTATAGAGTAAACTAGTGCAGGGGATATTAATTGCCCAAATGTTATATGAGCATGTGAGCGATTAGTGGCTGATATCACCACCACAAAATTATTCCAGGCTCATGAAAAATGGCGCACATCACATCATTGAATTTATCAGGAGGATACTGCTTGCATGCAAGGAAATCAAGAGAAGATCCACTGAAAAACCTGCACCATTAATGAAAAAAACCTACAAAGTGCAAGAATGCCTTACATAGATGAATAGTAACCCTTTAAAATCGAACCGTTGATGTGGAATAGACCTCGCAAGTCAGACGACTCACATCAAGTCAATGATTATTGAAAATCCACATGACTGCCTAGGAAAAACAACAACCAATCATAGCTCATGAAAACATGAAGTCGTGATTAGGTAGCAGGCCCCACCTAGCCCTTGTTGCTCCAAGAGTGAAACCATGTGTCATCATTTCGCGAATCTCACGATACCTGTAAGTGTGAATTAGGTGTAGGGTGATCACATAATAGTGGTTTACAATTTTTGGCCAAACTGGACACTGAAATTATTATTTTTAACTAAATCTTTACATTCAGGCACCTATAGTGGCTAAACCGTCAGGAATTTGAAGATGACGAAAACTAGAGTCTCATCACATTTTGTTTGCAGATTCTATAAATATTTTTTTCAAAAAATTTGGAATAAGATTGCACTTCTTTTTCCATCTCCCACAAAAATTGGTTTTTTTCAGAAAACAACATTTTTAAAAAGTGATGCTCACCATATACAACATAACTTTTTTTGTATGAAGGATAAAATTCTAATTTTTTTGAATTTAGATTTGTAACTATGATGTCTAGCACTTTCATTTGGTCTCAAATTTTTTTATTGAATATTTTTTCCTTAATAGAGTTTTGAAGTCAAACCAATTGCAATTCAGACATAGGCAGACTGTATACAACATAACTTTTTTTGTATGTATCGAAATTCATTTTTTTTTTTTTAATGGATCAAGGACATCAATACCCAACACAAAAATATTTTTAAAATTTTTATTTGGATAATTTTCTATTTTTCCACATGTGCAAAACAAAGAGCTTGATTTTTGGTGAAAAACCTATGTTTCATAAAACTTAAAAAACACATACATAATAAAACCAAAACATATTAAAATTATATTCGTGGGATAGCTCATTTTGAGGAATACCATAATAATTTCAATTAAATTTTAAATTAATTCATTTGATCCACCAAAAGGTAAATCAAAAGTGATTTTTTATCAGCATTTTGATAGGTGTAAAGGAGACTTATTTATAGGTATGGTTTAAAACTAGCGAGGTTCTATCGAAGGGGGTTTGATCTAAGGTGGTTTGATCAAACCCTCTTCAATTGGAATACTTAAAATGGAACTTTTAAAGGTTTAAATCATTATATTTTCTAAAAATATGTGATTTCAGCAAAAATCAGTTCCTCTCAGAAATTGTAAACCAGCTTTGTGGGATCACCCTGTAAAGCAAAAAAACACTTCTTAATATGACATTATATCAAAGACTAATCAAATTGAATCAATTCAAAACAATAATCAATTGAAAGTGTCATATTGTTCTCTATCCTCCAAGATTTATTAAATCAAAATGGCTCTAAGATCATGAGTGCACTATGCTTATTAAAATGACAATTGAAAGAACAAGATGGATACTAAAGAAATGATATGGAATTAAATATGAAAAATATTAGATGATAAATGAATTAGACTAGCATGAATTGACATGAAACAGATAATTATAGCTACAGGAGGTAGCCATGATATTGAAACTTGATTGCTGGATATTGGATGCTTGAATGCTTGATGCTTGAGTGCTTGAATTCCTACAGAGTAAGAGTGCATAAACTTGATTATCTGGATCCTTTTCTTGGTTCAATGAGGCTGTATTTTTAGATTTTGTGGCTATAGAAATGCACAAGGAAGGATGTGAGAGGCTTGGATTCAATCTGGAGGATTGAATGGTGAGATATGGAGGAGATTGAGAGAATTTTGGTGATTGTCTCTACCCATGAAAACACCAGGCAAGAGAAGAGGAAAGATTGATGGAGGAGGATTGAGAGAAGATTTTGGAATTTGTCTACAATTTGTCTCCAAAACTTTCCGTGAAGTTTCAAAGCACTAATTTTGACATATTTTAGACATGGTTTAGACATAGGATATCTAATTCATTTTTGAGAGAATATAGATCGAATATTCCTTGTGCTTTTATTCAAATATTTTGATTTATTTAAATTAGCAAAAGAGGGATAAATAATTTAATAAAACGAACTATAGAAGTTGTTTATTTAATTAAATAGAAGAATAATGGTAATTAATTAATAAAGCGTTTGATCTTTATTTGTTTAATTTTAAGATTTATGTGATAGATTGAAATAGGGATTTTGATAATTAAATCAAACAAAGTATTTAATTTTGTTTATTTAATTAAGATGAATTTAAATGTGAACTATATAAATAAATATTTCTATTTATTTAATAGTAGAGGAAATTTAGGATAATTAATCAAATAATTTGTATTTAATTAATCATAATTCTCCAGACCAATTTTAGGTGTATACATTTTGCCCCTCTTCGAAGTGATGTGTTTATGCGTTGCTTTGAAGAAATTCTTGTTGCTACTGCGAGGATCGATGATAAAACAAATAATTTCGTATGCCCCAGACATTGATTTTCAGATGATTGACGATAATATACCCCCTCGGGAGATAAATTAATGATTTGATGATTTTTAGAATTTTTAGAATTTTTATGATTTTCTGATGATTTGATAAAGATACGATGAAGAAATAATTTATCTCCCAACAAATGATGAAAAAATCTAGCCCGCATATGAGTTTTAATTAATTTCCTGGATAAAATTAATCAAAAGATAATAAAACCCACCAAAAATACCTTTTCAAAAAATATATATAGTGCAAAAAGGTCATTTTCCAATTCATTTGCACTATTTGAGTTTAAAAACCTTTGTGATAGAGACTTTTCTACTAGCTAGAGCAAGATGCCTATCCCCTACCATACTCATCATTTCGAGCACGTTCGACGTCACTGATGGCCAACCACGTATGGACCTCCATTATGTACCCCTTAACCTCCTCGTAATTCGTGCACTTTTTTTTTTTTTGCATTTTAGCTTTTAGGCATTTTTTTGCTTGTTTTAGTGCTTTCAAGCCGCGCTGTAGCGCTTACACTCCAGTGTAGCGCTTTGAGTTTTAGCGCTTGTGTTTAAAACTCTAGCGCTTCCATAGGGTAATGTAGTGCTTTCATTGATATAGTGCTTAGGAATTAAATTTTGGTGCTTTGATGTCCGATTTTAGCACTTTGAGACTTCTAGCATTTTGATTCAGTGGATTAGTGCTTTCATGGTCTGTTCTAGTGCTTTTGGTAAAGCGATACTTTGACAGACTGTTGTAGCGCTTAGATGCGGATAATTAGCACTTCAGGAATTTTAGTGCTTCAATTGCCTATTATAGCGCATCGGAGTGTTGAAATAGTGCTTTCAAGATTTAGCGCTTTGGGTGCCTGATTTAGCACTTTTAACTGATAAAGTAGCATTTTTAAGTTTTAGTGCTTTGGAAGCCTATTTTAGCGCTTCCATGTCAGAATTGAAGATTTTGACTTAGTGAACCCTGATTTTGTCAATTTTGTTCATGTCTATTCTTTGGAGTGGTATGATTGATAATCCAAGTTATTGATGTGTTGGATTGATGGTTTAAATAAGACTAATTTCTCATGATAAGCGAGAAGAAAATCCTATTTGTGATGATCCTCATGATAGGTGAGGAAATGATTCAATATCCGACAAATCTCATGATAGGCGAGATTAGATACTGTTTGATGAACCTCATGATAGGTGAGGTTTGTTGATATTCGCCCATAAATTTTGATTGAAGATTCATACCAAATTTTTGGAATAGACTTGATAGTAGAATGACTTTTGATTTCTTGACATAGTTCACTGATTATGGATTTTTCGTTATGATGATAGGAGGATTTGGGTACTCTCCAGATGTGAGAGAGGTTTCCATGGACCATTGAATTGATATGTCATCTGACACCAGATGAGCTTTAGGTGATAGGCCGATGTGGTTTGACCAGCTTGCTTGATATGACCCAGATTAGGATTAATCAGGGTTTGTTGACTGCGTTGGTTGAGAGGTGGCACAGTGACCACAACACCTTTCACTGTCCTGTTGGTGAGATGACAGTCACACCTAAGGATGTGTGGCGCATTCTACATATTTTGTTCATGGGAGAGATCGTAGTATATGATTCCCATTGGACTAGCAGTAGAGATTCTCTTCATAGAGTATTTCAGGATCAGGACATTGCGGGTTTGAGCATTCGATGGAGGAGGATTGCCGATTACTACATGACACTACTAGCAGCGCTTGCTGGTTTCATTGGAGGTTTCCTTTGTCTTCCTCATTGGCTAGGGCAGGACTCTTCAGAGTATGATGGTACACGGTAGCAGATATGCATGGGGGATGTGCATGTTGGTACATCTTTATCATGATCTACACTCGGTTGTGTACCTTGGAGCGTGGAGCTTATTAGCAGGGATGACCCTATTATAGGTGTGGGCATGGGAGAATTTTTCTATTGCTTGGCTATTTCTAGTTCCAGATAGACCACCAGGCAGAGCTTATGTGTTAAGATATAGAGGTCGGTTTACATAGGCCCAAATGGGCAAGTTAGAGCACTGGAGGTAGGTCTTCGATGATACAGAGACAGTTACCTGGAGTCTATACCTTGACTGTGAGCAGTGGGACAAGGATGATGCAGTATTGGGATTTCTCTGTGATTCCATGTATCTCATCAGTCAGACACCATTCGTTCTAGAGTGATTCTTGTTGCATCGAGTGTACCGACAGTATGGAATTATGCAGTGTATGCCACAGGGAGTTGCTCACTATGCGAGGTGACAGATGGATATTCCTGATTAGGGTCCCTGTCTATCTTATGATGCCCTAGTAGAGGGATATAGATCACTGCAGCCATCACCCTAGGACATGCACCAAGATATTGTAGAGGCACCAGTCACCAAGGAGTATGCTACATTCCTAGCCTTGGTTCCACATCTTTGCATCACCATCCCAGATGAGCTAGCACCATTACCAGTAGAGGATGATGTGGTAGAGGGCTCTGTAGAGAGCAAGGGTGATACTCTGGCAGGCAGTAGCATAGAGAGTGGTAGTGACGACAGTAGTAGTGATGATAGTGATGGTGGTAGTGGAGGCGACAAAGGGGTAGGGCTAGCCATTAGTAGTGCTCCATCATCCAGCAGGCCTTGCAAGAGGCGAGCAGTGACAGTGCCACCTGTAGATCAGTAGAGACAGATAGAAGGTCTCTAGGCACAAGTGCAGACATTACAGGGGCAGTTAGTACAGGCTCGGGGTCTACTCGTTTAGACCCAGACTTAGATGTAGGCCCAAGCATAGGCTCATGCTCAGGATTTATCACAGGTCCAGGGATAGTTGGCCGCTGTACAGACATAGGTGGCCACTTTGACAGCCGAGAGAGACAGTGCTCGGTAGATTTTTGAGAGGGCACAGGAGACAACAAAGACCCTCCAGAGAGTAGCTGATGGCACCTCCATAGGAGATTACATGAGAGGTTCTGCGGGCTGGCTGAGAGGCAGAGTTTTATAGGGGTAGATATCATGATGCAGTGCCTCCTGAGTGCAGAGTCAACTATGCCCCATCGAGATCTAGGTGGACACACACGCAGACAGTTAGTGAGGGGGTGACACAACCTCCACGCAGAGATCCCCGAAATCTTAGTTCCTCTAGGGGTGGTGGTGGTACTAGTCCTATTGGGCCCACACATTCTAGCAGTAGCAGATCATAGATGCTATTGTGATCCTTCATGATGTATATTACAATGTAGCTCATTGTTGATGATGTATTTTTAGACCAAACTTCATTATATACTTGACACTTGATATATATATATGAGATGCAGTTGATGTGATATGATGATGGTTCATGATTTCCATGTGATGGATGCATTTATTGTGTGATTGATGTGATGATTTTATTTCAAATGTGATGACGCAATGATGAATGTTTTTATTGTGTGCAATGATTTTATGATAAATGTATATGTGTATCATATGAAACGTGGATGTATGATGTGATGTAAATGTATGGATGGATGGATAAATGTTTTTTTATTTTATGTAATGATGATAAAAAATGATGATCTTATGATGAATGATAATTGATGGATGTAATGATAATAATGACATGACTTGTATGTAAGGATGAAAAATATGTATGCATATGATGTTTATTTTATGTAATGATGATAAAAATGAATGTTGGTATGGTAAAAATGAACATGATGTACTCATGGTACAATTTAATTCATAATTTATTTGATGTATGATGAAATGTATGAATGATGAAATGAGGAAACTTAAAATGAGAGATGATGATTCCTTCATGTTTTTGATGATTTTTATGTCAAGTATACTTAGTCTTATTTGTAGATTAGATAATCATTGATTGGAATCCTTTATGCAACAAATACTCTACAGATAATGAACATGATGAATGCAATCTAATTTTAACATGCAACTATATGCAAAACAATTGTCATTTTAACAATATCTTTGTGCTTTTTGTCATCATAGAGCTTTATTGAATGTTGAAAGTAAATACAAGCGTCAATGGTATGTGTTAGACCAATGACGACTTGAGTACTTCTTTCATGATTTTTGATATTGCAAGTGAACATAAGCATCTAGGTATGATTAATCCAAGATGACCTGACATTCATTGCGTAAACAAGCAGTGATTAATCATTTCAATGTGTGAATTCTTAATGTCATCGGTGATACATTTGCATAGTACATCCCCCGACAATTCATACATTTTAAATGATTAACTTACAGACAGTAGATAATGAAAACATCATTCTTCTTCCTTGTTCCTCTAGTTCAATACATCATTGAGTAACTCCAAAGAAATGATAATCAAAAGTACAATTTATCCATTGTTGGCATTAAAGTGTTTCATTCATTATTCAGATTATAGATCATTCATCCTGATTTTGTGATGTTTTTGGATTTTCAAGATTTTGATGAAAAGACCTAGCTTACTAACTTATCCTAGTGGTTTCGGGGGCTGATAAAAGATTAGCCTTGCCTACGTTACACATGCAGAGACCATGTAGTTTGACTGACACAGACCTATGTTTTTGGTTTTTGCATTTTCAGACATAAAGTTTTGACATGTTTTTTTGGATTTTCGATGTGATACGGATGGTTGGTGCCTCTGATGATGATTGATGTTGCACTCTAATCTTTGTTTTTGGTTTTTTGTTATACTATTGTTGTGCCCTTTGGTGAAATCGATGTTTTTGTTGCCCCTAGTGATATCTAGATGTTGCCCCCAAGCTAGGGGTGATACTTGACTATTTGAAAAATGATTTTTGATATGGATGCATAAGATGGCAAGACCATTGACATGATATGGAATGGTACCGACTGCCAGATTAATGATCTTGATATGTATCGAAATAGATGGGAAATCTGATCTTAGAATCACATACGATGCCTATTTCCATGTTTTCACCTTATGCTTTGATTACACTCTTTGTGTTTTTGTGTTTTGCATTTTTCTCATTTTTCTCTTTTTATTTCTTTTTGTAATTGCTATTTTTTCTTTTTGTATTTTTGTGTTGCCAAGATGCCTGTTTGCCAGGTTTTCATCAAGGAAACCATTTTCAAAAGTTTGATCCATGCACTAGGAGATTCAAGCATAGAATTTTCGGAGATGAATACTGTTGGTAGGTTCATCAAAAAAATCCCCTTCTAATGTTGATAGCTGATATGCTCCTGATCCATACACTGATATGACTTTAAGGGACCAAGCTAGTTAGGCTCAAATTTTCCTTTCTTCTCTCTGTCTTGTTGTTTCCTAGGGTTTTCTTTTAGTACGAAGTCACCAACCTGAAAGATCCTTGGTTTTACCTTGTGGTTGTAACTTCTTGACATCCTCTGTTGATAAGTCATTAGATGGTTAATAGTGAGTTGACGACACTCATCTAGCAACTCTAGTTCCTGCATTCTAGAGACCCTATAGTCTTCATCTGAAATGATGCCTCTGAGTGATACATGTAGGGATGAAATCTCTACTTCAATGGGTAATATGGCTTCTAACCCATATACCAAGGCATATGGTGTAGCTCCCATTGGTGTTCTGATACTTGTTCTATAGTCCCATAGTGTAGGATTGAGTTGAACATGCCAATCATGTCCAACATCCTTAACCGTCTTTTTGGGAATTTTGAGTATTGTTTTGTTTAAGGCCTCTTCCTGGCCATTCCCTTGAGGATAGTATGGTGTTGAAAACCAATGTTGGATATGAAATTTATCACATAGTTCTTGGACATCTTGATTCTTGAAAGGTCATCCATTATCAGTAATAATGGATTGAGGGATTCCATACTGACATATTAGACATATTATGTAGTTCAAAATGAAAGAGGAGATCTGCTTCCCAGTGATGGTTGTAAGAGGCACTGCTTCTATCCATTTTGTGAAGTATTTCGTAGCTATGATAATGAACTTGTGTCCATTAGATGAAGATGGATGAATTTTTCCTACCAGGTCAAGGCCCCATTGACAAAAAGGCCATGTTGATGTGAAGGGATGTAGTTCTTATGCTGGTGCATGAATCAGATTGCTATGAATTTGACACTTTTGACATTTCTTAACAAATTGATAGGATTCTTTCTCCATGCATGGCCAATAATATCCCAAACAGAGGATTTTCTTCGCTAGAGTTATCTCACTCGAGTGTGTGCCACAAATACCCTCGTGAACCTCTCGTAGGGCCATTTCAGATTTGTTGTGTTCTAGAAATCAGAGTAAAGTACCATCAAGACCTCGATGATAAAGTATGTCAGCAATTAAAGTATGTCATGCGGATTGGCAGATGAAGTTTCATTTTTTATTCCTAGATAGATCATGAGGAAGGACATCATTTTTCAGGTAAGCATAGGTCATTTCGTAGATGGAGGTTTATGTGGTTTCGATATGGCAGATGGTAGCGGATTCTGGATTATTATGGGAAGGACATGATACTTGTTCTTCCATTAACTCATAACAGACACATTTCTCAGGCAATTGTAATAATGAAGCAATTGTAGCCATAGCGTCCGCAACTTTGTTTTCAGCTCTTGGAATTTGATCAAACTTGATACTAACAAAATACTATTTCAGATTATCTATTTGTTGCTTGTAGGGCATCAATTTTTCATATTTTGTTTGATATTCATCATTTACTTGATAAATAACCAGTTGAGAATCCCCATATACCTATAAGTCCTTGATTTTCCACTGAATTTCTATTTTGACCCCAATGATTAATGCCTCATATTCTATCACATTATTTCTACACTGGAACATTAATCTATGTGATTTTGGAATTGTGTGTCCTTGTGGAGAAATGAAAAAAATCCTTGCTCCTGATCCTCGTTGTGTATATGATCCATCAAAATATAAAATCCATTGTTGGGGCATTACCGTTAGAATGTCTGCATCTGGAAAATCCATGGTCATTGGTCAATCATCTGGTAAAGGATCCTCTAATAATTGTTTAGCGATTTCCTATCCCTTGATTGCCTTTCTCTCTACATACTGAATGTCAAATTCACTTAATAGCATGACCCACTTTGCCAGTCTACCTGTTAAGGCAACTTTACTGAGTAGATATTTTAAAGGATCGATTTTTGCTATCAGTTTGATTATATGAGTTAGCATGTAGTGTCTCAGCTATTGAGTAGTGAATACTACTATCAAGCAAGATTTCTCTATGAAAGTCTAATTGATTTCATATCCATTTAAAGTCCAGCTGATGTAGTAGATAGCATGTTCTTTTCCTTCATAATCCTCTTGTGCTAAAAGTTCCCCCAAAGAGATATCTATTGTGGTAATATACAATATGAGAGGCCTTCCTTATGTCGGTGGCATGAGAATGGGTGGTGACATCAGATACTATTTGATTTGATTGAATGTTTTTTGACACCCCTCATCCCACTTAGAAACTATATTTTTATGCAATAGACGAATGAAAGGATGACTTTTATCCGCCAGCTGGGAGATGAATCTTCTCATCGATTGGAGCCTTCCCTATAGTGACCTAAGTTGAATTATATGCTTAGGAGGTGGCATCTCCATAATTTATTTTACTTTCACTAGATCCACTTCAATTCCTTTTTTCGAGACAATGTACCCTAATAGTTTTGCTGATGTGACCCCGAAGACACATTTTTTGGGGTTTAATCTGACATTGAATTTCTCCATCCATGTGAATATTTTGCCTAGGATATGCAGATGTTCTTCCCTAGTATTATATTTTTCCAAGATGTCATCCACGTAATCCTCCATGAAGGTGTGCATCATATCATGGAAGATTGTCGTCATTGCTCTTTGATAAGTGGCTCCTACGTTCTTTAGACCAAATGGCATTACATTCCAGCAGAAGGTTCCCCATGGACATGTGAAAGCTATCTTTTCCTGATCTTTTGGAGCTATTTTTATTTGATTGTATCCCGAGAAACCATCCATGATTGACAACATGGCATGCCTAGCCGTTAATTCCACAATGATGTCGATATTTGGTAGTGGAAAATCATCTTTCGGGCATGTTTTATTTAGGTCCCTGAAATCTGTAAATATTCGGCTGCTATTGTCTAGTTTTGAAATAGGTACAAGGTTTGATATCCATTCGGCATAGTCTATGGACCGTATGAATCCAGCATCCAACAATTTCTTTAGCTCTGTTTTTACCATCAATGCGATGTCGGGATGCATTTTTCTTAATTTTTGCTTGACAAGCTTGATTCCTACGGGAAAAGACAAGTGATGCATGAGCATATTTGAGTCTAAGCCTGGAATATTAGAGTATGACCAAGCAAAGTTGATGCTTATTTCTTTAAAGAATTTGATGAATTTTAGTCTTTCTTGATTTGTCATGGATTCCACCAGATGTAGTATTTTTTCCTTATCCTTAGTGTCAATATTCACAGATTGTGTTGGTTCTACCAAGACTTATGATCACTCATGATAGTGTTCTGGAAGAGTGTCAAATCTTCCATCCTTCAGTGCCTCAAAAAGGTTTTCACCATTAGATGCGTTGATTATTTTTATTTTTTCTAGATCTAATGTTGCCATAGAATGGTTTTCACCATTAGATCTATTTTCTGTTGTTATTTTTGCAACTAGAAGATTTGACACCCTCCTACCGAGTCGCGTTGTTATGAGTTTTACAGACATAATTTGTTTTAGGTTCGACATGACATGGGAAGTTTACGATGGCATCATCATTTGTAAATATTGGTATATTCAAAGGTTTGACAGGTTCCCATTCAATGAGTTCAGGATGGAATAATGGCATTAGGTTATCAGATTCATTCAGGGCAATGGATGTGAGGGTTTGGACAGCCAGTTGGTCATAGTCGCTTATTGGAATATCGATATTTGTGATGGTACTTTCTTCAAGATCGTCTAGTCCACTCGAAGTCTACTCATCCCCACTCGAAGCATAGATATTTAGTGACTCTTCCATGAGTGTTCTAGACCCAAAACCTTGACCCTTCTCACGTGTTGGTTCATATTGTTGGATAACATCAACTGGAATATCAATGAAAGATAGATCAGAATACAATGCCCACTCATATTCATTTGAGTCTGTTTCGGAGCTATCTCTAAATTGAAGGATATTTTCTATAGTTGTCCTTATTAGCTCTTGCTTCTCTTCTTTAGAGTATCCTATTCCTAGATTCTCTTTTGTGTGGAGAGTGAGGGGTTGAATAAGCTCTATGATTCCATCCTTTCTTAATCCAATGGGTCCTTGTCCTTCATATCCCTTTTTTTTTAAAATAGCTTTTCCTTTTCCATATTTATCTGTGTTGATGTTGACATTTTGATACTGATATCTGAGGTAGAGGGTTCCTCATCTTTGTATAGCCAATCCAGGATTGCTTTGTTGTTTGTTTCATCGTCTATTGTACCTTTTTTGACAAACCTTTCATCAAGAGCGGTGACTGGTAATGATGTTTGAGGTTTTATCAGAGATGGTTTACCATATGTCCTAGGAGATGGCATTAACTATGATAAGTTAAGAAATTGCTCCATAGAATATGTTCCCATTCCTTTTTCCATCATTTAACTTGCTCTTGAAACTTTTGTGATAAAGATGTTTGCTGATCCTGACTATCTGTTGATTGAATTTCCACAGGGCTTGTTTCTTTTTCTTTACCCTTTTTCTCCACCCACTTGGTGGTGATGCTTGGACGTTGGTCTTCTTGGGATGGCTGTGAACATGTTGCTTCCCTGTTGTGTGGTATAAAGGTATCTTGAGAGATCTTGAGGGTATCACAATGTTGAGGATGATTGTAATCAACAGATATAGTCACCTCTCATCGATTTATTGGGAACTTCAAACATTGATGATATGTCGAAGGTACAACTTGCATTTCATGGATCCATGGTCAGCCTAAGAGAATATTGTATGTTAATTCTTTCTCCAACACTTGACATGTTATATGTTTCATCATGGGCCCCACTTGAATGGGCAACACAATCAAGCCTTTAGATGATCTCTCTTCCTCATCATATGCTTTGATAGTCATTTTTCAGCGAGAATCATTAACATCATTTGAATATCCCAGTGCATGGATTAACTTGAGAGTGCAAATATTCAGACCAGCTCCCCCATCTATTAGGACTCTCTTCATGTGTTGATTGTGGATTAAGACTTCAATATGGAGTGCAGTATTATGGGGATGGTTTAGCGAGATATCATCCTATTTGGAGAATGATAGAAAATGCAGGGTAGTCAAATGCCCCACCATATCTTGAAACTGACAAACATCTAGATTCTTTGGTACCGTAGTGGCAACTAAAGCTTGTTTGAGAACCTCCTTATGTGATGGTGATATTTTAAGGAGCTCTAGTATTGATATATAAGCAAGAATGTTTTGCAGTTGATCGACGATGTTATAGTGAGATGGAGGTGGAACTCCGTGTGTAGACCCAACTCCTTTTAACATGACCTTGGCTTGCCCCCTAGTCATTAAGTTTACTAGTTGATGTTCTTGAAAGTCTCTAATTTTTAAGACATTGATTTGATTATCAGAGTTTGATATGTTCGGGAGCAAGTCCAATGGAGTAGTGTTGTTGATTTTGGATCCATCAATGTTGTGACTAACTATGTGATCACTCTCTATTCTAGATAGACAAAGGATTGTTGTTTTAAAGACATGGTTGATATTATTCCCTTTGTTGTTTGAAGATGATGATGCTCCTTTGTCATAGTTTGGCAAAGGTTCTTTGAAGGCCGAGTGATCGATATTGTTCTGGGTTATTTCCACATATGCTTTATTGTTGTCGATCAAGTATTGTATTGTGTGTTTCAACTCCATACAATCATTGGTTTTGTGACCTTTATTATTATGGAAGTTGCAGTAATCAACATCATTCCACCATGGTGGTTTGACCTTTGGATCCCAAAATCGGGCTTCCCATGCAGTGATGAGGCCACTAGTGACAAATTCCTTCATTGTTGATTCTATTGATTGGCCTAAAGGTGTGAACCTTCACCGATTTGAGGGTTTCTGATATGATTGTGTTTTTACGATCTTGTTACTTTGCATAATATTTGACTTGACCATGTTGTTATTTCTTTGATTCCTTGATGTAGATGTTAATTTAAAAACTGGTTTGGCATTTTGGGAATCATTTGTTGTTTCGTTTGTAGTTGTGGTTCAATTCTTTTGCCAAAATTTTGGCTTGTCATTGTTTGAGTATTAATTGGAGGAGTTACTTGTGTTTTTTGTTTTATCGTTGAAATTTTTGATAACTCCTCTTTTGACTAATGCTTCCTCAATTTTAAGACCATTTTCGATGATTTTCTCGAACATGGGAGGACATTGTAATTCTAGTCTTTAACTCATTTCCTCCATTCAATTTTCAATAAACAACTCCATCTTTTCTTCCTCGGGAATTGATCTAGGATATTTGGCGAACAGGCATCGCCATCATTGGAGAAAAGAAAAGAATGTTTCCTCTTTATTTTTCTTTAGGTTATAAAGATCCTTTATAGTAACATCATGTTGGATGTTAAAGGAGTATTGGGAAATGAACCTATTGACTAATTCTTCAAAAGTTCCAATACTAGGTTGTAGTTATGAAAACCACTCCATACATGACTCTCCCAAGCTCCTTGGGAATAATCTCATTAAGTAAGTTTCCTCTTGGGAAAACTTGAGACTCATTGTTTTGAATTCCCTGATATGATCTATCGGATCCATTTGTCCATTATACTTGTCGTACTTTGGAAATTCACAGTGTCTTGGAAAAGGTATTAGGCCAATTGTTGCATGGAAAGGATAAGGACAAATGTCCTGTATCGCATATCATTTTGTACTTCCTTTCATCATATCCTGTATCTGTTGTTGTACAATTTACGTTTGGGATGTCAAAGTAGCAACTGGACCATCTGTTGTTTGTGTGGATTGCACTATTTAAGTCTCACTTGTTCCAGGTGTTTCCTTTAGATGATTCACATCGAAGTCTTGGGAAGTTTGGCATCTGATTCAACCAACATCAAAAGATACTTCTCCATATCTTGTTCTAGAATCTTTTCCATAAATATATGGAACTTGGGATCTTGTTGAGCCGCTTGGCTATCCTCTAGAGTTATTTCATTCTTATCATTTCGGTTCAGATTGTTCCGAGGATTTTCTTCTACCATTGTTTGGGAGATTTCAAGTTCTTCCTCTAAGAGTCTCTATTTTTGGGACCTAGTAAAGATTGGCATACAAACTTTTACCCTTTCTTCCAAAATATTGATCTTATTTGCAGGAAAATGTCAATTGAAATTTTAACAAAGTCGAATAAGATGACTGATCTTATTGATTTGACTATGTTAAAAATTTGATTACTATACTTGGTTTCATGATAAAGGATGATAGTATCCTGATGATGGAGCTTTAGTGTAGTAATCGATTGTGTAGTTGATTTTGACACTTGTGTTTTGCAAGATCTTATTTTGGTTGATAAGATTGGAAGTTTGTATAAACCTATCTATTTTCAGTCTGTAGATAGTGATTCTAATAAAAAGAAACTTGGTTCTGATGAAAAATGTTGATGAAATGACAAACTGATTGACTGGTAAAAAATGTGAACTCTTTGTTTTGAAAGTGCTAAAATAGAGGACAAAAGAGCTATTTCACAGAAGTGCTAGAACAGAGTTTTGAAGTGCTGAAATAGGAGACAGAAGTGCTAAAACAGTGCAACAAAGTGCTGTGAAAATTGATGGAAGCGCTACTTGACAGAAGCACTGAAACAGTGAATGAAAGCGTTGTATAATTGGATGGAAGCGCTACTTGACAAAAGCGCTGAAACAGTGCATGAAAGCACTGTAGAATTTGATAGAAGCATTGTTTGAATGAAAGTGCTAAAAGATAGAATGTAAGCACTGAAACAATGCCTAAAAGCGCTAATTCACAGAAGCGCTAAAACAGTGACCAGAAGCGCTGAAACAAGATTCCAGAATGCTAAAAATGGGATTTTAAGACTCTCTATTGTAAAATCTGATCTGGCCTTGTGGCATATTGTATCATGGATTGTGGAAGATAAGTAGGATGTATGCGCTGACTACGGTTGTGATACTAAGTGAGAGCTCTTCTTTGAAAGAAGGCTCGTGAATAGAGTGGTTCTACTGCATAATCTAAAGTGTGACCCCTAGCAAAATCGTGATATATGTGGATGAATGTTCTATGTTGTAAAAAGAGTTTTCGATTTTGATATACAAAATGTTGTCTTCTCAATTTATTTTTATAACCGAGAGGTTTCTTGGGTTTTGTGACTTTGATTTTTCTCTTGAGGAATGTGGTGGACTTCCACTTTTGCAGCATGGAATTTAGTGATCTAACTTGACTTTGTTGTTTTCAGGATGATCTTTAATCTGATTTTAATGAATTTTTGAAAACACAGCAAGCAATTGTGAATAATTATTGTAATTGAATAGATTGTGTTTGTTCAAGAATCACCAATGATTCTTATTGATTTTGATGGGTTGTTTTGACAAGTGTACCCAAATCAAATAGACTCACACTTAAGGAAAAGTAGGTCATCATTATACTCACAACCCACATCTTGAATTACATTGACTCACACAGCCGTGTCACCCCCTAGAGGGCACCCATGTTTTTGTCGTTTCTAGGCATGTACTCAAAGTGATGGAAGTGGAAAACGAATCCCTTGAGCAAGCGGTCCTTGGTAATTATATGGTGAGTGTCTTGGGGGTAGACTTTTCCCTCCCCTTGCACTGTGAATATGACAATGTATGGATAATGACTTGGTGAGAAACTACTCTATGGTTCATAGATAGGGCTTCCGTGCGGTGAGAAAATTGATAAACTCCCTCAGGAGATCTCCCAATCTTAAAAAACAAAGATTTTGGGGATGGTTATCTTGCTCACTACCGTCAAGTTGGACTTTCATCAACAACTTGCATTTTTTTTATAGTGGGTTGGAATCCTTGGCTTTAGGTGTTCCCACTTAGGTCGTTCCCGTAGGGTGAGTACTTTTTCCCACTACGACAGAACTTCTAAAGGATTTAACAAAGCGTAAATGACATGAAGTAAAATTGAATCTGGCACTTTAGTCACCCAGTTAAGGGGAGAGCATAAGCCTAATCACCACAAGCACAAAACATAAGTTTGTCTTGTTTTAAGCCCAAAAAGAATTTTTGCTAATCTAAGTGAAGGTGTTGCTTCATAGAAATCATGTTGTTTTTTTTAACTTGTACTATAAAAATGCAGTTACTATCCTAGGATTGATAAATTTTCTTTTACAAAAACAAGTGACTACCCTAGGATTGATACTTTTTAGAAACCAAGAAGTGACTATCCTAGGATTGATAATTTTTAGTCCAACTGTGAAAAAAATTAAAATCTGGTCGCGGCCTCGTCGAATCCAGACAGTTTTTACAAAAGCACTACAATATTGCACCAAAGCGCTAGAATAGTTACCCAATGCACTAAAACACGAAAGCTCTGAAACAAGAGACCGAAGCGCCGAAGTTTTCCATGGAAGCGCTAAATCACCGATGCGCTGAAACAGTTGACAGAAGTGCTAAAGTTGAAAGTGCTGAAATTTTTGATGGAAGTGTTGTAGTAACACGGAAGTGCCGAAATAGAGCACGGAAGCGTTGTAATTTTCCATGGAAGTGCTATAGTTTTTGACGAAAGCGCTAAAAGAAACACGTCTTAGAACTTGCATGACACTTTCCAGAAAAAATTATAAAATTGGGAAAAATTGGGGGTAATGCCCCATGGTGGGTGCCAAATTATAAGTGTGAATTAGGTGTAAAGCACAAAACACTTATTAATATGACGTTATATCAAAGACTAATAAAATTGAATCAATTCCAAGCAATAATCAATTGAAAGCGTCATATTGTTCTCTATCCTCCAAGATTTATTAAATCAAAATGGCTCTGAGATCATGAGTGCACTATGATTGTTAAAATGATAATTGAAAGAACGAAATGGATACTAAAGCAATGATATGGAATTAAATATGACAAATACTAGATGATAAATGAATTAAACTAGCATGAATTGACATGAAACAGATAATTGCAGCTATAGGAGGTAGCCATGATATTGAAACTTGATTGTTGGATATTGGATGCTTGAATGCTTGATGCTTGAGTGCTTGAATTCCTGCAGAGTAAGAGTGCATAAACTTGATTATCTGGATCCTTTTCTTGGTTCAATGAGGTTTTATTTATAGATTTTCTAGTTGTAGAAATGCACAGGGAAGGATTTGAGAGGCTTGGATTCAATCTGGAGGATTGAATGGTGAGATATGGAGGAGATTGAGAGAATTTTGGTGATTGTCTTTACCTATGAAAACACCAGGCAAGAGAATAGGAAAGATTGATGGAGGAGAATTGAGAGAAGATTTTGGAATTTTTCTCCAATTTGTCTACAAAACTTCCCGTGAAGTTTCAAAGCATAAATTTTGACATATTTTAGACATGGTTTAGACATAGGATATCTAATTCATTTTTGAGAGAATATAGATCTAATATTCCTTGTGCTTTTATTCAAATATTTTGATTTATTTAAATTAGCAAAAGAGGGATAAATAATTTAATAAAACGAACTATAGAAGTCGTTTATTAAATTAAACAAAAGAATAATGGTAATTAATTAGTAAAGTGTTTGATCTTTATTTAATTAATTTTAAGATTGATGTGACAGATTGAAATAGGGATTTTGATAATTAAATCAAACAAAGTATTTAATTATGTTTATTTAATTAAGATGAATTTAAATGTGAACTATATAAATAAATATTTCTATTTATTCAATAGTAGAGGAAATTTAGGATAATTAATCAAATAATTTGTATTTAATTAATCAAAATTCTCCAGACCAATTTTAGGTGTATACATTTTCCCCATTTTCTCTCAGATGACTTAAGTAATCGGTAACCCTTGATAATGGGTCAACACTAAAATATAATGTGAGGGTTTGAAAAGGTACCAGTTTATATTACCATGGGTAATATAAACCCTAAACCCTAGGTTTTTAGACCTCTATTCTAAAAGGTAACCAATCATGCCTCAACTAGGCATAATTTTACAAAAAAAATTATAAGTCCCATAAATGGCTTTGATTGGGGATGTATGCCCCTATGGGCATAGCAAGAATCCAGAATCTTTGGTTTCACAAACTGGATTATTGAATCACACAAGTGCCTTGATGAATTTTCAACCATGCTTATCAATTGGAACTTGTGTACATCCAACTTGGCATCCCCAAGCCACCAAACAAGAAAAATCAAAATTCACCCCTGAAAAAAAAAAAATTCTCTTCTACTTGGAGTAAACCAAATCTGTAACTTTCTCCTCTTGATGCTTCTAAATTACCAGGGTAATCAGCTTGCCTGGGAGTATCATAATGTTTACTAATAATCCCATGCACTTTATTAGTCGACACCTTGTACCCAAACATTAAATGTAACATATGACCATAATAACATTTTACCTTACTCTACGTCTGGTCATACTTCATAGAATGCTTACTCAATTCAGGTGAGAAGAAAAAACATTCATAGCTTATCGGGTCTGTAACATCACATATCCAAGCATCATCATTAGCTTGTACATCAAACTCAAAGTTGCCATATAAAACTGTCTACATGTTACCAAGACTCCCATTGCACAAAAAGGAGGACACATAACTCAGGGAATCCTCACCCTGGTGCTTTCCACACAAGCTTGGTTTCCAACACCTGTGTTTAGATATTTTGGAACATATCTTGATACCACAGAGGTGGGCAATATAAGTTACATCATTCTCTAGGTAATGTGTAAACACTTTCATCTTAGGCCCCTCAGTATACACCTCCCCCTGCACTCCATCCATTCCAAAATGAAAACCATAAAAAATAGAGTCAAACACATCAATCTCAACATGGGAAATAGAGAAATAGTAGTATGCATTGGCCTCCTTGTATTCAAAACCACCTGTTGTATGTGTTAATTTAGAAGTGAAAATTTCAGCACAAGCTAAAAACTTTTCACCGGCAATATCAATGTCACCTTCATTATAAGTTGGAAACTTTTCACCAGCAATATCAATGTCACTAGGTAACAACACATCCATCTTAGCTTCATACAAAAAGTCAGGAAAATCAATAGTACCAATTCATTCATCAATATATTGCTTATTGTCTAGTTTTTTTCTTTTGATGACACACCTCATTATCCCCAAGTTCCTCAACACTTATACAACAAAATTTTTCCATTTCCAGTATACCTGGAGTATACTCAAGACATTCATCATTTGAAAATTGTCCTTCATTTGGAAACAAGTAAAAACATGAGGCTCCACATTACCATACACTTCTAGTAAAAGGAGAGGCTTAACTTCATCCTCGGTAATGCAATCATCACCTCTAAAATCACAATCACTAGCTTGTAACAAAATCTTAGTGATATGTGCATTACAATTAGGATAGGGAAAAAAATGGGTGTCTCACTTAATCCTTCATCACTTTTCCCCTAAATTTCTTGTGTAGTTGTCCAAATTTCTTCAGAAGGGAAAGCATGATCTTCATTGTGTGTAAATACACACTTGGCTGATTCTATAATCTCTATCCATTTAAGGACTTGGGCCAAGTTAGCAGGTTTCAATTCTTCTAGTAAAGCACTCAACCTTGGTTCATAAAGTTCACAAAACAAGTCAATGCATTCAAAGTCATTAGGTCTTAGACCTCTAGGAATCTGTATTAAAGCATCCATAAATATCAAGAAAAACTCATATGGTGATTCTTCCTCTTGTCTCTGCATCTCATACAACTTTGGCACAAAAGAAGTTTGATCATCACCATTCATATTGGACTGGATTTCAACTTGGATCTCATCATCATCACACTGTAATGGTGGAGATATTATATTTTTGAAAGCACTCTCATCATAATGAGTGTTCTGTGCAGCCAACTCTGAAATTTTATTAGTATGAGTTAGGCCAGGGTAATCAATACTTGCATCCAGATACCCTTTCATCATTGAGTACTTCATGTTATTCTCAATCTCCATAGCCATTTGATAGGCTTGGTGCAAGGTTGTAGGTTCTTTATCCCTTAATAAGTAACCCATATTTTTTTCAAAACCACCAAGATATACAACCAAGCATTCATCCTCACTTAGTCTTACTTCCCTAGGGATTTCTCTTAAAGCTCTTGAAAATATGAGATTAAAATACGAGAATAATTCATCTTATTTTATGTGGATGCCCATAAAACCTTTTCTTAATACATTGGGATTGACTCTTTCACCAAATTATTCAATAAAAGTTATCACCAACTGATTCCATGAGTTAACAGAACATGTAGGTAAATATGAAAACCAATCCTTGGCATCACCCCTTAAGGACTGCACAAACAACTTCATAACACTATCCTCATGAGTGATTTCACAATCCCCCATTACATCTACAAAATCATGTAGATTCCTAGAGGCGGATCCTATACTTTTCCCTATGTATTGAGGCAAATACTTCCTAATATTCTTAGGAATTAGATTAGGGAAACCATTAATATTACTGAAAATAAAAGGCATATACCTTTGATTTACAAAACCCCTTGAAGGGCCTAATGAAACTTGTTCCCTTTGCATTTTTATGTATGAATTCTCATCTGAGAAATCTCTTATACCCATTTAATTATTATCAAAGCAATACATGTTTATTTTAAACATATCATTTACCATTTCAACCATGATTCCATTAGTGACTGAAATAATTATACCGTGATTTTAGAAGTATGATACAACATGAACATTAGCATATTGCATCATTAGAAGTATGGAAAATCTAACCATTGTTTCCTTCTTGATGCTAGAACATCCAGTTTGGAACCATTTTTCATCCTTAATTACAAACACCTCTCACAATCAGAATAGTGAATTGTTTATATTTTAAAAAAGAAAATAGCTAGTAAATTTGATAACAATTTTTAATCCTCTCTCCCTGACTGTAATATGTCACAGATTTGGGGCTTTTCTTTCATATATCAATTGGTTCTTCAGATAGAGTTGCCACCTCTTTAACAGAGGACTGAATTTCAAAAGAATATGAAATTCCTTTTCAAAGCTTGTCACATTCTGGGTCTTTGTCCACAATAGATTCATACCTCAAATAATCTCAAATCATGTTACTACCAATCTCTTCCAAATCCATAACCTTTCACCGTCCAAACTTAACATTCAGATCCACTTTAAAAAATGATCTTAGATAGCCGTCTCCAACTGTTGTGGTTCCTCTTTCCTCTTTTTTCTTTTAAATTTCTCAGAAGTTCTCCCCAATAAAACCACCATTCAATTAATGATTCAGGTAGAGAGCCCATTCCATTGAGTTCAACCATTATGGTTACAAGTAATATGTCAGTTATTATGATGAAATTTACAACAGGACTGTCTGCACAAAAAAATCCCGAGTCCTTTTCCAGCAGAACGCCATAGATCATAAGATTTTCAGGTTCACTTAAACAACTTCTTCCTCTAGGGTTGAAAACTTTCACTATTAAATTCATAATGGACAATCATTTGACTCTATATAATGACTCTTAAGGCTAGATTTTCCAATCAAAATTTTCAAAAATTCATCCCCAACAGAGTCTCCATTTTGTTGGTTACTTGGATGGGAAAGATAATTCAATAATTTGAAACCTATGGCTACAAAAATAAATCAAAACTGTAATGACTCTATAACAACTTTGTCTGCAACCAAAATTTTTGGGTTCATCCCCAGTAGATTTGCCATTCTATTGGTGTTTTAAATAAATTCCCCAACTAAGGCTTTGTAATTCCCTAAGAGGTAGCCAACCTCTATATTCAAGAACTAAAAAAGTAAGTGGCCAACTAACGAGCTTTGGTCAAAGACTGAGATCTCCTACACTTTTGGCTCTGTGAAACCAAGGAGGGTTTTCCTAAGTGTGTTCATGAAAAAGTTCTATGACTGCTAAGAACACTTCTTCCTACAAATACAGTACCCACCAACATAATTAGACAGTAATTACCTTGGTTGTGGAAAACCAAATAATAATAACAATTATTTTAAAGAAACGAGACTGAAAATTTAACATAAGATTTGCATCTCAAAAGAGATAGGGTTTGATATTTTAGATTGTTTAGATCTTGGACCACCATGCTTAGAACTACAACCTTGCATTTTAGAAAAGAAATCCTTAATAAATTACCCAGTGCCTCATCCATTAGGCGGGATCCATATAAAACATAATGCATATATCATGGACATATCACCATAATGATTTACACTATGAGATTTTCATTTTTTCAAAACAATACTCCTTAATGAATCCTGAATACATCATCACAAATCTGTAACTCATTTTCAATAAATTTGATTAACTCATTAAGTTAAAGAAGGAAAACAAAGTACACATTCAAATATACCATTGAAGCTAAATGAATGTATCATTAATAAACTCATTCAGAACTCATGACATATAACAAGGAGAGAAATTGTTCTAATATATTTTTATTATTGCTTCAATATCTATAATTACATAAGAAGAGCTTGCTTGTTTCATAATATTCGCACCCCAAAAAAGACATACTGGTTAATACCTTGAAAAAACCTACAGTAAAAAAATTGACTGTACATATAGTAAGCCTCAAGACACCAAAAATTTGACCCTAACAATGAGCCGTAAAAAATCCTTTATAGAACAGGAGAGCAACAAGAATTGGGTTCCATTGTTAATTTCAAAATGAATCTCATTCTAAATGAAATAAAATTCGAATTTTACATTTCAAAACATTCCTCATCATAAGAAAAAACCATCAACGATTTGAGGAATCAAAACGGTTACACCCATGTAACTAGTCAGAGAAAAAACAAAAGAGCATGCCACGCATGCACACGTCCACATCAAAAAACCAACCATCAGAACAACACCACCCACAAGCAACAAACACCACCCATCAAAAATCACTTATCCAACACACAACCTCAGTACAAGCGACCGCTTTTGGTTCTCACTTTTGTATGAATCAAAACCATTCTCTTCTTCTTATCCATACCAACACTAGTTCCAACAACATGACATGGTGCCGTTGCAATTATTGGTGAAAATCCAAGGACCTCCTCATCAACACCCACGAGATCAATCATGGCCGCAAGATAGCAATGATAGTCTGAGTTAGTCTTGGACCCATCGCCACTAGAGGTTGAAGAGAGCACAAAAGGGGAATTACAATGCCCAAAATGCTCACCAATAATTTGAGAAAAAAACTCAGGAGAAATGGGAGCATGTTGTTTCTCCCTGCGCTATGCATTACTTTCTCACATTCTGGCACTTCAGCACACCACAGACGTATCCATTGAAAAAGCGTAGCTCAAAAATACAAACAAATCCACCACCTGCAAATAGACCAGCTCAAAATGCAATGATAATACTAAACAATTCACCAAGCATTTATAGAGTAAATTGGTGCAAGGAATATTAATTGCTCGAATGCTATACGAGCATGTGAGCGATTAGTGGTTGATATCGCCACCACAAATAATTTCTAGGCTCATGAAAAATGACGTACAACCCATCATTGCATTTATGAGGAGGATACCACTCGCACACAAGGAAATAAGGAGAAGATCCACTGAAAAACTCACACCATTAATGAAAACAACTTGCATAGCGCAAGAACTCCTTACATGGATGAATAGTAACCCTTTAAAATTGAACTATTGATGTGGAACATACCTGGCAAGTTGGACAACTTAGATCGAGTCAATGATCATTGAAAATCCACATCGCTTCCTAGGAAAAACCATAGCCAGTCACAACTCATGAAAACAGTAAGTCATGATTAGGTAGCAGGCCCCACCTAGCCCCTATTGCTCCAAGAGCCAAGCCATGTGTTTCCATTTTGAAAACATCATGGTACCTTTTGGAACATTTAGTCCGATCATGCAAGGCCTACGAGGGACAATCATCATTTATCCCTGTCATTAAAGTCCCACTGGTGAAAAGACGCCCACTTGTCACTGATGGCACATTGGGAAAGGGCCCAACTCCTTTATACATGACAAATGGCAACATCTCACACACCTCGCACCACCTAAGTGACATCAATAGGAAAATCTGTGAGGTCCATGAGGAATGGTCCAAATCGCTCGTGATCAGATGGTCCACCAAACTGCATTGAAAACAAATATATTATAGTGGTGGGGCCAGCTAGAAAAATCCTCAACGGCATAGACATTTAAGCCTAAGTGGAAAATAGGAGATCGATAGGTCGGGTGAAAAGGGGTCGGTAAGAGCACGAAGGAAAGGCTCAGTTAGATGAGTTGAGTGACCGAGAAAAATCGATAATAGGTCAACTTTAAAATAGAACGCAAGGGTTTGAAAAGGTACCAGTTTATATTACCATGGGTAATATAAACCCTAAACCATAGGTATTTAGACCTCCATTCTAAAAGGTAACCAGCCATGCCTCAACCAGGTAGAATTTTACAAAAAAATTTAAATGTCCCATCAGAAAGAGTCAGTGCCAATGAATATAAGCCTCCATAAATTTCCCCAAATCCATTAGGTTTGCATTCAAAAAAACTCGATCTAAGCACAAAATACAATAAATAAAAAATATAGAGCAAAAAAAGGAAGGCGTCCAAAGGATTGAGGTATATGCTCATTAAATCTCCCACACTGCAATCACGAAGTCTATGAAGAGGGTTTATTCATATCCTCATGGTGAAGTAAAAAAAGATCAACATGTTCAATAAAGAAAACACTATGGAAAGAAAACATTGGAACATAGTGACCCAATGCATCAACAATGAATTAAAGCATTTGGACACAAGAATTTATAGAATTTTATAAATAGATATTTTCAAAATCAAATTAGATTAGATATTCCATTGCATTCACATTGATGGGTATAGATATTTTTAAATCAAATGAGATTAGATATGGCACTGCTTTGAGTAGATTTGTTATGATTTAGATATGCCATCACTTTGAGTAGATTTTAAATGATTTAAATATTCCAAATTTACTAAAGTGCACTATGAGAATTTTGGGTGAATAGAAAAACTAGGCAACTGAACACCAATGAATTGTTTTGCAGTTTTACAATAAACTAGAAGTTGTTTCACGACATGAACCTAATTTTTTGGAGAAAGTTCTTGATGTGAGACAAGATTTTGAATGAACATATTAAATGCTGAATTAAACAATAAAGAGCTACAAATAAAACTAGACAAAAGTAGGCATGGTAGTTGGGATATTAACTGAGAAAAATTGACCTATATTAGAGAAAGATGTGGAAAAAAACTTTATGTTTAGGTTGCATCTCATCAAATTGGAGAAGTGAAAGGTCAATACCATCCAGAAAGAGTTTGGAGGAGTAGAAATCATAAAACAACAAAAAAATGGTGAAAAATGATGAATGGTTAATCTTGTATTGATATGGACGCAAGTGGGATTCCAAGAATCATGAAGGTGGTAGATTCATGCAGGCATTAATCAAGCATTAATGCATGGAAAAATTGGAGGAAAAAGATCAACAAGGCCAATCAGTTTGATAGTCTACCATGGCCTGTTACAAAACTTGTACCATTGATTGCAAATTTTAGGTTGGCCTCTTTCAAATTGGTTATGCCTTTGACGTAAATTATGTATTGTATATCATCTAAGATGCTTAGTCTTCTATATATTTTTGAGCCCACAGATTTTTAGGCACTCCCAACTTGAGTCCAACTCCGTAGAGTTGTAAGGAGAAAGAATGGTAGTTTGATGATGCCTATTAAGGAGCAATTGCTCTAAAAGTGAATGAAATAATGTTATATATGAATGGTTTCCTATTTATGAAAGGGCCAAAGCTCTATAATGTAATAAGTTTTTAATAGTGTTTGCATGAAGTGTTTAGTGAGAAAGAAGTAGTAAGAATCAAAGTAATGGTAGTATGAAGTATGGGCAGTAGCTCAGGTTATTGTAGTGTTTTGATCAATATAAAGTATCTATTTATTTTCTATTTTATTTGCCCCTACAAAATCCAAGAACTAGTATCAGAGCTTATGGTTATAAGAGATAAATTTTATCAAGCCAAGTCAGTTAAAGCCCGTGTCATCAAAAAGTGTAGTCTTTGGCACTTTTTCACTCATTTTGGCCTTTTCCCTTGGATTTTGGCCTTGGTTTACCTTGGTTCAGTCTTGAAAGCTTGCAATTCAACATTAATCTAACAATTTTTTACTAAATTTTTATGAAGTTTTGTAACACATCTTCCCACTTTTCTAAGCCCTTTTCAACACAATTCACCTAAACAACACCCTTTTACCCATTCCCAAGCCTTGTGTCAAAGTGTTTTAAGGTATTTTCACACTTTCCTACACTTATCATCAACGAATTAACCCTTTTCTTATGTTAATTTTTCCCCTTAATTTACTTTTAGGCCCGACTTAAGTTTGTTTCGGGAGGCAAGCTGAGCACACATCATTAATCACCATTTTATTCCTGACCACCACTTGAATTTTCCCAAGTGGACTAGGTCACCACCTTGGGCAACCTAGTCCTTTTTGGCTTAAAATTCAAAATTAAAACAATTCCCTAATGGAAATTTTCCTCCAAAACCCTAGTGTTGTTCTATCATGTGAAATTTTCTGGGAAATTAGGGCATATGTTGTATAAATAAGGGATTTTACCTTCTTTTTCATCTCTCCCAAGCTCATTTTTATATCTCTTCACAATTACGCTTGCACTCAAGCTTCCAAAGAAAGCAATAAAGCACAAGAGAATTAAAAGTTACCTCCATTAGATCTAGTTCTTATATGTTGTAGACTTAAACCATCAAACGTTTGGTAAGTGTTATTATTGAGTTCATCATTCAATCTTCCTTCCCTTCCATTGGTTGTCATTTGGGTTTAGTTACCATCAAAGGGGTTTGACTTATAAAAACCCCTATTCCCTAACCCTAACATTCTCTTGGTCCTTGCATGTGTTTTGCAGGTTGTAATCAGATTTAGAAAGATTCAAAGTGTAGGAGAAAGTACAAACATTCCATTCAAGTCACATCAAGACATCAAACCCTAGAAGAAGCAAAAAGATAAGTTACATTTTTTTTTCAGAAGATTCAAACATGGACTATTGTAGAGGAGGAATGTACAAACTCGGACCCACAAAATTAGACCCTAAAACTTCTAAAAGAACTAGGAGGACTAGGTCTCCACTATTGGTTACCTTATCCGTATGCTAGACCTGAAATAGGGTTATTGTATTTTTGGGTACCTTTTTCCCTAAAACCCAATCCGACAGAATTTCCCAACAAGAGGACTGGGTCGCCCAACTTGGCCTAACTTTCCCTCTACTAATTTTAGACAATTTATAGAATATTCTAGGGCCTCTCATCTTCAAGTTTCCAATTCTAGGTGCACAAGTTTTGAACTTTCCAGTTTTCTTCCTGTTTACATACATTTCGGTCATTTTAGTTTAGGTGCATTTAGTTTATATTTTCTTTTTTTACATTACATATATTAGATTAGTATCATTTTATTTCAGTTTCTAGCCACACTTCTCACACACACATCACAACCTAATTCATCCTTCCTTTGAATTCAATCACCAAAAACAACCAAAATCACCAAGGTGAAAGAGTTTTATTCCTACACTAAGAGCTCCTAGGTGAAAAACCTTGGGGGAATAGTAAAGGGAATCCTCTTTCCCTTGGTTGCAATATCCATTTTTGGTGGTTCATTTTGGTGAACCCAACCATATAACACTTGATAACTTTTTTATTTTGCATTTCATCTTAGGAAATAGCTTGCATTGCATTGTTTGCATCCTAGGGTTTGTAAAAAATGTGCATTAGTGAAAGTTCATGCTAGATTGCACTTTGCATTTAATTTTTATTGGAAAAAGAACAAAAAAAAATTATGCATTTATTTTTTGTATCTGCATTGCTACAACATAAACATTAGAAAAAGAATTCAAAACTTTCCAAAATTTTCAAAAACATCTCTCTCAGGACTAAGTTGCCACATTGGGTGACTTAGTCCTCTTGCACATTTTGAATAAAAGTCTTTGTCGTTTTCAACACATTATCTTCCTTTCTATTTTTTGTAATTGTCTTTCTGTTTACATTACCATATTTGATCTTTTAGTCCATTTCTTGTCATTAATTTTATCTCATCATGGCCATGTCTTTCAAAAATTTATGGACATCCCTTAAATCCTTAATGGGTATGTCAGCCTGTGCCTTTGCCACTGATGCTAATGACCTTGAACCTACCCCTGCTCAATCAACTCCCAATGAGTGTCCTACCGAAGTAGACATAATTAGAGATGATGATGCTAGCATGTATTGGTTCCTTAATGACTACCTTGACAATCTTGAATCAAATGCTTCTTTTTACCTATCTATGAACCAGCTTGTGATGCCTAATATATCATCCCTTGAAATAGTTGCTTACCTTCATCAAGAAATATACAATGGATCTAAGTTACCTACAAAAGGTGAGCCTAGTTCCTCTCACCTTGTCCCTCCTCAACCCTTTTACCTTAAATCGATCACACACCCTCTCGTTAATCTTCAAAAAACTTATGGAAAATGGTTTTCCACTGTAAGAAAATAAAGTGTTGATATTATAAAGGAACATGAAACTCACAAGTTTTATGAACAACTTTCACCTGATAAACATACAACGAGTATTGGCTATCAAGATCCTCCTCCTCACCCTTGACCTCCTAGATAATCTCTAAGGCTTCATAATGATGGCACACTGATCTTGAATTCCCCTCCCAATTTGAATGTTCTCCTCCCATAATAACATCCATCATCTCCACATAACGAAATAATCAACCCTAAGATCATTTCCAACCCTCCTGCTCTAGTCTCCTCTTTCAAAGTTGGGGAATCTAGCTATTGAAAAAGGACATATAAATTACATACACTTAAGTTTCCTCTCTATCCACCACTTGAATGTGAGAGAAAATTATACATCCTCTTAAAAAAAGTACTCATCACCTTACCTCATCATCATAGATTGGTAATATTTCCTAAAGAATATGATGGACCACATTGTTCTTATCATCATGTACTTGGAAATAGGAGCGATGAATGTTACCATTTGTGAGAGATACTGATTAAGTATCACTTTGTTGGTACCGAATTCTACCCTATTGACCCCTAACCCACTCACGTTCACCTTTTTCATGTAATAGTTGTAGAACATGATCTTCTCACTATTACATGCTCTTTCCCATCACCTATCTCAACTCACTCCTGACCTACACTCAATGGGGGAAAGAGGTTGCTAGCCTTGTCCTAGTAACACATTTTTCCTTTTCCCTTAGCTTCTTTCTCCGCCTCCCTCTTATACCCACCAAGATTGGGAGGCAGATACCTTGCTTAATAGTTGACTTGTGCTTGCTTTACTAGTCAAGTGTTTTTTATGTATCATGTGTTCCATGTATTGCCATTTTTAATATTTTTCCCCTTTATGACATTCTTCTATATGTCCCTCTCTTCTTCTCTATGTTGTGCATTCCTTTTCCTTTTTATTTCATTTTTATATTCCATTTGGGGATGATGCAAGGCATTGAGACCGTAATGTCTCCTTCATGTTGACCCAAATGGACTCTTTTCCTTTCTATTTTCTTTTTTCCTTCCATTTGGGGATGATGCAAGGAATTGAGACCACAATGTCTCCTTCATGTTTACCCAAATGGACTATTTTCCTCTTTATTTCCTTTTTTCCTTCCATTTGGGGATGATGCAAGGCATTGAGATCACAATGTATCCTTCATGTTGACCCAAATTGGCTCTTTTCCTTTTTATTTCCTTTTTTCCTTCCATTTGAGGATGATGCAAGGCATTGAGATCGTAATTTCTCCTTCATTTTGACTCAATAACAAGGCTCCTCTTCATTTTCTTTTTTATTTTTCTTTTTTTGTCCTTTTGAGGATGATGCAAAGTGTCGAGACATCATATGTCACTTCCATGTTGACCCAAATTGACTCTTCCTTTTCATTTTCTTTCTCTCTCCTTGTGTCTTCTTCCAGTTTTACATATTTCAGGGAATGATGATATTTCCACACTCTATAAACAAACATTGCAGCAATGAAAAAATTGACCCCAAATCCATAGACACCTTATGTGTTTGGTGTTTTTCATTTTGGGGGCAACTCCATTTTTTAATTTTTCTTCTTCCTTTCTGTTTACATGTCCCAGCCTTTCTCAGACACCTATCTCTTGACACAGGGCTTTCCAAGATGGCTCTCATGACCTTTTCCTCCTTTTTGTATTTTTCATTTCTCTACTTTAAAGCAATTTCTCACAAAACAGTGTGTAGCGATTCCTTTAAAGTGGGGGCATACATTGGCATTATTTTATTTTGCATTTCCATTCATTTCTCTTTGTCCTTGGTTCTTGGTGTAGACTTATCACTTCACATTATGTGTTTTCTCACTTTTTGGATGACATTCAGTGTAATATCATTCATAAGTATGACTTATCTTAGTATATTATATTCTTCTTAGTGGCGTGATGCAATACACTACATCCCCTAAGTTGTGAATCTTCTATCCTTCAATAGGTCCTCTTTTGGAAACATTATATTGAATGTTACCTAATTCAAAAACCTCATATGAACTAAACAAGACTCCTTGGAACACTCTTTTTACATTTTTGCATTTTGCATTTTTGAATGTTACATCTTTGCATCATGCATACATGGCCACCTTGCATAACACAAATTGCATGTTTGTGGTGCCATATTACATTTTCTCATGAGTCATAAGCATCCAAGACTTTGCTTGTCTCATGAACTGCACCCTTGTCTTTTGTGTCACCTTATCAAAGTTAATAGGAGGTATAACTCTAGTATGGTTGAGCAGGAAGCCCAACTAGCAACACGAATTTCCCCATAGCCAGCTTTGTTCATGTGTGAGCACATACCAAATGAGTGTATTTTTCTCACCACCTTTTTGGAATTCTCAACTAGTGGACAACCAAAAGTCTCATTAGCCTAGAGTGAGTACACCCCTTTTATTTTTAGACAAACATCCTAGATCTGATCCACAACTAGCTAGACAAATGATCGAAGCTTGATCCGATATTTTCTCTCTCTTCACTCTTTCACATCACTCCTTGTGTGATATTTTGTGCTTATGTTTGGTTTATCATGGGATCTTGATCCTACAGGCTTGATCATCCCTTTTGATCATAGTCATCTCATCTTACTAGCATGATTACATTGGGTCCCACTTGACACACATGATTCAACTACTTTAGTGTGAGCTTGAAGAAAGTTCATCCTATCACTAAACTGGGGGCTAAATGTGTTGCTAGAAAGTGTAGTGTTTGACAGTTTTTCACTCATTTTGGCCTTGTTTTACCTTGATTCAGTCTTGAAAGCTTGGAATTCAACATTAATCTAACAGTGTTTTACTAAAGTTTTGTAACACATGTTTTCACTTTTCTACGCCCCTTTCAACACAATTCACCTAAACAACACCATTTTACCCCTTCCCAATCCTTGTGTCAAAGTGTTGTAAAGTGTTGTAAGGAATTTTCACACTTTCCTAGGCTTATCTTCAACCAATTAACCCTTTTCCTATGTTAATTTTTCCCCTTAATGTAATTTTATGCCTGACTTAAGTATCTTTTGGGAGGAAAGCCTAGCACTCATCATTAATAACCATTTTATTCTCGACCACCTCTCAAATTTTTCCAAGTGGACTAGGTCGCCACCTTGGGCGACCTAGTCCTTTTTGGCTTAAAATTCAAAATTAAAACAATTTCCTAACAAGAATTTGCCTCCAAAAGCCTAGTGTTGGCCTATCATCTAACATTTTCAGAAAATTAGGGCAGATGTTTTATAAATAGGGTTTTTTACCTTTATTTTCACCTTTCCCCCAAGCTTATTTTTACATCTCTTTACAATCACTCTTGCACTCAAGCTTCCAAATCAAGAAATCAAGCAAAACGACATCACAAGCTACCTCCATTGGAGTTGGTTCTTGCATGTTGTAGATTGCAACTATCAAAGGCTTGGTAAGTGTTAATTTGAGGTCATAATTCAATCTTCCTTCCCTTCCATTATTTTTCATTTGGGTTTAGTTACCATCAAAGGGGTTTGACTTAGGAAAACCCCTATTCATTAACCCCAACATTATCTTGGTCTTTGCATGTGTTTTGTAGGTTGTACTTTGATTTAGCAATATTCAAAGTGCTGGCGAAATTACAAACATTCCATTCATGTCACATCAAGACATCAAACCCTAGAAGGAACAAAAAGACAAGTTATAGGTCATTTTCAGGAGATTCAAACATGAACTACTGTAGAGGAGGAAAGTACAAACTGGGATCCATAACAGTGGACCCTATATCTTCCAAAAGCACTAGGAGGACCAGGTTGACACTATTGGAGACCTTATCCCTGTGCTAGGCCTAAAAAAAGGTTTATGTATTTTTGGGTACCCTTTTGGCTGAAACCTAGTCAAATAGAGTTTCCCGATAGGAGGACTAGGTCACCCAACTTGGCGTAAGTGTCCCTCTGCTAATTTGAAATAATTTCCAAAATGTTCTAGGGCCTCTCATTCGCAAGTTTCCATTTCTAGGTGCACAACTTTTGAACTTTCCAGTTTCCTTTCTGTTTACATACATTTAGGTCATTTTAGATTAGGTGCATTTAGTTTACATTTTCTTTGTTTATATTACATAGATTAGACTAGTATCATTTCATTTTAGTTTCTAGCCACACTTGTCACACACACAACACAACCTAATTCATCCTTCCTTTGAATGCAACCACCAAAAACAACCAATATAACCAAGGTGAAAGAGTGTTATTCCTACACCAAGAGCTCCTAGGTGAAAAACCTTAGGGGCATAGTAAAGGCAATCCTCTTTCCCTTGGTTGCAACATCCATTTTTGGTGGTTCAAAGACAATTAGTTAGCACAGGTAAAAATGGGAAGAGCCTCCATAGTCATTGCTAAATTATTGTATGCAAAAGAGTGCAAATTATTGTAGCTGGGAGTTGTTGGGCTCATTATAGGAATTTACAAAGATCATAGCCAGCTATAGTTGGAAAGTATTACTGGTCAAATACTAGAGATTTTATTTTTTATTGCAAGAAATAAATAGAATGTGTTTCCACTAAAGGAGATGTGAGATGCAATATGATGTAATGGTGTCAAGGAGCAACAACTCCAATAGTAGAAATATATATGCCCTTGAATAAGCAGAAAAATATATTAAAAATAATGACAACCAAGGAGACAAAAATCATAGTAGGAATAATTCCCTAATTTTGGTTGAGAATTTTCTTATTTTTGATGATTTAAGCTTTATAAATTATTTATCTTCCTCTTCCAAACCTTATGCTCCTCTTTTAACAACATCCTCCTTAAAAGTTGTTGACCAAGATAAATAAGCCCCACCAAAATTTTATAATGTCACCATTAATAGCTCCTGACACCTATGCCTTTATACTAATTAAGTCATGTAATTCACTGATTAAATTTGTACTTCTTTAAATTATTAACGTGTCCTATAACAAGATAATTTCATTATTATAATGATATGCCCCTACTTGGACATATATAGTTAAGAAAATAACATAAGTAATTATTTCATTTTCTATTTATAATAATGTTAAAATTAATAAGTTACTAAATCACAATTAGCATGTATTATGAATAATGTATCAAAAAAAAAAAAAAATATTATCTCCACCAAAATTGATGTGTCAAGTAAAATTATTATGACACTTTTTGTGGAAGAAAATAGAAATATTTCATATTTCCCCATTAAAAATATTCTTTGGATACGAACAATGGTAAAAAAACAACATTAAACGTACATGGATTGATCTTTATCTTTATATATGCATCTGTGTTTTGTTAGTTAGATTCCCAGAGCTTCTTTTTACAGTTGAAGAATATAAGATAACAATAATGGCAATGACATTTGCAACTGACAAGTTGTCTGCAATGTGAGATAATTTTCTTTCAACTCATATTATGTCAAATATTTCTTATAGAGATGTCCTACGTTTTTCCCTACTCTCTCAGAGATGGTGATTCTTGAGGAAGAAAATAGATATTCTTAATTTTTGTTGAAAATATTTTGAGAAACAAAAGGATGACAAGATACACATCATAATTAACAATGTTCTTCCCCAACTAGATGCTCGCCTTTCCTTATTAAACCTTCAAGTCACCTTAGATGACCCTAACACTCTTGATATGGACAATTATATTTTCCTTGCAGCTAAAAAATAAGTGGAACACATTACTCTATAGATCTCTTATAGATATCCAAAGTCTGATAAGATGCTTAAATAGTTTTCCATGGTGGCGTCAAGATTCAGAAAACAAAAACAAAACACAGAGTTGCTGCTTTGTTTTCCAGTCAATCTGGAAATACCCAAATCTCAAATGCGGAAACAAAAGGAGACATGCAACTTCTTCTTTTCATTTAACCAATTGGAAATAAACAATACAAAAAACAAAAACTAAAAAAAAAACTATTACAACTTTCTGGGAGCTATCAGAAGCTGCTCAACCAGACTGGTAATGTTCAAGAGCTATCAATAGCTCACTATCAAGAGCTACACAAAGCTCTACCTGGAGAAATCAATGCTCTTACAAATAAAAAATAGTTGTTGTTTAAGAGCTACTGGGAGCTCACAAAGAATGTTCTTTTCATAGTCTGTTGCTGCAATCTTCTTCTCTGACTTCTCTCAACTTTTTCCCCAACTGACAGAATAGTCTGTCTTCAATCCTTTTTATCTAAAAAAAAAATTCAGTCTCAAAAATTTGAAATTACCTACCACAGTAAATGTTGAATTCAAAATCAACTACCTCATTCAATTCTAGAGCTATCAGGAGCTATTAGGAGCTGCAGGGAGGATCCCCAGAACAAAAAGGTTCTTGACAGGTAGGTGAGGGTTGTAGGGGATTTGACGGATGAACAGAGGCTCAAGAGAACAATAAATTCCAACACTCCCCCTTTATCCTGAGCAAACAAAACAACAAGATCAATCCTGATCAAAATCAACAACGCCCAATTTTCATTTTAGGCATACAAAACTGTCAATGCTCAAAGGCTTGGTGAAAATGTTTGCTAGCTGCTGCTCAAACCTACAAAAATCCATTTTAATTTCACCATTTTCAACCAATTCATGAATGAAATGATACCTTATTTAAATTTTCTTGCTTCTTCCATGAAACACAAGATTTTTCGTGAAAGCTATCGATGAAACATTGTCATAATAGATCACTATTCCATCCTCTTATTCTTCTTTCAAATCTGCCAAGATTCTTCTCAACCAAATAGTCTGACATGCTACTGCATTTTCTGCTATATACTCAGCTTCAGCTGTTAATAGGGAAACAATAGGTTGCTTCTTGGAAGCCCAAGAGATTGCACCGGAACTCAAATGAGATACATAGCCTAAAGTGCTTTTCCTATCATCCAAACTTCTTGCCCAATCATTATCAGTGTATCCAACCAGCCCATACTCTTATGCTAGTGTGTACAACATGCCATATCCTTTGGTAGCATTCACATACCTCAGGATTCTCTTACCCACTTGCCAATGGGTGTCTCTTGGAGTCTCCATGAATCTGGAAATAAAACACACTCCATGCATTATATTCGACCTAGTTGCTGTAAAATAAATTAACCTTCCAACCAAACTTTTATACATGGTCGGATCCACATTACTGCTGCAATCTTGCTTGCTCAACTTTAGGCCTATGATTGTTGGTGTTGGGGCAGGCTTTCTCTCAAGCATTCTAAATCTCTTCAAGATCTCATTTGCATACTTTTCTTGAGAGATAAAAATACAATCATGCATTTTGTATACTTCTATGCCTAGAAAATACTTTAAGAGACCTAAATCTATCATTTCAAATTCTCTATTCATAGCCTCTTTAAAATCAACAATGAGGAAATCATCATCCCCAATAAAAACTAAATCATCTACATACAAGACAACAATTAAAATGTTACCATTTTCTGCCTTGATGTAGAGAGTGGGCTCACCATAGCTTTTGCTAAAGTTGTTGCTCATCAAATATGAGTCAATCCTACTGTACCATGCCTGTGGAGCTTGCTTCAGCCCATAAAGAGCCTTCTTTAGCCTATACACCTTATGTTTTTGGCCTAGAAATTCATATCCAAAAGGATACTCCATATAAAACTCTTCTTCCAATACTCCATTAAGGAAGGCGGACTTCACATCCATTTGAAATACCTTCCATTTGTGTTGGGCTGCAATAGCTATGATTATTTGCACAGTCTCCATCCTAGAAATAGGGGAAAATGTCTCATCATAGTCTCTTCCAAGCTACTATTTGTAAACCTTGACAACTAATCTTGCCTGGTGTCGATCTATTCTTCCTTTGGCATTTCTTTTGGTTTTATAGACCCATTTTACTCCAATACCTTGCTTGTTTGGAGGCAAGTCAATCGGCTCCCACGTATTATTTCTTTCTAATGCATCTATTTCCTCATCCATGGCTTCACACCATTTATCCTCTTTCATCGCTTCTTTGAAATAAATTGGATCATTGTGAGAAAATAGTGCAAAATTCACACTCTCATCAAATTCCTCATCATACCTTTCATTTTGGTAGATCTCCCTTAGACTCTTGGTGTTTCTTTGAATTAGGGAGGTGAGAGTGGGGTCTTAATTTTTAGTGCTACTACTGTTCTGCTGAATAGGTCGATTCTGGAGCTATTGGAAGCTATCAGGAGCTCTGTTTTCCAGTCAAACTGGAAATACCCAAATCTCAAATGTGGAAACAAAAGGAGAAATGAAACTTCTTCTTTTCATTTAACCAACTGGAAATAAACAATACGGAAAACAAAAACTAAAACCAAAACTATTACAACTTTCTAGGAGTGATCAAAATCTGCTCAACCAGACTGGTGATGATCAAGAGCTATCAACAACTCATTGTCAAGAGCTACGTAGAGCTCTACCTAGATCAATCACTGCTCTTACAAATAACAAACAAATGGTACTGTTCAGGAGCTACTGGGAGCTCACAGAGAATTTTCTTCTCACAGTCTGCTGCTGCAATCTTCTTCTCTGACTTCTTCTCTCAACTTTTTCCCCAACTGATAGAATAATCTACCTTCAATCCTTTTTTGTCTAAAACAAACATGCCCTCTCAAAAAATTTAAATTACCTAGCATAGTAAATGTTGAATTCAAAATCAACTACCTCATTGAATTTTGGAGTTGTCAAGAGCTGCAGGGAGGATCCCTAAAACAAAAAGGCTCCTGATTGGTAGGTGAGGGCTGCAAGGGGGTCTAACAGATGAGTAGAGGCTCGGAAGAATAATAAATTCCAATAGGTGGACCTTGGGGAATTTGTTTTTAATTTTTGAAAATGTCATTGACCTACAAATTAAATTCATCGATCTCCCCAAGATACCCATTAATTTTTAGGTTTTTTGATCCCTAAAAAAAAATTATTGTTTCGATATTCGAAATGTGGATGATGCCATGTTTGATGGATTCATGGACGTGTACCCACATCTTCTAAATTTGGGGATTAATAGTTGTTTAGGGTTGATAAAATTGAAGATACATGCTTCCAATCTCATGTACCCGAATCCTTGAGTTTTAAGCCTTGATATATCATTGCAAATGGCTTGCCCTCGGTTGACGGAAATCAACCTCATGGGTTGTGGCCAATACCAAGGGATAAATTATTACAAGGAATTTTAAGAATAGAATCTGTTAAAATAATTTATCTTTGAAATAATAGTATAGTAAAATCTATCAATCGAGGAATTCTTAGTATTATTGTTCTGAATGGGTTTCCTCAGGTTTAAGAGTTGACAATGCTTGGCCAATGTTTCTAGGTTAGTATTTTGTATATTGAAGTTAAATATTATTTTCTATATCAGGTTTTGTATGCACTATGGTGAATGGTTCTTGGCTTCTATCAATAACAATATTATTCTCTTGGTATTTGAATGAACCCACATTATGTTTGATGTGGGAGATGATGTAGGTGAGAAGCCAATACATTAGGTGAGATTTCCAAATTTGAAGATGGTGCACACCCATATTGGGCCATACAAGGGTGCACAGGTAGCGAATTTTCTAGGTTTCCTTCTTAGAAATAGTCCATTAAATGTAAAAAATGTTTTTTTTCCAAAATGCTACCCTAGGATCATGCAAAATAAATTGCTAGCTCTGGAAAAATGTTTCTCAAAATCAAGATTATCCATTGGCACAAGAAGATGGTCAATGAAGTGGAAAGAAGTTTGTGAATTTTGTGAAAAATATTAAAGATAGGTTAGCGGAATTTGGATAACCCTTCTATTCTAGAGAATCTATTTTTATTAAAGCATAGTAGATGAAACAACCATTTTTGCAATATTTAATGTAATATATTCAAAGATATCTTAAGATTTCTTGTCCAACATTTTTTAATGGCCAACATTCCTATGCCCAAAAAAAATGTATTTTCATTCATTTAAAAAATTGGATGGTTATGCTATTTGGATTTTTAATATTGTATTATGTTATAACATCAACAATTTTTTAAAAGATTTTGGTATCAAAGTTATTCTTTGTTTGCTGGTATTTTATGCTTTTCAAAAAAATTATAATTTTTGTTTTCAAAGTATGTTCTTTGCAATTTGAGTAATGCATATTCAATAAAGAAAATTTAATAAATTAAATCTCTTACTTTAAATCATCAAGATTGAAATAAAATAATATTTAACATATTTTAAATTTAATTTTTATTTCTACTTTCTATTATGAATAGTGTAGACATTGAAAATTGTCTTAAATGTTCAATGACATTTTTAACTAATTTTTCATCTAAAATTGATTAAATAATTTATTATTTAATTAATCCTAATATTCTCCTTTTAATTAATGTTCATCACTATTTCTTCCTAACTATTCTTCTTATATTAAACTAGCTTATCTATCTTAATTTATGAATCTATATATTACACGTTGAGAGATATCATTTTGGAGGCATATTTTTTAAAAAGAAAAAAAGAAAAAAAATATGCCTCGATATCGACGTATAATATATAGATTAATAAATTAAGATAGATAAGCTAGTTTAATTTTATTAATAAAAAAATGTCTGTAAAAAATAATTGAAAAATAAAATATATTCAAACTCTATTGTAACAAATAATAATTTTTGATAATAAAATAGAAGTATAATTTTATTTATAACTTACATATTAGAATTTACTTTTTAGAACAAATATTAATAGAAAGTAAAATATGTATTCCGGATGTGAGAAATATTACTTACTTGTTATTCATAAAATATTTTTCTGAAATAGTTACTCAACCTTCTCACACCTTCTCACAATTCCTAAAATGTTTTCCGGAAATAATTGCCATTAGTGAATTCGTTATTTTTTGGTGAATGTGTAATTACTTTTTCCTTTCTTCTTCCTCTCTCTATTTATATAAATATTTTTGAGTGGCATCGATTTATTTTTATTTAATTTCTATTTGTCGGCTATTTATTGTTTCATATTTTCATATACATGTTCATATTTTCATATACATGTCGGCATTTAATATTTTTATTTTAATATGCCATGATTTGTTTTTGTTAAATGTGACCACTGTAGGTTACGCCTCTCGACATAATAATTCTTTAATTATTTAATCTCTTACTTAATCTTTCCTCTCAAATTAAATAATTAAATAATTATTTAATTTGTCTTGAATTTCAATCATCCTTGCCATTGGTCCAGTTCAGTCAACTAACCCTTTAAACATTAACATGTCCTAAGGGAATTGATTATTTATTTATTTAATTTCCCCTCAATATCCTAGTGTGATAAATAAAAATAAATAAAATTATTTATTCCCTTTTATCTTCTTTATAAAATTAAATAAATTGATTTTCTTTAATTACCTAATATGGGCTCATAAATTAATAAATTATATTTATTAATTTATTGCATTTATCCTTCTAACTTGCTAATTTTGAAAGGTGGGGATAATTCATCTGTTTTAATTATAAAATATTTAATTATCCTGGCCTAGATTTCATTCTTACTTATCTCTCTCACTTTGTCTTACTTCACTTCCACTTTTCTCTTCTACTTTCCAATTTTCATTCCCACTTTCTCTAACTTAATTCTTTCTCCTTTTCCCCTCATGACTCTTATTTTACAAATTCACTCCCTACTTTTGAAGTGGTGGCTTTTAGTTCAAATTAAATAGTTTCCTTATTTATTTGCAATTTACTCTTCTCTTTCTCAATTTAACTCATCCTTTACTCTTTCATTCCTCCACTTTCGAAAAAGTATATTTTGATGAAAATAAATACTTTTATATTTAGTTTCAATCAACTCATTTTTTCCACCACTTTTAAATTCAAGTTTCCTTTCTAACTCATCCTCACATTCAATCTTGTCCATTCAATTATCTTTTTGAAATCTATAAATTGAGGACTTATTTCTCAATTTAGAGAGACCACATCTTCAATCTCCTTGCGATCATTCTATCAAATTGCTTTCAATATTTAGTGCATTTGATCACATTTGAGAGCTACATAATCAAATTTATTTAAGGAATAATAAGGACAGACAAATTGAGTGAGAGAGGTATATCACAAGGGTTTTCATTTCCATTTCTTTCTTTATGCATTTCGTTCTCACAATTTTGTTGAGGTATTGGGGTTTTATTTCAGGATATTTTCTTTGTGGTCTCAACATTTTGATATCATGTATGCTTAAACAATTTTCCCTAGATACAAATAGAAGTATACATTTATTTGGCCCACTCTAAACCTATTAAATCCTTTAAAGAATAGGCATCAGAGCCTCTAGCTTGGAGGACTACAATTTTAAAAATGAAATATCGAGAAGATTTAGCTATTTTTTTCCCTTCTACATCTTTTTTTTATTTAAAAATGTATATAATGTATTACTCCTTTATAAAATATATTTTTGAGCTTCAAATAAAACATTGATAATTCTACCCTTTACTATGGAATCAGAGCATCTTAAGTTCTATGTTTGTATGTAGTCAATATATTCTAGAGCAAGAGCAAGAGATATAGTTGAATTCAAAAAAAATAATCATACAACAACAAAATATAATTGCAAGAATACACTTGAATAGATTATTGATTTTTCTGTATGTACCTTTGATTGTTGTGGCAATACAAATTTAAAAATTTATCATCAGGAAAATGGGTGAGATATATTATTTAATGTAGATTGACAATTCAAATCTTCCTCATATCTAATTGTGTCTCACACCATGTTGATAGGCAAAGAAAAGGAAAAAATATTACCACATACATGCCAAGTAATTGACTTGGATTGGATTTGAGGGTTTAATGAGAACAAATAATTGTTTGTAAGTTGATCACAATGAACCATCTAAGGTAGTGTTGATTGTCAGAGCTAGTTTATGATAGAGTATTTTGAGTACAAGGAGAGCTTAGGATTTGGAAATAATATTGATAGTTTAGATTTGTGAAGTAATTTAAAGAATATTAAATTTATAATTTCCTTTGATTTAAATGGTTAGGACTTGCCTGGGTCTAAATTCCCTCTTTTCCTATTGTGGTTGGGTTTCCCTCTTTTTTTGAAGGGTGTGATTTTGGTTTTTGGTGTTGGTCCTAGAATTGGCCTTTGCACCTTAAGTGTTAGTGTTAGTTCCTTGGGCTAGCCTTGTCTTTTTCTTGTCCCCTGGTTGGTTCAGTTGTTTCTCCTACCCTGGGGGCTTAGTTTCATGTTTGGAGTGCATTGTTTCTTTTCCTATGGCACTTTGTTGGTCTCCTCCTTATTCCATTGTTAGGGGTTGTTATTTGGTTGTAGGATTTTTGGTTTATTTTTATTTCTAAGCCTCATATGTTGACTAGGATATTTCTTCTTTTTGTTTCTTGGGCTGTGGAATTTTCTAGAATGTTATTTTCTTTGTTTAAGTCCCAGATATGTAAGTTATAGATCATGAAGATCTTTCTTGGGTTTTCTATATCTCTAGAGGTTGTTACTATTCAATATTTCATCTTATTTATATTAGCTGTGATGTTCCAAATCTGGTTTATAAAGGCTTGATGAAGCCTATTTTCTTGGCTTTTGGCTAGGGTTCTTTTAATAGCTTCCTTCTTGTATTAGAAGCTCATGATGCCAATGGATGAGGTGACAACTCTTTCTACCAGACTGTCAAATTCTTGTTGGGTTCTATAGTTGGGGTCTTCTATGGAGGTGGAGATTTTTGCTATATAGGTGGATCCTTCTCTTATTAAGGTGGAGTTGGATGTTGTAGTCATTATGGGAAGTTTCATTTTCTTCTGTTAGTTCCTTTTGATGTGGAGCCTAAATGAGAAAAATAATGGTGGTTCTTATGGTAATGGTTCTAATTTCATCATTTCCTATAGAGTGGAGCTCTCTCCTATTGAGGTTGAGTTTGAGTTGGTGTTTTAGATGGGGTGGTTCTTTGGTATGGCTATCGCTCCTTAGTGTTTTTTTATTCTCTCTTACTCCCTCATTGAGGAGGGGAGTTTGGATGTGCTCTAAATACTAAAAAATATGAGTTGGGTTTTTAAATGTGATGTTGGTTTGAAGGTGTTACTACATGGATATTATTTCTCCTATAGATGTGGAGATGCAAGTTGGTTGATGAGGGTTCTCTGATCCATTAGTATTAATGTTGGTTTTTGCTCAGAATTGGGTTCTTTGAGTGATAGGTTTGATACAGGATGGACCTCTCAAAGAGTGTTGATGGGATTACCTCTTTTTCTGGTGGTTTGAGTTTTAGTTTCCTATAAAACCTACTTGTATTGGTTTAAAGTTGTAACATATATTTTGGTTCCCACAAGACTCTCTTACACTTCTAGGATTTTTTACCTAAAAGGAGAGAGGTAGGCCAAAATACTAATGTTATCATTCAAATATTAAGTTTTTAATATGAGATGTGTGGAATGATCTAAATGTTTAAAATGGATAAATGAAATCAAATAATAATGCAAAAACCTAAGAAATGCACTTTGTTTCATAAAACACATAGAGATATGAAAACATAAATGAAATGACCTCAAATGCAAGTGAAACAAGATAGAAAATTGTGAAACTAAATGTGTTCACCTAGGAGTGAGTTGTAGAGAAGAAAAGAAACTAGAAATGCTAATGAATCTAAAATATTTGGCCTACTGGGACACTTCTACCAAGCTGAGCGACGTAGTCCCAGATCTAGAAAACTATTATTTGAGCTCGTTTCAGCCAACTGAGTATCCAAATCTATAGAAAACACTGAAAAACATGTACAGTGGGACTAAGTCTCTACAAGTGGCATCTTAGTCAACTTTAGCTTTTCTGAAAGTCTGAAAGTTGAAATGGAAGCCCTCGATCTACACTCTTTGCTCCTTTAGGTTTTTGGTTCTAAAACTCTAATCTTCAGTATTGTAAATGAATTTTAGTGGATGTTTTTTCCTAGTCAAAAAGGAGATTCCTTCAAAAAATTTGCAACCTAAATTTCAAAACACACAAGTCAAGAAAGGGAAATGTTGATTGTTAGGGCATGGGGGTTCTCCTTGGTCAAACCTCTTTTAGATAATCAAATCAAATAAAGAGGCAATATAATGAAAAATTAAAAATAGAGTTAGTACCTTTCCATGATCATTGATGTCGAGTTATGGCAACAATGGATGAAGAATATCCCTTGAATTCTTTGGAGAGATGTATTGATCAATTATGATACTCTAACCCTGGATTGCTTGAGAAGAGTAGTGGATGAGAGATGAGTGAATGATGAATTAATTATGAATTAGGGTAGAATGCATAGAATTGAATAGTTGGGGTCAAAATGAAGGGAAAAACCCTTATTTATACATGTGAAGCCCTAATTTAACAAAAATAACAAATCACAAGCTAACCTTATAGTTTAGGAGACAATATCCAGCAAGAATTTGGATTTAATTTTGATTTTTATGCCACATGGGACTAAGTTTCCCAAGGTGGTTACTTAGTCCACCTGGGAAATTTTAAGTGGTTGTCAAGAATTGAAAGGTGATTAATGATATTTATTGGAATTTTCTTCCAAAACATAGTTAAGTCGGGCATATATGTGCATTAAGCAGTCATTATAACATAAGAAAGGGTTAATTTGTTGATGAAAATCCTAGGAAAGTGTGAGATTTTGTTACAAATCTCTACAACACTTTGACATAAGGCTTCGAAAGGGGTAAAAAAAGGTTTTTTATTTAAATTGTGATGAAAGGGTATTATAAAAGTGTGAAAGTGAGTTACAACACTTCACAACACCTTTACAGGACACCATAGAATTCTTGTTGATTTGCAAGGTTTCAAGACATAATGTTAACATGTTGACCACATTACAACATTAAATCTAAGCAAAAATAGGCCAAAAAACATAAGAAAAGGCCCAAATGAGTGAAAAGTGTCACGGCTACACTTTTTGTGACACATTTAGCCCCCACTTTAGTCAGAGGATGAAATTTCTTCAAACTCACACTAAAGTATCCAAGTGGTGTGAATAGTGAAGGATGAAAGAGATGAAGAAGATGGTCCAACCCCCAGGATTCAAGATCCTAAATCAAATCGACATCAGTGTAAGAGGACACATTCAAGGGTGAATGATTTGTAGCAAAACAAGATACATGATCATGCAATGACAAGAAATATAAGGGAGAGAAAGAGAAAGGTGAAAATTTGGATCAAGATTTGACAATCTGTCCATCTAGATGTGGATTAGATCTAGGTTGTTTGTCCAAAAAATCATACTCAATCTGAGGCGACAAAACTTATGGCTATCTGTTAGGTGAGACGTCCAAAGAAGTTTTTTAGTGAGAAAGTCATGCTAGTGTGTCAGCATTCCATCGTATAATGAGAAATTCATGTCAGTGTTTTGGCTTCCCATTATATTAAACATACCAAAGTTACCCTAATGGTAACTTTGATAGGGCACCACAATGCTTGTGTAAATGGTTCTGAATATTATGTGAAGATTTTGTTGAAGAATATTTTTCTTTGTTTATGTAATGTCTTCTTCTTAGGGAGCATTGTGCCTACTATATCCAAGAGAGGTCAATTCAAACTGTCAGATCGTTATCCATGGGGTTCCTCATTCACATCAAGTCACTTTAGTTGATCGTACACTCTTGGAAGGAATCAAATCCAATGACACCACCAAGAAGAGGACACATCACAAGAAAAAAGAGAAATCATGCCATAGAATTTTGGAAATATGTCGTCTATATATGCCTCCACTTTAAAGTGGTTGCTACAACATCATTATGAGAAATTTCTTTAAAGTAGCCAAGGATAAATGCTAAAGAAGATATGAGAGCTAACTTGGAAAGCCTTGTTCTAAGTCATTTGTTTTTGAATTAAGCTACATCATGATAAGGTAGTATGTCACATGCGAGTCAACTTAAGACATGTTTTCCATATACCAATCTTTCTCTTATATGTTTGTGAAAGGTTAATGAATAGCCAAAAGAGACAACCATAAGTTACATATGAGGACAAGGCTATTGAACCCCTTATCCCCTCTTAATGCAGGACAAAGGTGAGCCCAAAATGGATGATGGTATGCTACTCCTCATGATGGATGGAAAAAATTCAATAGTGAGTATGCTATGATCCTACAACTATTACATGGAAAGGAGCAACAACTAATGTTATTTATGTGGGTAAGGAAACAAAGTTTAAGAAAATTTGGGCTTGATATTATACACTTTGTCATATATGTGAGTAATGTCATGGTAACTTGGTTGGTGTGAAAAGTTGGTCTTAGGTGGGTGAAGGATGAGAGGATGCTTAGGATGTCCAATAGTGAATGTGCATCTAATGGAAACTTACATATGCATAACCTCAGCAGGCTTGGGAAGATGTATGTCTAAAAAAGGGCAATCAAGTATCATCTTTGTATCAGGGTATGTGCAGGATCATGATGGGCCAAAAAGTGGTGATATGTAAGTCATATGATGAACCATGTGGTTGATGACATTTTTTTTACCCAAATTTGATGAAACGAAAAGGATTTTTAAAGGAAATTCTCAGCTTTCCAACAATATAAATTATACTTTACTTTGAATTTAATAAATTATTATTATTCATTTTTTATTTGAATTACGACTAAAGTCTTGATTTATAGGCTAATTGAAAAACATCTATATCTTTCAAATGGTATCACATTTTTGAATCTAAAACATCCATCACATTCTATTCTTCACATACTATAGGATTAAAAAAAAAATGAATTTCATGAAATTTTGACCAAGTTAAGGTGGTCAGACAAACGAGTTTTTTTAATATTTTTTAAAAGTCGTAATAAAAATTTCTTAATTAATTATTTACTTGGAAACAAATTAAAAAAAAAATATGCATCACATTGGGACATGAGTCCTCTACCTATATCTAAAATAGTGTACACAAATATTATCATTTTATTATGGTTAGGGTGGTCAGATAGACACCTACTTCTTGTTTTTCCCTAAAATTTAAGTACTATTGCATTGAAATTTCAAGTTTTCACCAAATAGATTTTTATTTTTTTGAAATAAACCTAGTATTTTAGGAAATACATTCAATTTTATAAAAATTATATTCTTACATATTTTTTAAATAATATAGATAACTTATTCAATTTTTTTATGTTAAGTTTCCTAACTCTGATTTTCTGAATTTTTATTGTCACTTAAGGGTCTATTTTTTCATGATGATCCTACACATACCCACCATTTCCCAAGGAATACATGTTGCAATTGCTTGAAAGGAGTAAAACCATGTTGTGTTCTTGCACCATGATACCTTCCTGAGTAGGAGAGTGTTTAGGATAACTATAGATAATATGTTCATGAAATTCATTATTTGGTTCTATACTATTAACTTCATTGCAAGGGATTGATCTATAGTTGAAGTGTATTGTGTCATAAGATTCTCATGCTTCTCACCAATTGGATCTTGTAACATCATAATATCTTATACACTAATAGGAGAGATATTAGGAGAGGGGGAAATTTGATTGTTGTGATTGTCAATAGTTGCATTATTTTTCTCTAAGGTGTCATTCTCTTGTGTGATAGTATCTATCCTAGGAGGAGAGTTATGTGAAAAGTGAGAAACAATAGGTTCATCACATGTCATGATCAGATTTGGTAGAGTAGCTCGCTCATAGGAGAGACATTAAGAGAAGAATAAATAAGAGTTTTATGGAGACCAATGATTGGACTTTGTGGTTCTAATAGATCCTTCAAAATGTGAGGAACATTAGGAAGCAAAGTGTGTCACCAAAAAGTATAGCCTTTGACACTTTCCACTCATTTGGACCCTTTCCTATGGATTTCGGACCTTTTTGGACCTCTTTTTACCCCTTTCCAAGCCTTGTGCCAAGGTGTTGTAATACATTTTCACACTTTCTTGGGCTTGTCATCACCAAAACCAACCCTTTCTTATGCTATAATGACCCCTTCATCTGCATACTTGCCAAGGTGTTGAGATAATCCTAAAAATTAACAATAATCATACTTTAATCGCCGAAAACCAATAAAAAATGCCCAGGGCAACTAGGTCCTTACCTTGGGTGACCTAGTCCCATGTGGCATACAAATCAAAATAAACTTAATTTTCTTTCAGGATTTTTTCTCTAAAACCCTAAGGTTGACCTATATTGTGTTATTTTAGGAAAATTAGGGCACAAATTCTATAAATAAGGGTTATTACCTTCATTTTGTCTCTCTTAAGCTTTGTTTTTCTCCTCTCAATCTCTCATCACTCCTTCATCTCAACCAAGCTAGGGTTTGAGTATTCTAAGTCACCAAGACATATATGTCAAGAAGCATCCAAATGGTTGAATCCTCCATTGTTGCAACTCAAGATCTATCATCAAGTCAAGGTAAAATACATCACTCCTATGTTTCATTCTTCATTACACCATTTCTCTATTTCGGTCTGATTAGTCAAAATGGGTTTGACTAAGGGAAACCCCTAATCCCTAGCAATCAACAAGTTTTCCCTCTTTGTGTGATTTGCAGGTCTTGTGGGTAGATTTGGCAAAGAACCAAGGTGGAAGAATATTCATCAACTTGTAAAATATCTTCAAGGCTGGAGAAACCCTATTTGGAGCTTGGAAGACATTTGCAGATCAAAATCTTCACTTTCAGGTTTTGAAACCTAGAGGAGCAGAAAGAACAAATTGAGAGCTTCAGATCTCACTTCTTGCTCTTCAAAAATTCAGAAGAGGACTAAGTCACCAAAAATGGCAACCTAGTTGTGCTAAACCTATCTTTTTCAAAGATTTTTAGAGATCTAGATACCCTTTTGGCTGAAACAGGCTTCAAACCAGTTTTCCATAAAAAAGAACTAGGTCACCCAGAATGGTGTAAATCTCCCAATAGGCTTAAACTTCAACAAGTTTCCAGGTGCATAGCCTTTTAATATCCAACCTTATTTTTTAGGTTAATGTATATTTCTTAGGCTATCTTGTACATACTTGCACATCATTATGTGTTTTCTAGCATAGTTCCATTCTTTAGGTTTTACATTCATAGTTAGTTTGTATTTTCCATTTCAAAGACAACACACCCTATTCAAAACCCCCTAACCTCTTTGAATGAACTCACCCAAAAGGTATATCATTAAGTGGAAAGAGAGTGGCATTCTCCCATCTAGGCTCCTAGCTGAAAAGCCCTAGGGGTCTATTTGGGGAATCCTCTTTTGCTTTTATCATATCATCTTATTAGTGGTTCATTTTGGTGAACCTAATTTCCACATACCCTCTTCTCTAATTTGTATCTATTTCTCATCCTAGCTTTTCATTGCATTGCATTAGGCATTGTTTAAATTGATCCTAGGGTTTCAAAATTTGCATTAGTGAAAAGTACATATAGGTTGCATTTTGCATCTTAAAAAATAAACCATTTCTTAAATACTACATTTTCAATGCTAATATGCATTGTACACCATGAAAACCACCTGTACCCATCAAAATATTTTTGAAATCTCAAAAAAAATTACCAAGAGGACTAGGTCACCACGCTAGGTGACGTAGTCCCCTCAGGCTTTTGAAACTATCATTTATAGAGCTAAAAACCTAGTTTTTAAGATTTTGTTTTGTGCCATTACCTATATTTAAAAACTAGTTGTGTTTATGTTACATATATTTTATTAGAACTAGCTCAAATTAGCTCATTTCATGCATTTCTTAGTTTCAATTTTACATATATACTACATTTCTTTTTCAGCTTGTTGCATTATGTAATTAGAAAATTACCTTGTTTTCCATCTAAAAATTGTATTTCAATATTTTAGTTTAAATCATTGCATTACATTCTCTTTCCTTTCTCTTCATAGCATGTTTTGTTTTAAAATATGTGGCTTTGATTTGGTTTCAAATGGATTGCATAAATTCAACATTTTTTCTTATGAGTTGAATCTAGATTATAATAATGAATTCATTGAAGAACATGTTAATAACCAAACCATTTCCACTATTCTTAACATTACATTACCCCTTGATGAGGATTTTAGTGTTTATAATCATAGCAATCATACTTTTTCTTCTCCCTATACCTCTCCTATTAGTGACAAAGGTATATTGGTGACAAAAGATACAAGCTTTGAGGGTCTTTATTTTCCCTCTCCTCATCCCCCTTTGCCAACCACTAAACAAGAAGAAGATGAAATCATAGAAACATTTCTTGACATCACCTTACCTAGTCTCCCTACCCATGACCATCTAAATATTCCATCTTCTAATATCTCTCCTCGATGCAAAGAGGATAGATTGGTGTTAGAAGATACACCAATTACAATTCATGAGAATCTTCACCTCCCTTCCCTCATCCTCCTACTATTTGGGACAATCTATTTGAAAATCATAGAGGTCCTTCTCTTGATGCCTCGCCCTTTTGATGAAGCATGTGATGCACCTCTTCCAAGCTCTCATACTAAGGTAGGTAGTATAGAAAAAGAGAATGAGACCTTAGAGAAACAAGATAATCAAATAGAACCCTATCCTAATCATCCCATCATTGATCATTTCCCTACTTGTGATGAAGTTATTTTCGAAGACACAATCCTTGAATGTCAAGAACATTTGGATTGTAGTTCTCCTAAAATATCTCCTCCTAGGGTGGATATCATGATGCAAACCAAGGATAACATTAACTCTCCTTCTAAAGGGGATATTAATATTATTCAACCTCAATTCATCCTTTACCCTCCTTTATGCAAACCCAAACCTGAATTCACCCTCTACCCACCTAAGCATAATGTGTTATAGCAACCGAGTCATAATACCGTTGCTCATAAACATTGCACTAGAAACAACCAACGATCAAAATAACCATCAACCTCAACCTACTTACCTTCATAAGCTCCCATCTTACTTGCTGCTCCTCACCTAAATTCCCTCATTAGGGAGTATGACCTTGTTGACCAACTAAGAAATAATCTCGGTAAATATCATTATGAGATCTCTTTCAAGTCTCCCATCACTATCACAACATGATGAAAGAATCCTTACAAAAAATTACTATCCCTTCTAATGCACAAAAAAATTACATAAAAACTATGATCCAAGGCTTGAATGTTGACATTTTTTTCCACCAAAGTGAGCTCCCTCCTTTGGATGTGTAAAAACAAGTTGAATCTTTCATGATCATATCTCAATATACATGAATAGGGATAAAGTGAACCCTTATTGATAATGTCTTTGTTGTTAATGTGTTTATTTTCAATTTCTTGGATAGGCTTCATATCGATAAATAAACCATTCAACCTACCTCCTTATCTATTAGTGGATTTGAAAGTAAATGAAAAAATACACTTTGTGTGATCACTTTGCCTCTCACTATTGGAGTGGCCACATTAGACACATTGATCCATGTTATGCCTAATGATGTTTCATCTAATATATTTTTGGGCAAGCCATGGATTCATTTAATTAATGGCATGCCTTCCACTCCTCATCGTAAGATGAAGTACGTCTACAAAAACAAAGTGTAGACCCTTGATGCTGATCCTGAACCATATAATGTCTTACAAATTAAGAAAAACAAATCCAAACCTTCCAAAACTTCAACACCAACCAAACAAGTGAAAGCCATCCAACCAACACCCTTAGCTGATGATTGGGGTTCCTTAAACTTCACACCTCCTTTACTAGGAGAATCCAAGATCACCAATAAATACTCTAAAAATGGAAACACAATCTTTCCAACACAAGACTCGGTCAATCCTTTGAAAGAATCCACCTCACCTACTTTTTAAAAAGATTCCAACAATGAACCCTCAACCAATCCAAAAGTGCTAAAAAATCTCAATGGAAAATGTTATGATCTCATGAAACAACTTGGATATAGTGGAAAAATTTGTGGTGCTAACGAACAAGGTATCTACAACCCTATTGAGCCTAACACACAAGCATCAAATAATGGTCTTGGATTTTTTCCTTTCATCGAAATCATCAAGCCTTCCTCTCATAGAAACACCATCCCAAATCACCCTTCTAAATCAACCTTATAAAGTGATCCTTTGAAACTAACCAAGGACTCTTTTCTTAACACCAATTTCATCTTGTAACCCACTATTGATTTGGATTTTACACACTCTCTGAAGAGAGTGTTAAAAATCTCACAATCTCTAGTTCCTTGCATAAGTATGCCATCCTCTAGTAAGCAAGACATTTCCTTGTTGCAAACTAGAGGATCACCTTCTACCCTTGATCAAGAGGGTATCTTGTTGAGGCTCCTCCAAGAT